>CM053578.1:42924131-43090020 GCA_028646485.1 Cryptoprocta ferox
AAAAAAAAAAAAAAAAAAAATGAAGCATTCAGAACCACAACCACCCCAGGGTGCCTGGCTGGTTCAGTGGGTAAAGCATGTGCTCTTGATCTTGGGGTCGTGACTTTAAGCCCCATGTTGTGCAAAAAGCTTACTTTAAAAAATGAAGGGAGGAAAGACCATCACCACCACCCTTTGGGCTTCAGAAAGCACAGTGAGTATCTACATGAGGAAGCCCACAAAATTCTAAAGAAGTGTAATAGTATAGATTTCTTAATTCATTCAAATAATATTTAATATTTTTTAGGCCCTGGAGACACAATACAAGTATTAACAGCATATCTGCTCTCATAGATCTATACTACTAAATAGACTAGACAAAGTGTCAGCAAACTACAGTCTGCAGGTCAAAGTGGGCCCACAGCCTGTTTTCGTAAATAAAGTTTTACTGGAACACAACCATGCTCACTTGTTTACATAATATCTAGGGCTGCTTGTGTGTTATAAAGGCAGATTTCAGTAGATGTGATGGAAACTGAATGGCCTACAAAGCCTAACATATTTACTACCTGGTCCTTGACAGAAAAATGTTATGGGCACTTGTCCTGAGACAATTAGAAAGTAACCAAGTAAATGCATAATTTCAAATGGTAATTAAGTATTACATATTACTGGTAATATAAAACCTGCTTCTATAGGAAACTGCACATCCAATTTGATAGTCAAAGACACCTCCCAAGTTTTTGCTTCCCTTTCCACAGACTCCAATTGTTAACACAGATTGTGCTTCCACTCACACCAACAACAGAACAATGTCATCTCTGAGTCTTTCTTAATAGTCAGCCGTTAGGGAAAGATTACTAAAAAATCTTTTGTATTATGTGCTTTTCTCAAATGTCTGATGATCCTTAAGCTGTTAGTTCAGATTTAAGACTGAGGCACTAAAACACTCTGTAAAAGGCCTGTTTTCATGGGTTAGGTATAGGTTGGTGGGCTTCATTTGACGGTAATTAAGTGGCCAATTATTTTTTCCATGGGGAAATATAAATGTCAATAAAAAATTCTCCAATTTCTTGACTAGATATAAACCTGGGTACTGGGTTTCAGGAACTTGACAGGGAAATGAGGCTAGGAATGTCACCATTCAGTCTGACATTTTAAATTTTGTACATCTGTTCTCAAATGCACCTCATCTCCACTCTCCTAAGTGGAGTTCCCTGATCTGTAGTCTCTCTGGTTCAGTTTTTCCACAGAGGCAGTCTCCTCCTGGAAGAGGGTTAGTTGTCTGAAATCATGTGGTCTTGAGGTTAAACAACATTTTACATAGATTCTCAAACAATCCCGTGTTCATTCCTCTACTTCACCCTCACCTCCTGTGGCTGTTGCCCATTAGTTCACATCCCTTTTCCTTTCCCATATACAAGTAGCCCCCCACTATACATATATCAAGAAAATTAATAAAAGCTCTAAGTCCTTCCATAAATTAAAAAAAATGTTCTCTGGAATATGTTTCAGTCCTTAAAATATGTTCCCTAGTTCTTTATTAGATGATTCCACAATAATAAACTTAGGAGTTTCATGTCTTCTTGAGCTATCTAATATGATCATATATAAATTTGTCTATAATTGCCCAAATTTTGGCACTGAGTAGTATATATTAAATTTCACCCACAGGAAGACTAGCATAATGGTATTATTCAAGTTTTTTTTTTTTTTTTGGTAACATACTATTATCTGAAAGCAATTTAATGCTACATACCTATTCTTGACTTGAAATGGTTTCTCCTTTCCCTGATAGTAAATAAAGTTAAAAAGTATTAGGTAATGTCTAGGTAAATACAGTATAATTCCAGTAAAGTTGGGAAAGAAAAGAACTTTTGCTGCCAACCAAAATGGAGAGCTGTCCACTACGGTTTATGAATAAATGATCATATGTTCAGATTATATTTCTTTCTGTATATATAAACGTGCCAAGTAACAAATGTAAAAACACTAAAGCTTATATTTAAAACATCTTTTTACTTCTTAAATATACAGTTCTTTAGAATCTCTGCCAGAAATATACAGAAGTTAACAAGATAAAAATATTTATTAGTGCCACTATTTTCATCCTATGTACAAAAATATAAAAATTTAAGGAAAAATATATTTTCCATTTTTAAAAGGTAAGAATTTAACACTTTTTATATACACTTATTTAAGCTTGTTAACATGACTTAATGAAGTATTGTATTTTTATCTGTGACATTAGTTTCCTAATTTAATAAATGAAGTGCATAGTGGGCCAAGAATATTATAATAATGGCCTATTCCCTCAATTTGGTCATCTGTAATCTTTGAACACTATATCAGATTTCATGGCAAAAAGGCTACATGCTAACTAGATCTATGTCATGACTTTTAAACTCAACGCTGCCTAAATATTTTCTAATAAAAATGCCTTTTTGAAAGGCAACTAAAAATCTCAGAACTTTTTTTATGACTACTCTCTCATTCTAGAATTCCATTTAATTCTTTATTAAGTAATTCCAGAAGCCAATTTTGTCTTGAAAATATTTCTATTTAGAGATGGATTAAAATGCAACAGACCAGAAAGTTCTATAACAGAAGGGAATTTAATATTGCATATGATAATGGTATTCCAAATTTTCAGGAAAAAGAATTGAATTTTCAACAATGGTATTTGGGGAAAATAGCCATCTGATAAAAAAAAAATAAAAGGTATGTACCCATTTTCTGCCTTATTCTAAAGTAAATGCCACATGGACCAGATATATAAATATGGGGATATTACTCTGCGGAGAAGGGGAGGTGGCAGAAAAGAAATCCATCTTCATGTAGCTTATGTTTTAGATCAGTACTGTGCAACTGTTCTACAACATGTAAATTTTCTATATCTCTGCTGTCCAATACAGTGGCCACTCACCATACGCAGCTAGTAGGCACTTGAAATACACTGACACAGTGGGCTAACAAACTAAATTTTTCATTTAAATTCAGTCTAAATAACCACAGGTAGTGAGTGGGCACTGTATTGGCTATAGTAGTTCTGGTACACTGGTTCTTAAAGTGTCATGCCTGGGCCAACAGCATTAGGATTTCTAGGACCTTGTTAGAAACACAAATTCTCAAGCCCCAGTACAGATTATTGAATCAGAAACTCGGAGTGGGGCACAGCAATATGTGCTTTGACACTCCAGCCAATTCTCGTGCATATGCTAATTTCCAAACCAGCGATCTAAAGAGGATAAAGAAACAAGAAAAATTCACAGTATAACAGATAATAATAAATGTTACGATGAAAAATAAGATAACAAAGGAGGTTAGGAAATGTTCTAAATGAAAAAAAAAAAATGACATTAGAACAGAGACCCGAATAGAATGGGCTACCTGGGGAAAGAAAATTCCAGGCAGAGTTGACAAGCTGCAAAGGCCCGGGGGCAATAGTGTGCTCCACATGTTTAAGGAAAACCAGAAAGCAATGTGCTGGGGTGAACAGGGAGACTGAAATCAGGGATTTTACCAAGTGACTAAGAAAACCACTGGAGTTCTGAGGAGTGATGTGGTCTACTTTACATCTAAAAGGATTCTATGCTGAGTGTTGTATTCACAATAGCCTGGGGGAGCAGTTACAAAGCTACTGCAAAAGCATAGGGAGAGATGGTGGCTTGGACTAGTCAGATTTCAGATCTATTTTGTGAAGTGTTGATAGGATTAAAGTTGATGCCAGAGGAGAAGGGTAAGAAGACAGGAGAGACAGACAAGGGAGTTAAGCAGTAGAAAGAGGATTGCAGGAACACTAGAACGTGGGAGGTTTGCTGAAAGGACCCAACAGGGGGCCTAAATTGCTAATTTAAATGGTTTGCTATGTGATACACTAAGGTCCTGGTAGCTTCCAGGGACCATGTTAAATCAAGAAAAGAAATTTCAAAAGGGAGAGACTAAAATAATAAGAATCCAAAAATAAGATATAAAGTCAGAGCCAGAGGAGAAGTCTTCAAGAACATTAACACTTGGGAATTTACAATAATATTATAAAAGGACAGAACTTTCCACAAGATCTAGGACAAGAATTCAAGCCAATCTTATCTTAATCTGAATGAGCAGGATGACCTCAAGATGTAACGTGGGTTTCATTTCTACCTAGATATGCACTCCTTTCTTGCAAGACCATCCCTTAGCAATGTTTATTCCCAGTACCTAATATAATATTGGTACACAGTGAGGTCAGTGTCAGTGAATGAGGAATTTATAGGAACCAGTGATTGTTTATCTCTTAGGTAATTCTGGTACCTCAAACACATTAGACAACATACAACTGAGTTCTCTGCACAGTACTAGATGCAGGAAAAGGCAAAGTTGTTGAAAGGAGATTCATATGCTTTAAACACACACAGAGGTATGAAAGCTGTTTTTTTTCCCTTAATTAACAAACTTGATTAGTAACCTTGTATCTGAAGTCAAGACCATCTTTACACAGAGGTGGGATTAGGGCATTAGGTTGGGTTAACCTTTTCCAAAAATTACCTCAAACCTGTTCAAATGCTTCTGGTATTTCACCTAAGCCTCAGCATTTGGCACTAAAAATACAGAAGATATGATCCTGACCTAGCCAATTTTAAGGGTAAGAATTACTGTCAACTCTATAATAAAGAACCGTAACACTATAAAAGTAGGAAATTAACTTTTAAGCAGGTTCTGCATGCAGTGAGGCTACTTTAGGGACTATCTAGTCCCAAACTACACCATGAAAAACACAAATCATCTCTTGAGTACAGTTTAGAGTTATCCACCTAGAAGCCAAATTCCTTCCAGTGAAACAACAATTTTGTTTTGAGGATAGCTATCCCAAGTTGATGCACCAAACAGCAGTTGGCTGACAGGTTCCACCCTAGAAGCACCACAGGAAGGAGGCTGCTACAGCAGGAGCACATGCCAACAGGCCACCTGAAACCTGAGCCAAATGATTAAGCATAGGAAAGGACTGGCTGACCTTGGTCATCACTTTCTCAATCAAGTAAGAATAATATCATCCTCCTCTATACCACCCTATCACTTTGGATTTTGGTGTATTATATTATTTAAGAGTCTACTGTGTATTACTATTTACAGACCTTTTTTCTCTTGTAATTTCCTGGAGGGCAGATATTTTTTTAAGGCTATTAATAACTCTTCTCTCTTCTTTAAAATGGAGAAATCCCTATGAAATTCCCTACTTCCTTTAGAAATAAAAAACAACCCCTTGTGTGAATTTCATATCTATTATCTCATCTGAGCTCACAACACCACAAAAGCTACTCTGACTTCATGAACGAAAAAGTTGAAGTTAGAGAAGTTACATGACCAGATTTTGAGGAACATATACAGAATGAAGGTGCAGTCAAAATTAGAATTTCCTGAGTCCTAATGGAGCTACATTTTAGCCTCCTAATACCCATAAATCAGTATTCAAGATGTGGTGGATGGTGTGCAACAGGCTATCTGCTATCTGCAGTAGTTTCTACTTCAAAGAATGATGACATCACTGCATCACCTGCTAAATCCTATGGTGACTCTTTCTGCATTCATGACACCTATTAGGGGTAATCTTGTCCTAGTTTTGCCATCTGCTAGCTAAGACGAGACTTCCATTTTTGTGTTTCAAAGTCCAACTGGATATCAAAAATGAAGGTCACGATTCAACAAAGAGCTCTCAGATCAGCAAGATGTCCAATAACTGCCTCAGTGAATTTCCAACCCCTGGAAGTGTTTAAACAACATCGCTTACCAATAGGGTGGCTATGTAATTTATCATCCAGTTTGGGACAACTGAGAGCAAAAGGGGGAACTATTAGTAATTCATCTGGGATAAGATATAAAAACAGGGACTGTCATAGGAAAATGAAGATGCATGATGTTAAGGATTTTTATGAATAGATAGATTTCAAAGTATCTGATAGGGGTGGTATTCTATGAATAAGATTCTTTCTTACTATGATTTTTTAAATTAAAAAATAATATTTTGATGTTTATTTATTTTTGAGAGAGAGAGAGACAGAGCACAAGCCGGGGAGGGACAGAGAGAAAGAGGGAGAAACAGAATCTGAAGCAAGCAAGCTCCAGGCTCTGAGCTGCCAGCCCAGAGCCCAGGGCAGGGCCCGAACCCACAAACCATGAGATCATGACCTGAGCTGAAGTCAGACACTAAACCAACTGAGCCACCCAGGCACCCCTTTAGTATAAATTTATTATGAATCTTTAAATCTGCCCTACTATCTAATACCATTTTCAATGCATCCTCAAAACTGAGTTGAGTTGAATTGGTTCTAGCTGCCCTTACAAATGCATACCAACAACCCAATTAGACTTACTAATGATAGTATGGAAATTTTTATTTTTATTTTTTTAAAATTTTTTAACATTTATTTATTTTTGAGGGACAGAGAGTGAGCAGAGGAGGGCAGAGAGAGAGAGGGAGACACAGAATCCGAAGCAGGCTCCAAGCTGTCAGCCCAGAGCCCGACACGGGGCTCGAACTCCTGAACCGCGAGATCATGACCTGAGCCAAAGTCAGCCACTTAACCGACTGAGCCACCCAGGCGCCCCAGTATGGAAATTTTTAGAACACTCTCTGTTATTACTGACATTTATTTATCTTATGCTAACCCACTTAACTCCGTAATGAGTTCAGGAATGAAGTAATGCTCTCTACCTTATTCCTATGTGCATGAAATGAAGTAGACCAGGTACATAAAACGAATAAACCTAATCTCAAAGTTGAGAATGCTTACTGAATTATGCTATAGAAAACATTTAGAAGAAAGTAACACAGAGTGAAGATTTTAAGATAATAACAGATCAGATTAGTATTAAATTGACTAAAGTTCTTACATCAAATGACAAAAGAAAGATATTTCTAAAAGTAAAAAAATTCTTTTAAATTCACCACTTTAGGCTAAACTCTACTCGGTCATTTACCTTGGATGTTACATTCAGAGCTAATCATAATTACCTCATTAAAAACTGTGATTTAATAACATACCTATTAAACACATACACACACACCTGATTAAAAAAAAGAAGTACTATAAATATATCTCACTGTAATTGGGGCAATGCAAATATGGACAAAGGATAAGATAAAATTTTATTGACACAAAAGTTAGATAGAAATCATTAACTTAAAGGTAGGTTAACAAGATAGCATGTGCAATATACCATATTATCATATTATTAAAAAAAAAAGTACCTGTATAGGTTATGTGTATACATATACATTTGTGTGTTTGTGTCTCTGCATATGTATGAATAAAAGGTTATATACTATAATGCTAATAGTTGTAAGCTGCCTGCTTAATAATGACATGATGTTTTAATTTTTTGGCTTATCTGCATTTTCCTACTTTATATAGCGTCCAACTATTGCATTTGTAGTCATAAAAAATTAAAAACAAAATTAACAAGAGTCATTGTTATAAGGCGTAGATGCCCGGAAAGTAAAGAGAGGAGGGTGGCCCCCTTAGGAATGACACTCAGAGGACATCTGTGAGTATTCTGTTACCTTTTCCCAACCACGACAGCAATCAGCCAGCAGAGGCTTATGCACTCCCTGGCTAAGAGCAGTGGAGGGCAATGCTGGGGCCCAGATTACAGGATTCTTCAGTCTCACCAATAAAAACTCAAACAGCACTGTTCTACTTAAATAATTTAACAGTACATTTCCAAATTTTATTTTAAGCAGCCACAACTGGATAAATATCTATACTAAAATTTAAGTATTTTTCGAGAGTTCAACATGATTTGTGCCATGGAATAGATTTTCAGCAGTGCGCTTTTGAAATCTATTAGCCTATTATATATTCACTACACACTTGCCATTATTTTACACTTTTCAATAAATGTAAGTGTGATATGAAATTTTGAAACTCTTCTGAGACCCATACTGTTGCATTACTGATTTTTTTAAACAAAATTGACCCACATTAATACAGTTATTATGTTGTCATTTTTCATAGTCTACTTTTTCCAATAGGTGGCACTGTAGTCCATGTCAACCATTTCTAAGCTAGTTCTCTGACCCAACTAGTGCCCCTGAAAGTTGGGCTTACTCTCAGCTCTGCTATAAACTGGTGCTGCTGGAGAGGCAAATTAGGTCACAAATCATGTGTAACATGTCTCTGGGTCATTTTTTTAGGCAAAGGCCAGAGAGATGAGGTGACTTGCTTGAGGTCACATAGCAAGTTACGGAATCAACTATAGGGCCCAGGATTTCTAACTTCAAGTTCTATGCTTTCTTTATTTGTGTTTTCATTTACGGCATTCCAGATTTGCTCAAATCAAAGCAAACTTCTATTTATGGTAGGAGCATAAAAGAAAGAAATACTTTGTTATAAATGGTGTTGATTCCATGCCTCTTTTGAAGAAGAGAGACTGTGAAGGCTAGCCATACAATGGTCTCACCACAGCTAAAAGAGGATTGATGTCAATCTTTTACCAAATCTCCAAAATGAAAACTGTTTTTAAAGTGTTCCAGAGAAAGAGAATAGAGAAAAAAGGAACAAACATTTACTTAATGGGGAATAATTACATACGGGGCAGATACCTGACTATAAGGTAAGGACCTAGAGTGATAATGCAAACATACTCACATATTTCCTTATTCTCTGTCGTGTCTATAGCAGTTTACCCCCATAAACTCATTTTCATTAAAAATTAACTTTCCCAAGTACATGTAGAGACACCACTACTTACGCTGTTGCATAGTGTAGCATTTTCTGAGGAGGGCAGGCCCTGGGCAGCCTGTCCCTAACACCAGTATCCTTTAATGCTTACTTTTAGTAAGGCACAGAGCTGCTCTGTCTGGTGAAAAAGGCTGTTTACTCTGCCAGCATATATGTGTGTGCACACACGCACACACACACACACGTTTATGAGTGTATATATATGCACACACACACACCACAGTAAACATTTTAATTCCACCTCCCATTAATGGGTGGAGGATAATCCTAATATATATATGGGATAATCCTATCCCTCTAATCATGATAGGATACACAGAAATGCTCAAGGGTTTTAAGGGTAGCATTGTAGCTACCCTCAGTGTAAGCAAAGGACCACAAAGACAAGACGGCAGACAAAGGGTAACTTTTGGTCCTTAAAGAGGCATTATCACTAAGCTCCAGTACCAAAAGATTGGTAAGCCAGTGCAAGATTACCATCCTGATTCAGAACAAGTTTTGAGTTTCCCCTGAGCATAAAGTCTATTACCACCTCCAACCTTATTGTGTTCCCTAATCTGAATAAGCTCCTTGGTGAAAAATCAATGTACAAATAAGGGCATTCTTCTGAAGATAATGCTATGCGTTCACATTCCTGCAAATGGAACATTCTGAGCATATCTCTGCATGAGTTGTATAAGGAGACAGAGGGAAACTTTCTAAAAGTCTTCCCCAAGAAGACATTTTGAGAAAAAAATATATATATATCTGAAAAGTTAAATGAAGTATATAAGTTTTCTAAATATTTCTTCCAGTCTAATATTGATATTATTCTTCAAAGGAAATGCATATTTGATAGATAATACTATCAAAATAAATATCATGCACAAGGAATACTTAGACAAATTAAGAAAATATCATCTCAAAAAGTTTTATTAGAGTGTTCACAGTGACATATGGAACTCTGATTTTCTAAGAAAACATTATATATGTAAACTTATTTATTTTTAAATTTTTTAATGTTTTATTTATTTTTTTGAGAGAGAGAGAGAGAGAGAGAGAGAGAGAGAGAGCGTGAGCGCATGAGCAGGGAAGGGTCAGAGAGAGAGGGAGTCGCAGAATCTGAAGATAGGCTCCAGGCTCTGAGCTAGCTCTCAGCACAGAGCCCGAAACAGGGCTTGAACCCACGAACCACGAGATCATGACCTGAGCTGAAGTCGGATGCTTAACTGACTGAGCCACCCAGGTGCCCCTGTAAACTTACTTAAAACTACTCTTCCTTAATCTTCCACCAAATTCCTGTATTATTTTGTTGAAACTTTCCCTATTCCATTTATAGTAACAAAGCCAAGAAGAGATTTAAGGTATCCATGTCATGGGTCTTCACTTTAGGTAGCTAATATTTATTTGCACATTTTGTTGTTACAGTTAAACACTGTTTTGTTTCTTAACCATGGGCCAATCAATGGTAGCTGTAACATTCAAGATACTCCAAATTACACTCTTAAGATATTCCAAATTTCAGCCTAAGATACCTATAATCATTCCTAAGATATCCAGAATCACACCACCACTTTTAATTATAAACACTTAATATTAAAAAATTAGTTGCTGTATCTGTAACTTGAGTCATTCCTGAATGATAAAACTATTAGGAACAAAGTCCCTGAATCAAACTGCCTAATGAAAACACTGGTATGAAACAAATTCTACTTGTAGGAAAATTTTTCAGCCCTAAACAAATTTTAAAAAGCAATCAGTATTTGGGACATACCTTCCTTGTTCTCTACATGGAGAAATTGTCTTTATTTAAAAGATCCTAGGAAAGTAACTATGGACCATCCAAACAAATTTCTCTTCAGAACATACCATTTAAGTTGCTATCTCCATCTACATAAGAGTTTAGGAAGACCATATTCATTTTAATGCATTTATTAAATGCCTAGTATATTGCAAGAAACTGTGCTAAGCACCATGAAGTAATGATGCCCGCATGGGTGTTGTGGTTTATTCAAAAAGACAAGACATGCATATTGATTATAGCATAGAATGCTATATGATAACCATCAATGGTAGTAAAGTGTCAGAAGAGTTTGGAAGTTAGAGGTAACAGTTCATTCTGGGAAGATCAGGGACCCTTTATAAATAAAGGTGTCACCTGAGCTACAAACCAAATGGAGTAAATGTGGGTGGTAAGGTACTCCAGATGGAAAAACTTTCAAAATGGTGTAGAGGTGGAAAAGTACAGTATCTGTAGAACAAAAGAGTCATGCAGCTGAAGCTTAAGATATTCAAAGAGGAGCAGTGAAGGAGAATCCTACCCAATTTTGGAGAAGAAGAAATAAGGTGTCCCAATCTTCAGACTTGGTAGTTTGGACTTCCTTAATTTGATATTGAATTGCTGTACCTGTGTTCTCTTATCAAAAATAGTGCCACAAACGGAGGGGTATTTTAGTCAGATTTTAGTCAGATTAATCTGAGGGTGGGAGGTAATGGAGACAGCCCAGGATGAGGAAAAGCAATTCTCAGTGGAAAATGGAGGAAGTCCACATGTGCCAGGCACTGATACCATTTCATTTAATCCTAACAACTGAGTTAGAGAGCATTTTATAGATAAGAAAAGTGAGGCAATCCAACAATAGGTGACCCAGAAACAAAAAGGTAATTAATGGAAAATTACTCAGGTTTAGGAACCTAAGAAGCAAACATTCTGGAAGGTCAAAAAGGTGAGGAAAATCTAGGATCCTTTTAAGGACAAATGTAGTAGAAATGATTGATGCAGAATCTGAGATAAATATGAAGAAAAATGCATCAACTTGCAGAAAAGTCATAAATTAGACTTAATAAAAAGGATGAAGAACAAATCCAATGAAGAAATAGAAAGTGGATAAACTACATGTCAAAAAGGTTGTGTCAGAGGGAACCCTAATATCTCAGTAACAGAACAGCTTCAAAGTGATGAAATCCAGGGGCGCCAGGTGGCTCAGCATCCAACTCTTGATTTTGGCTCAGGTCATGATTTCATGGTTCATTAGTTTAAGCCCCACACTGGGCTCTGCGCTGACAGTGCAGAGCCTGCTTGAGATTCTCTTATTGTCTCTCTCTTAAAAATAAAGAAATAAACACTTAAAAATAAAAAGTGATGAGATCCTATTCTCCTGGTAGATAAGGGAAGTAGACTATGGATGTTCGTTCCCAAGTTAAGGAAACAGAAAAGTTACCTCAGAAAACATGTGAAAAATTCTAAAATAGTTATGATGGGTGACAGGACAGAGGAAAACCATGATGCTATTACTAAAGTCATTGAGGTTAAAAAAAAAAAAAGTCCAAAGAACTCAGAAAGTTGATAGTAGAGAAGAAGGCAATATAAATGCATGGCTGGGAGGACCAAGAAGAAATTTTGAGGAGTACTGGTGAAGAAACCATTGTTACCTGTCAGTATCAGTGAAGAACTAGGAAAAATACTGACTTTTTAAAAAAATTACTTTGACTTCAGGGAATATAAAAGGAACTCTCTTCATTAGCCCTAGACACATCCATTATTATTATTATTTTAAAATCAGGGTAACAGTATTATTTCAAGGATTGAAGATGATAGGCATGGTCTCTAATTTACAAGATGCCTTCCTTGCCCAAAGGAAGTACAATCCAGGTGATTACCTGCATATGAGCTAGAAGCCCACCAAGGACAATCACAGGTTTCTCAAACTCCTAAACAGAATTCAATGTATGATCTCAAAAATCACTTTCAATACAAAATAAATGGCAAATGCAACTTACTTAAATTTAATTAGAATTTAATACACAAAAACTATGTATTGTTTACTAATGCTGAACCTTTCTATTTTCACATATTTCCAGTAATTTATGAAGTTACACATAAACTTGATGGTAAATCTGAAGATTAAGGTTATCTTGAATGAGTTTCTTGTGGATAAAACCACATTGTAGGAATGCAATACCCTATATGTTGCTTACTTGTTCTTTTGTTCTACACACACACACACACACACACACACACACACCACATTCTCTCTCTCTCTCTCTCTCTCTCTCTCTCTCTCTCCAAAGGTCAAAACAGCTTAGATTTCTAAAACAGGACTCCTGATAACAAACGGGCAGTTGAAGGTGAAAGGTGGAAGGAGACCAAGTATACGACTCATGTAACTTTCCACTTCAAAATGGAATGGAAAATTACACTTGGCTTTATTCCATTTTTCCAATTTTTATGCAGGTATTAAAAGTATCAATCTCCTAAATCACATTTTCACTTCTTGTTGGGTTAAAGTTTAATTTTATATTTCTATTAAACTTATCCATATGTTTAGTAAATTAATGAGATCATTCAAAGAACTAAAAAAGCCTACTAATTTTACAGTTAGATTTATCTGTTTTGATAAATAAGAGAGTAGGACATTTTAAGAGTAATTAGTAACTTCTGCAAAATCAGATTCAGAGAAGCAGCTATAAAAGGAAAGAACAATTTGAAGAGGAAGGGAAAGAATTTCCTTATAGGTCATTGGCTTGCTTTGTAAGTTGGATTTATAAAATCAATAAAACCGATGATTGTTCTCTGGGAAAAACTTTTTTTTTTAAAGAAGACTTATTAAATTAGTAATAAAAACTAGAACTCTAAATTTCAAGAGTCACTTGACGGGGGTTGTGGAATTCATAGCATTGATACTAAAATATGATTAGGAAAAATGTATCACCTTTTAGCGTATTTTTAATAGATAACTAAATAGGGGGGTGAATGAAATATTTTGTCAAAGAAAAAAATCAAGAAGTACATATACAACAGAAGGTATCAATGACAGAAGAAGAAAGGGAACTCCTGCTTTCATTTGCTCCATCGTACCTGCCATGAACAGTAGTGGATTTGATAATATCTCCAGGTAGTACCACTGAGAGTTCAATGTCTTTATCTATCATGTTTTCTTTCTGTTCCATGATGCAAGCAGAGGAGTCTACAGTATCATCAACTGAAGAGGCATCAAGGTATTTGGTCTCAGCTGGAGGAGGTGGTGCCTTGGCTTTTGGTTTTCTCCTTAAATAAAAACAAAAGACAGAAATTAAATATATCTATTGTATTTTTTTAAGTTTATTTATTTTGAGAGACAGAGAAATCAAGCAGGGGAGGGGAAGAGAAAGAGGGAGGGAGAGATAATCCAAGCAGGCTCCATATTATCAGCACAGAGCCGGACACGGGGCTTGAACTCATGAAACACAAGATTGTGGCCTGAGGAAAAATCAAGAGTTGGATGCTTAACTGACTGAGCCACCCAGACACCTCTAAATACATCTATTGTAATTTTCTAATATGATCTAATTTAATAAAAACACAAAATGTGTGTGTACATGTTTTTCACATGCAGAAAAAACATGTACCAAAATGTTAACTGTTAGTTTATTAGAGATGATGGAATTAAGGATTTTTCTTTGCCTTTAAAAAAATGTTTAGTGTTTATTTTTGAGAAAAAGAGAGAGAGAAACAGAGAGAGAGAGGGGGGGGGGTGGCAGAGAGAAAGGGAGATACAGAATCAGAAGCAGGGTCTAGGCGCCTAGCTGTCAGCAGAGACCTCATGCAGGGCTCGAACTCACAAACTGTGAGATCATGACCTGAGCCGAAGTGCGACCCTTAACTGACTGAGCCACCCAGGTGCCCCTTTTTATGCCTTTTTTAAAATTGGCACTTGCTTTTGTTTTCAACAATATGACTACATTATTTGGTAATAAAAAGAAACATGATAATAAAGAAATTTGATATTCACTTTCATTAAGTTCTATTAGTGTATGTTTATTATAGAAAAGCAAAAGTGTAACATTTTCTTTGATGCGATAAATTATAACAATCCTTGCTGTCCCAGGATGGAGAACTGTATCTCATTCCTATACCTCATCACAGCTCTTACCTATGTGCCTTTCATTCTATTTGTTTCCAATCTAGTGTGTTCTACCTCTCTATCCAGATAACACCACCTACTCTTCAAAGTCAAGCTGAAACCACCCTTCCCTAACCCCTTGAAGCACAGAGTCTCTGCCTATATAGCATATAAACAGATTCCATAAATGTGATATTTTTTCCATTTTTCCCCCGGGGACCAGTTTCATGTCTTTGCCTACATTTATAGCTTCCTGGAGGGAAAAAGCATCTATATTACCCACTGCACTTAGCAATGAACAATGAACTGTGATTGGTTATTTGAAAAAAAATACATTTCTGACTCCGTGAAAAATTCTACAAATAATTACTCTAGCAAATATGCTTCAGTATCACTAGAGCAACCTCTTAATCTATTTATAACATAAATAGGTAGTAGACACCCTGAAAAAATTCACATGGGCCAATTCAATGATTTGATGGGTTGAAAAAATATAAAAATAAAGTAACTACAAGTAATCACATATACATATTTTTTAAGTACTGCAAATTAAAGCCTTTGAAAATGTTGCTTTTAATAGCTTTTGGAAGGATTACTACTGCTTTCCACAGAGAAAAATATAAATTTTAATTTCTCTCTCTCTCACCATTTCCTACACAAAGTAAAAACCAAACAAGACAAAAGGTCTTCTTTATAACTAAATATGTAACCTCCAGCCATTTAGTATTTTCAAAATTTAAGGTCTCATAAGCACCTTTATGCACTTGACATCACGAAAAGCAGAAACAAATTTCCTACACTGCATATTAATTTTCCAAAATAATAGGCTTTCAATTTTTAAGAGTATAATTGCAGAGATATATTGCACCTGAGAAAATATTTCTTTTACAGTAGTGACAAAACTGAATTTTTTAAAGTGTTACAATATATATAACACATTTATAAAATCTATATAAAGAAAAAAAATTATCCAATTTCATGACATTTTTAATATGTAGAATTGACTACTCATATGTTCAACCTACAATTATCCCGTAAGAGACAATTATGTAGCTGATTCAGCTAAGCACTTGGGATGTAAAGATGATAGAACCCAGTTCCTACCCATAAAGAGTTCAAACCCCAAAAGGGGCAATAAATACACACAAAATCATGATAAAGTTTGATGACTATTCTAATGTAGTTATACAGATGATACAGGTGAAGCTCATGGGAAGAGAAACTTTTCCAGGAACTCAGAAGTGTCTTACAGATGGGAAACATGAGTTGAGTTTGGGGGAATGAATAGAAACACCCAGGAAAAAACAAACAAACAAGAAATAATTGACATTTCAGGCAGAGGAAAGTAAATGGAACCATGAAAGAAACTGGAACGTTCATAGAATTTAACAGTTTGGTAAAAATCCACAGACAAGTCAAAGGAGATGAGAAATCAGTAAATCAAATTTTAAATACTTTGATAAATAAGTGAATTCAGGGGATGCCTAGGTAACTCAGTTGGTTAAGTGTCAGACTTTTGATTATAGCTCTGGTCATGATCTTAGGGTTTGTGGGATCAAGCCCAGCACTAGGCTCCATGCTGTTAGCAGATTCTCTCTCTCTCTCTCTCTCTCTCTCTCTCTCTCTCAAAATAAATAAACTTAAAAAAAAAGAGAGAATTCAGTAAAGCAGCTGAGTATAACATGAACACGCTAAAGTCAATAGCCTATATAAACAAATGCAAAACTAGTCAAAGTATAATGAAAAAAACTTCTTTTATACTAGCAACAAAAATGAATCTTAAAAATTGTTATAATACATATAATAAGAACTCTGCAAAATCTGTGTGAAAAAAATCTTAAACGCCAAATATTCAATTTGGATCTCTCCCTTCAACTCCAGATTTGTAAATCTAACGCCTACATGACATCTGGACTCAGATGACTAACTGGAACCTCCAACTTAATTTAACTTCCGATTCCTCTCTCCAGCTCCTCTAAACCAAATCATTTTCACTCCAAGTCTCCCTATCTCTGTAAATCATAATTCTCCCAATTGCTTGAGCCAAAAAATCTCCTCACACACATAGCTGCGATCTAATCCACCGACAACTTCTGCCAGTTCTATATGATAGGCCTGGATTCCACCAGCAGCCCTGTTCACCAAACATCTCTGATCAAGTCGCTAGGTAGTCTCCCTGCTCCCAAAGTTGGCCCTTCACATTCTTCTCGACACAGCTGCTGGAGTGATCCATTTGAACTGTAAGATCACCACACTTCCTCTCACACCCTCCAATGACTCTGACTTCACCCAGAATAAGTCTAGAGTGCTATAATTTGTCCTTCCTTACCTCTGGTCTCTCCAATTTTCTTTTCCTGCCCTCACAGCACGCCAATACTGTGACTCTTGCCCTTTCCTGGAACACACCTAGAACAATCTTTGTGTTTTGTTGTTTTTTTTTAACACTTGGAACAATCCTGATTCAGATGCTCACAGGGTCTGCTTCTTACTTTTTAAGATAGTACCTCTATTTCTCTGCTTTAGTTTTTGCCTTAGGGCTTATCAACAACTAACATACTTGTTTTCTCCTGTCTCCTATTAAAGAGTAATTAATCCCATGACAATAGGGACTAGTCTCCACTGCCCTGTGTCACACAAATTTGCAAATGTATAGAATCTCTGGAACAATATGTGCCGCATAACAGGCACTCATATTTATCAAGTGAATGAATTCAATGAATATTTCCCACAAAAGAGGAGGTCCCTATGCATATAACTGGGAAGGAAAAGTTCTTACCACCAAGGAAGGGAGTGGATTTTTACATCCGAATAACCTGTGTTGGAGTTTTAGAAATTGATTATATTCTATTTTTAAGAAGATGAGAAAATACACACTGGATTTATTAGCAAGAAATAACTGGGAAACTTTGGGGTTTTAAAGAGTTTCATTAGGAAGGCTGAAGAGAAGCCCAAGTGTCGCAGGCAGGGAGGTAAAGAAACAGGAACAACTGTGTCTGCAGTGGACGTGGCTTTCAAAAGTGGCAGAACCGAGGTCTGAGAGGCACCTCCTGCCACCGTCATCATCCTCCCAGCCCTTGCATTCATTAGCGATGAAAAGAGGCACCTTCTCATCTCCAGAAGTGGCCCATCCTGGTCTCCATTTGAATGCCCTCCCCATCCTCTCTACTTTTACACATATTGTTTATCCCTCAAGATCCAGACTGAGTCACAATTCCCTGGGATGTCTTTCCTCTCTACTGCACACCACAATGAACTCTTATTAACGGTTTGGATGTTCTGTGTACATGTGACTTTTATTTCCTAAAGTACTTTGAGTTTGTGAAGAAAACTCATCTTAAATTACTAAAGATAAACCTACTTACAAAAAGGGAAAGCAGAACAAAGCACTAGTTGAAATATTATTTACACAGAACCCCTATTAAGAGCATCTTAGTGTTCCCTGTTATTACTTCAAATAATAAAGCATCAGTCACCTCTGGTCCTGATAATTGAAAAGCATACTGACAATCAGACCAAGATCTTACCACAGTGAACTAGAAACCCAACTGGGATAGATGCTTTGTCTAATTAAATAATGAATACAAAGCAAAAAATAGGTGTCATAAAATAGATGAGTAACCTTAAAAATTCAGAGTAATGAGAGCATGCTGAAACGAGCTGTGTGGAGGTGGGAAGTTTCGCTTCAAAGAGAAGAGGTATGTGACTCCGTTATTGAAAGTAGAATTTAGGTGGGCAGAACCTGTAGGATCATTATATGTTTCTTCCCTATTGTGATTCATTTGTATTAAATTTGGGAATGTGTCTATAAGTTAAAGTTTACTTACTATACAGTATAGTTTAGTGAGAAGAATACTGGGTAGAGGCCTGGATTTGGTCTGAATCTTAAAGTAGCTTTAAGACTTTGTTATCTTAGCCTTTTAGTCACCAGCTAAATTTTTAAAATATCTTTTACCTACTTATATCTCTTCTGTTATCAATTTTTTTAAGTTTATTTGTTTATTTAGAGAGAGAAAGAGCAAGCATGAGTGGGGGAGGTGCACAGAGAAAGGGAGAAAGAGAATCCCAAACAGACTCTGCACCGTCATCACAGAGCCCAACGTGGGGCCCAATCTCATAAACCGTGAGATCATGACCTGAGCCAAAATCAAGAGGGGAATGCTTAAGCAACTGAGCCACCCAGGCATCCCCACAATGCTCTTAATTTTTTTTTATTGAGATGCTCTGAAGCAGTAACAAAATTAAATGTTACCCAATGCCAAAGGTCTAGTGAAAACAATCAAAGTTTATAACCTAATCCAGGTTAGGTAATTCTGGTAATGCAAAAACTTAAATTAACACATCCACATTCCATAACAACTATAATTTGCTCCTTAAGAATACTAATTTTTGTTAATATTTTAAAATCACAATGCCATTGAAGTCCTCCATCACTTTTTAAATTAGTTTTCAATGTTTATTTTTGAGAGTGCATGTGTGACCAGGGGAGGGGCAGAGAGAGAATCTCAACCAGGCTCCACACTGACAGGCTGTCACACGGCTCAAACCACAAACCGTGAGATGGTGACCTGAGTCAAAATTAAGAGTTGAGAGTCGGAGGCTCAACTGATGGAGTCACCCACGTACCACCCCCCCCCCCGCCCCGCCCCAATCCCTTTTAAATAGGAATGTTTGAGTCAGTTTTCCTACCAGGGGATTTTCACATAAGCTCTTCTTCACCAGTGGCCTAACTGACTATCAGTTTCCACTCCACAGAAGCTGCTACTCATAACCAAAACAATAGCAAATAAGGGGAGATGGCCGGGGCGGGGGGGCAGTGGGGGCAGGGGGACTTATACTGAAAAGATATAGAAAACTCTTCTAGGTTGGAGCAAAAATTCATTAATCGAGCCTTAAAAATAACAAGACATGACATCACACATAAATGTGGTAATTTGAGTAGTATTATTTACATCTGTACTCTCATTTACAATAGATTTACATATAAATGCTTGCTTCTGTCTGAAGCACAAAATTTTTTTCTCCCCCAGCTTGAGGTATAATTGGCATACAAAAAAATGCACATTATTAATGTATACAATTTACTAAGTTTGTACATAAGCATATACTCCCTCCCAAAATATTGCTTTATTCATTAAAATTATCTCAATATTATACTCAATTTTCATGATAAAATTAAGGTAAAATTTCACACAACGCAATAACATTTTAAAAATATCAAAACACAATTTTAACACAAAATTTAACTGGTATCCTGCTAATACTGATTGATCTTTTTATCACTTGATTTATAAATCACTTCAAAATCGTGTGTAATCATTACTCCATCTCTGTTAATATTAACATCCTTAAAATAAATGAAAAGAAGGACTATAAGCTCAGCAAAACAAAAGAACTCTACTCAAATACCTCTTGGTTTGAAAGAAAAAAAGCTTTACATTATATATGAGATACACTTACATCCTTTATAAGCTACTCAAGATCTCATCTGTTTGCCATATTTATAAAGTATTCCTATAGATTCACTCAGGAAAGCACTGTATAAAAATACAGCTTCAATATCAAAGACAAAAATATAAAAGTGGAATAAATCTTAAAACAATAGTCTTTTTATGTATTACATCCTAATGCCAAAAAGAAATCGAACAGCCACTCTCTCTTAGTATAGTGGGCTACCAAACGTAAGATGCAAACATAAGGTGGTCAGTGTTCGTGAGGCAGCCTTTCAAAATAACTGGCAATGTTTGGTGGCCCCTAAACTATACATTTCAGCTAGAAAGTGCAGACCCATTTCTCAAAGCAATTTCTTAGTGTTTCTCTCTGGGTTTAATAAGAGAAGATTGTATTAAACAAAATCTGTTCTAATGGTGGGCAGAACATTGTGCTACATGCTTGAGGAAAGGCAATTAAAACAACAAAAGGTCCCTTTTCTTGATGAGCCTTATATGAAATTAGAGTGGCTAGAGCAAAATGGCTTTAAAAGATAAGCAGTAATGAGAGGCAACAAAGGGAGATCGAAAAAATCACATGACTCTTAACAGACATTTCTCTTGTCAAGGTCACCAATCACCTATGTGTGTCCAAATCTCATAGACGATTACCTGAGTCACCTCAGTTACATGTGAGTGATTTTCTACCTTCCAGTAAGGACACATTTCACAGCTGTGCAGCAGCTGTGCTGGGGATCCTTTTCCCTCAGCTTCTCTGTGTGAAAATATAATCTACTATATTCTTCCTCCTTCACTGTCACTCCTCAGTCTCAGTGCCCTCATCTCCCTGTCCCAGGCTCCTTCCCTGCCCTTTTCTCTTTCTACAACTCTCCCCTCCTGGTGATTTCATCAAACTCCAAGGCTTTAACTACAAGTTGAGAACTCTCAGATTTACTTCCCCAACCCTGACCTGTTTATTGAGCTCTGATTAAATGGTCAGTAATCTCATGGTCATCTCCATTCGGATGTCCAAAAGGGATCTCATAACCCCTACTCTTGATTCTCCTCTCCATTCCAATTCTCATCCAAACCTCTCCTGGTAATCCCCATGTCTGTAAATAGCACCACTCTAAACACCCCATTAACTCAAGTAAAACTCTTAGGCATCCTTTGATTCCCCTCTGTCACTATCTCCTATTTCCAAGCCACTATCAAGTCCTGTGGGTTCTTAACTCTAAAACACATCCTGAATCCGTGTACTTGTCACCAGCTTCTCTGTTATCACTCTGGTAATTAAAGCATCATCTCTTGTTTGAACTATTCCAATAGCCTCCTGACTGATCTCTTCTGTTTCTCCTCGTGTGCCTTAAAATCTATTCTTCTCTTCAGTAGTCAGGAGTGATCTTTTAAATATGTAAATCTGATCACCTTGTATCTATGATCTCTCACTGGCCTCCCAATGAACTAAGAATAAACCCCAAATTCCTGTCCTTGGCTTACAAGGCCCTAGAGGAACTAATCTGGTGGCTGTCAAGGCGTGATTTCAGAGAAGCAGCAGCACCTAGGACCTTGTTATAAATGTACAGTTTGGGGGCACCTGCATGGCTCAGTCAGTTAAGCGTCTGACTTTTGATTTTGGCTCAGTTCCTGATCTCATGGTTGGTGAGATAGAGCTCTGCTTCAGACTCCATGCTGACAGCATGGAATCTGCTTTGGATTCTCTCTCTCTCTGCCCCTCCCCTACTCATGCTCTCTCTTTCAAAATAAATAAAGCAAAAAAAAATGCACATTTTCAGGCCCTACCCCAAATATATATAACCAGAAACACTGGTGGTAGAGCTCTACAATTTGCATTTGACAACTCCCAAGTGATTCTAAGCAAGCCCTGACCTAGCCTGTGCAAACCTCTGAGCTCCCCTCAGGTTACCCTATTCTAGCTCCCTGTGTAGTTCTAGCTCCCTGTGTAATTCACACTGGCATCCTTTCTCTTCCTCAAATAGACCAAAGCCCTTCACTTCTACCTAAAGTGCTTTTAACCACAGATCTTCAAGTTGCCTCCTCCATGAGTTCATTCAGACTGCAACTACTTCCTCCTGATAGAGATATTCTGTTACCACTCAAAAGAGGTGCCAAAGCCAAATGATTCCTATCCATCTCCCCCTACTCTTCACAGAACTCCATTTTGTCCTCGTCACATTTATTACCATCTGATATCATCATGTTCATTCATGTATTTACTTGTTTATTATTTGATGGCAGCCTCTGGAATGAAAATTCTACGAGAGCTGAGACCTGGACTGTCTCATTCTCTGCTACCACCTTTAGAATGCTAAATACCACAAGACAGGGTAGGGTGGTCTGTAACTGTTTCTTGATTTAATTGAGGGAAGAAATGAGGGAAGGTTATATCAGTTCCATGAATTCACAGGAGAATAAGAGCTTGGTGGGCTGCTGAGAATCAATTACTTTGTGACCAGTCACAGACAGAAGAAGTTCAAAGAGACCAACGTAGATAAAAGTATTCAGTCCTCAGGAAGATTCTAAATCTTCTAATGGGGGAGGGTGGAATTAAGGATTAAATTGGAACAGACTGAATTCTAGCCTGGAAAGAAATCATTTTGCCCAGATGTTCAGTAACTTGTTGTGGGTCAGAACTCAGATGTCCTAGCTATAGCTTCCTTTGACCAGTGAGGACCATGACTAATATGAGGAAAGAATAACTTAATTTCATTTTTAAGAATGGAACTCCTCTCTCAGGTACATTTGACATAATATACCAAATAGAGGCAAGGGTATTCTTCACATCAAAGTAAGCACTTACTAAATGCTAATGCCTTCACGTCCCCAAAATGATTCCAACAAGGACACCTCCTAGTTTATTACTATATCATCAACAACAGATAACACTTGAGTGCTGACTCTGTGTTGGAAATTCCCTAGGTCTTTTACATCTGCTAACTCATCTTCACAGCACTGTATAAGGTAGGTGTGCCCATCTTCATGTTCCAGATGAAGAGAACTGATGTACAGAGTGTTTAAAGAACTTAGCTATCAGTGCTAGAGTGGAGATTCAAACCCAAGTTCTTGAATTCCATAACCGGTGCTCTTAACTATTTACTATATCACCCCTTTGGGAGCTGAAACAGTCCTACAAAATAACAACGACAAAAAAATGAATGAGCAAAAAGCCATGTAGTAGAGGAGAAAAAAGTAAGCAGTTATTGAGTATCTACTGCTAAGCACTGTTTAAGAACCCTTTTTCCACATTTAATCTCATGAGGCAGGTGTCACTGCCATTTAACTGGGTTTTACAGAGGTTAAGAAACTTGCTCCAAAGCACACAGAACATGGTCCCAAACCCTCTTGATAACCTCAACAAGGGCCATCTAAACAATCCCTGCTATTTAAATAGGATTGCGGACGCTAGATGTGCGAATGCCCACTCACACCTACAGAGGCTGCTACTTCCTCTGGTGGAGCTGTGGAAACAAAGTACTAGGACTCAAAAAGCATAAGAGTATCCTAAGTGGCTACTTGGGTCACCTTAAGTTAATCATTTCTCTGGTCCTCCATTCCTTCATTTACAAAATACAAGTATCGAATCAGAGAATCTCAGGTCCCTTTCCTCATCTAACATACAGAGATTTGTGCATAATAATGTTGTCTAGAGACTGAGAATGGCAGCCTCAGATATCTTAGAACCGGGGCATGGCACAGTGTCTGAGCTAACTTACAAATAACATTTGGTGGAAAGAGTAGCATGGACAGAACCCTCTCTCTCAGGGAGCTCTTCCTATCCTGAGAACATGCTGGTCCTGGTCAGGAAGGGGTCTCTCTGAGCTCACAGGAAATGGTTCCATTTCCAAGTGCCTTTCTCTGTCTTGGCATACACAGTAGGAAAAAATGATGAACAGAGTGACAAACTCAAAAAACAGTTTGAAAAGTTTCTGGCTTCAGTCTCTCACACTCAATACTTTCACATTTCCACACTTGGAATACAAGGTTCCTATCAGAAGCCATTCATCACTTCAGGGTTTTTTGTACCCATTGCACCTCCACTCTAATCTGATCAACAATCCAAACTACGTTAACTATATCCTGGGTTTCCATCACCTTCGATATCTTTCCTTCTCCCCAGAACATGCACACAATATGTACTGATTATCTAAATTTCCACTTTCTTGTTCCTTCCAAGTATTATTTTATTTCCCTCCTTGCTTTTACAGCCAAATTCCCAGAACTCTGCTGCCCAATGGGGCAGCCATGTTCCTATTGAGCACTTGAAACATGACTAGTATGACTGAGAGATTATACTTTTAGTGAATTTAATTTTTTTAATTTTTTAATGTTCATTTATTTTTTGAGAGAGACAGAGACAGAGACAGAGCGTGAGCAGGAGAGGGGAAGAGAGAGAAGGAGACACAGAATCTGAAACAGGCTCCAGACTCTGAGCTGTCAGCACAGAGCCCAACATGGGCTCTAACTCACTAACCATGAGATCATGACCTGAGCCAAAGTCAGATGCCCAATCGACTGAGCCACCCAGGAGCCCCTAATATTTAAAACTAATACTTGATTCAATGGTTGGTAAACATTTAAGTATATTTGGAACAACTCAGGTATGTGGAGCTATTTTTTAACTATAAATTTTATGACAACTAAATACAGATCAAGTCCTTCTAATGAAAATATACCAATCTGAATGGAGATGTGCTATAAGTGTAAAATACACACTGTATTTTGTTGACTTGGTACAATATTTAATATCAGTATATTTATATATTGATTACATGTGAAATAATATTCTTACACAGTATGTTAAATGAAATGTATTTCTGTGAGAGAGCCTCCAAGATGGCCCCCAGTGACCCTACCTCCTTGTGTAATCCCCTCTCATTGAATGTGGGTTTGAATTTAGTGACTCATGTTCAGTGAATAGAATGTAGCAAAGAATGTCACTTCTGAGATTAGGTTACCAGAAGACTGTGATATCAGTTTTAGGCATTCTCACTCTCTCTAAGGGAAGCCTGCTGTCATGCTGTCAGGTCCCTGTGTATCTCTGGCCAACAGCTAATGAGGACTTGAGCCCTGCCAACAGCCACGAGTGTGAGCTTGAAAGTGGATAACACCTCAGCTGAGACTTGAGCCCCAGCTGACATCTTGATTGCAGCCTCACCTCCCTAATCGACAATCTAGAGAAGTATGGTTCTGCATAAGCCCTAGGCCTTGACTCTAGCATCAGGTGATCTGACATACACGCTACACTTGAAAGCACCCACTGCTCATGCCATCACCTGCATGAAAAGGGCATTCTCTTTGCCATCAACCAGTGAAAATCTTCTCTTTGGATGCCTGGTCTTTCAAAAACCTTTCTTGCTTTACATATATGGAAGTCATTCTACTTTAAAATTGTTTAGAATCTTGTTTACAACTATAGTAGGATGCTTGTATAGATCCTTTTGTTCACTAAGTATCTATGATGAATTATCACACCTAACACACTATGCAGATGAAGTGGTGTAAGTCCAGAGAGGTTTTCTCTTATAGTACTGTTAGTGGTATGGTAGAAAGAATGAAAAGAAAGCCAAATAAGGAATTACAGTGTAGAAATAAAGCACCCCAGGGCTGCCTTGTGTCTTGAAGCACCGTTCTCAATGCACTCCACCTTATCTGCCAGAAAATTTTTTGAAGCAGAAATCATGAATATATATTTTTTGTATTTTTGATTAATACATCACCTTTCTCAAAGTATGCTCAATCATTTTTTAAAGAATGAACTATTCAACTACAGTTTTCATTTGGTTTATCCATTTTGTATTATATGCCTCTCAAGTCTTCCTTTTTTACTACTTTTAGGAACTTAGCAATTGTGTAAAGTGAGCACAGGGACATAATAGAATCTCTTTGTAACAGAGGTCTTCCAGGAAAATCACAAGCTTTTATTGTGGTTTAGCTGTCATGTACTCAAAATGACACAGATGCTCCCCTCTCCTGTTTTAACCAGATATCCATTCCAAAAGCAGAAATAAAATTTCCAAAAGTTAATTCTGGCGAGGAAACGTTTAATATCCACTACGGTAGCCAGCTAACGAGATGCTAAACAACATAATTGACACTCCCTACACCCACCCTACTTCTCACCAGGTAATTTCTGAGAAATTTCATCAACATTTACTGGTATCCAATAACATTTTCAATACCAAAAGCTTGATTTCTAGTCTTTATTTTGTTTATATATCTAAAACACCTAAAAACCACATAATATATCACATTTTAAGAAAGTCAGTAGGACAATAATTTACTCCTTAGTGCTTCTAAGCCAAGCTACACACACACACACACACACACACACACACACACACACACACACACACTTGCAATGCTTCAGATGGTTAAATGCTAATTTGGTGTTCACCTTTTTTTGGTTGGGGGGCTATCAGTGGTGTGGCAGGGGGAAACAAAGATATCTAGCTCATAGATACATAATCTCCCTATGACAACATTAAGATATTACATGTAGAAAAGCATAAGGTGATAGTAAAGAAGTACACATTTGCAATTAAAAAGGGAAAAAGAACTCCATATAAATCTCCAAGAGGTACTGAAAGAGTTCAAGATTCTGAAATGAGTCAGAGATTGTGGTTTGTGCTTAGGGCTGCATTTATTAGTAGGTCACTAATCTCTCTGGAATAATTTCTTCAGTCACAAAACTGGATAATCTATCCCAACTCACAGGGTTGCTGAGAGGGTTAAATGGGTAATGCATATTCATTGTGTAGCCCAGTGGTTCTTGAATGTGGCTATACAATGGACTCACCTGAGGAGTTTTAGAAGATGCTGAGGCCTATGCCTCACTTTCGAAAATTAATTTACTTGGCTTGTGGGGATTTTTTAAACCTCCTCAAGTTGATTCTAAAGTGCAGTTAAGTTTGACATCCACTAGTCTAGCATAATGCCTGGCCTATAATAGGTATTCAATTGGAGTTAAGGATATACCTTCATAAGAACTATGTAAATGCTAATACACTGCCTGAAGGTTGCTACTTAGGTCTATCCAGTTTGTATCCATTCAAGAAGGTCTCGGAATCACTAAATACAACAAATCTAGAAAGACAGTCCAAAAGTTTTGTAATAACTTTTCAAATCTAAATATCCATATTACTTTTGCTTCTTAATTCCTTATAAGAGGAAGGAAAATCTCCCTTATAAGAGGAAATAAATCTCCCTTGATATATTTTCACTGAGGTATAATTCGATACAAAAAAATGTACAGACATAAGTGACTACATTTTTACTCATGTATACTCAAAGAACCACCCCCGCAAAGACAGAGTACAAAAATGTATCTGTAAGGGGTGCCTGGATGGCTCAGTCAATAAAGCTTCAGACTCTTGATTTCAGCTCAAGTCATGATCTCACACAGTTTGTGAGTTTGAGCCCCGCATCCGGCTCTGTGCTGACAGGGTACATGCACATACCCGATCTCTCTCAAAAATGAGTAAATAGACATTTTTAAAAAAATGTATCTATAAATTAAAAATTAAATATTTAATTTCTCATCTAGTCCATAATTGTCACTGCAATTTCAGTTTGTCTCTGGGCTTTCCCAAATATATTAGGGGATGTTTATTATAAGCAGTTAAGAAAGTCAAACAAGAGGTAGGATACGGAAAGTCTCTAGTAGAAATGTGCATATCAAAGGAGGAGATAAAAACAAATTCATCAAAACAAATGAGCAAAGTTGAGAAAACAGACCTGAAAGCAATATAAACAATGAGTCACAAGACAGTCAACAACATTTATTGGGCACCCACTGTGTGTTCAGTGCTATGGAAAGAAACTGGGTAGATTAAAGAAATACCATGAGGTCCTCAGATACCAGTAACTTAAAAATGAAATGAGTCCAATGAAACACTCAAAGATATCGTAAAAGGATCTTACAAAAATACCTACATTAACTGAATGCCTATCTAGCTCCAGGAACTAATTTTATTCAGTAAATAATTTCTCTCAGAAACTACCTGAAACTCCAAAACCATGACCCAGTGATCACTTGCTGCTCCATTTACTCTTACATAGTCTTCTTTCTGGATAGTAATAAATGACAGGAGCAACTGGGCTCAGCATCATCTACTGAAAGCTTCCTTTGAACATTTTAAGTGCTGTCTGGCAGGCAATGTATATGGGACACTCAATGCAGTTTATGAAAATTAGTCTAAACAGTAAGAAAAATGTGACTGACACTACAATCTAAAAATTCAAAAATGATTAACAAGAACATGGAGAGAGTGAACTATGCAAAACTTCTTGAACTTCCTTCTTCTCTGCCACATAAAAGTTAAGTATAAAAAGTCCTATATAACTCCATTTTTTCAAAAGAGGTTACATACTTACTAAAAATTAAAGAGTTGCTGATTAAATTTAAAGTAAAAAATATTTTTTAAAGTTTATTTTGAGAGAGTGTGCACACATTCACCCACTAGTGGGGGAGGAGCAGAGGGGGGGCGGAGAGAGAATCCCAAGCAGGCTCCATACTGTCAGTACAGAGACTGATGTGGGGCCCCCCTTAATCTCACAAACCATGAGATCATGACCTGAGATGAAATCACGAGTCAGAAGCTTTACTGACTGAGCCACGCAGCCACCCCAAGGCAAGAATTTATCCACAGATTGTTTCATCTTATTATGAGCTCTGAGACAATAAAATAAAGAAAGAAATTTTTACCCCTAAAAGTAAGTTAAAAAGTTCTTAGTTACAGGGCGCCTAGGTAGCTCAGTAGGTTAGGCATCTGACTTCAGCTCAGGTTATGATCTCCTGGTTCGTGAGTTCGAGCTCTGTGTGGGGCTCTCTGCTGATGGCTCAGAGTCTGGAGCCTGCTTCAGATTCTGTGTCTCCCTCTCTCTCTGCCCCTCCCCTGCTCACACTCTGTCTCTCTCTCTCAAAAATACATAAACATTAAAAATATTTTTTAATAAAAAAGTTCTTAGTTGAAATAATTTTCCAATTTTCAAAAGCATGCTATGTAAGGAACTAAAAAACATTAAATGTGGACATTATAATTATTAAAATATATATACCTATGTATATTACTTAGTGGGAATGTATATGTTAGCCAAGCAAGCACACTAATAATAGATTAACCAATTATAAAACGAAAAAAAAAGGTTGCCTTCACGTCACAATTTTAATACCCTTTTCTCAAATACAGCCATAGCTCAGAGATATTGCGGGTTCAGTTCCAGACCATGGCAATAAAGCAAATTTTGCAATAATGAGTCAAATTGATTTATTTCCCAGTGTAGATAAAAGTTATATTTAAACTAATATGGTAGTCTATTAAGTATGCAATTAATAGAATTATGTCTAAAAAACAATGTATACACCTTAAAAAGTACTGTATTGCTAAAAAAATCCTAACCATCATCTGAGTTTTCAGTGAGTTTGAGTTTCTCAGAGCTCATTACTAATCACAAATTGCTATAACAAATAATAACGAAAAGTCTGAAATAATGCGAGAATTATCAAAATGTGACACAGAGACACAAAATGAGCAAATGCTATTAGAAAAATGGTGGCAGTGACTTGCTTAACACCAGGTTGCCACAGACCTTATTTGCAAAAAAAGCAAATAAAGCAAAGCACAATAAAGTGAAGTGCAGTAAAACAAGGTATGTCTGTATGTACTTTGGTAAATATTAAACAGCATTTAGTCATTAATCTCTGTTAAAGTTTTAAATCTTTGTTGGGGAGTGGTGTGTGTTAGAGTAAACCACATTCAAACAAAACCTTCACTGCACACTGATAAAGAAAAGTCCTTGGAATGAATTTTCCTAGCTTTTATCAAATACTGAGCTAGAAAAACTACTTGGAAATAGTGTCTCAAACTTTGGAAATATTAAAATCTAAAGTAGCACCTTATACAAAAATTAACCTAAAGCTGATATAAATGTAAAATATAAACTTATAAAATGTTTAGTAAAATATAGGAGAAAATCTTTGGGACCAATGCTTAGGCAAAAGGTTCCTTCCTAGACTCCAAAGACACAATCCACAAAAGATTTTTTTTAAATATCGATAAACTGGATTTCATCAAAAACTAAACTTTTGATCGTGAAAGACCTTTTTAGAGGATTAAAAAAAAGCCTCAGAATAGGGGAAAATATCTGCAAGTCATATGCCCAAATGACTTATATCCAGAAAAGAGAGAGAACGCACTCTAAACTCAACAGTAAGAAAACAACAAAGAATCCAATTAGAAAATGGGCAAAAGCACTTAATTAACACTACCAAAGAGGACACAAGAATGACAAACAGGCACATGAAAAGATGTTCAACATCATTCTCCATTAGGGAAATGCAAGTGAGAGGGGCGACTGGGTGGCTCAGTCCGTTGAGTGTCTGACATCGGCTCAGGTCATGACCTCATGGTTCACGAGTTCAAGTCTCATGTCGGGTTCTGTGCTGACAGCTCAGAGCCTGGAGCCTGCTTCAAATTCCGTGTCTCCCTGTCTCTCTCTCTCTGCCTCTATCCCGCTCATGCTCTGTCTCTCTTAAAACTAAATAAACATTAAAAAATCTTAAAAAAAAAAAAAGAAAAAAGAAAAAGGCTATGACAAGATACCACAACACATCTAAATCCAAAACTATTGACAACATCAAGTGCAGATGAGCATGTGCAGAAACTGGATCTCTCCTTTGTGGCTTATGTAACATAAATGCAAAATGGTACGGCCGCTTTGGGAAAGTTTGAGAGTGTAATATGAGGCTGAATACACACTCCATATGACCCTGTAATCTACTCTTGGTATTTGCACAACAGAAATGAAAACATACGTTCACATAAAAGCTGTACATGAGTGTTTACGGCAGCTCTCTTTTTAACAACCCCAAACTGGAAACAACCCAAATGTGTGCCAGTAAGAGAGTGAATCAACAAGGTGTGGTCCATCTGTACATCAGACTCAGCAATAAAATGCAACAAAGTCTTGATATACTCAACATCTCAGATGATCTCAAGAGCGTTATGCCGAGTGAAAAAAGCCAGTCTCACAGGGTTACATACTGTAAGGTTCTATTTATATAAGAGTCCTAAAGTGACAAACTTAAGGTCATGGAATACAGATTACTGCCTGCCTGAGTTGGAGGCAGGGTGTGACTAGTAAGGGGTAATACAAAGGAGTTCCTGTGTGGTGACACAACAGCTCTGTTTTCTGAGTGTGGGATGTCACACAAATCTATGTATTTAGATATACTCTGTAAAATGTCACAGAATTATAAATCAAAACAAATAAATAATAATAATAATAATAATAATAAAGAATGCATGTAAAAGCTGATGAAGTCCGAATCAGGTCTGTACCTGAGTTGATAGTATTGTACCAATGTCACTTCCCTGGTTTTAATAACGTATTATAGTTATGGAAAATATTATTATTGGGAGAAATTTGGGGGAAGGCATATGGAAACTGCACTATTTTTGCAACTTTTAGCAAATCAAACTATTTAAAAATAAGTTACAATAAAAACAGATTAAGGTAGTGATTCTCAAAATTTGATAGGTATTAGAATCATCTATGGAACTTGTTTCTAATACAGATTTGCTTAAGTGGTCCCATATTGTACCTATTTAAATAGATTCTGTATATGGGGTCCAAGTGATATATACCAGTAATCCACACATTACACTTTGAGAACCACTGGACTAAAATAAGGGCAACGGCATTAGAAAAATGATCCTCATCAATATGTATTGCTCTATTTCATGGCCAATTACTAAAGAAGTCCTACCTACACAGAACTTCATTCATAGACTATCTAATTGAGCCAAGAGGCTCTCATTTATGGACACAGTAAAAGACGTGCAGATGAATTTAATTCTTTATGTATTTTAAAAACACAAATACTATTATTCATAACACAAACTTGACATATCAATAGAGAAATGAAAATGTCGTTATAAGAAAAAAATCCATGCTATTAAAACAAAGGCATATAGGGAAAACATATCCTTAATAAGAAACAAGGGCCTCTTTTTTGAATGTCTACTAAAGGTTCTTAACCTATACTTCTATGTAAAATAACTATTGTTGGCAAATAACAAGTACACATATAATAAGCATCAAGGCACTTGATTTAATTATTTTTTTAATGTTTATTATTTTTGAGAGAGAGAGGGAGACAGAGCATAAACAGGGGATAGGGGCGAGAGAGAAAGAAGAGACACAGAATCCTAAGCAGGCTCCAGGCTCTGAGCTATCAGCACAGACTCACAAACCATGAGATCATGACCTGAGCAGAAATTGGACACTTAACCGAGTCAGCCAGGCACCCCAAGGCACTTGATTTAAAGGCCTCTTTTAGGGGCACCTGGGTGGCTCAGTCAGTTGGGCACCCGACTTCGGCTCAGGTCATGATCTCACTCTTGTGGGTTTGAGCCCCACAGCTTGGGAGCCTGGAGCCTGCTTCAGATTCTGTTTCCCTCTCTCTCTGCTCCTCCCCTGCTTGCACTCTGTCTCTCTCTCTCAAAAATAAAAAAAATAAAAATAAAAAGCTTCTTTTATAAGAAAAAAAAAAGAGAGATCAACCTAGACATTATTCTATATGCAACATAATAAAAACTAAACCCCAAGAAGTCTGTCAAGATTTAATTCAATTATTCCCTCCTTAATGAGCATTCACAGGGACTGGTAAGATCTGCACACTTTCAAACCCCAGACCTATGGCTTTTGCATTTGCATTGGGTGTCTCTGTGCTAAGCACCTACTAGGCCCCTTTTACCTTACTGAGGGAAGAATGATTCTGTTTCCTAATGTCTCCTATCCTTCTTTTTACCAAAAGAAATAAAGCAATAAAACAGAAAAAATCAAGTCTTGGAACACCATTTCTGAAAGGCTGCTCAATCTTAAATCTTAAATCTCAATCTTAAACAGCTTCTACAAGTTCTTAAATGCAAACTCATTTGCTCTCAGCTCTGTGAAAAAATTCTTTTGGACGAACTGTATAAAGCCATTTTCTGATTTGTGCTCAAATAATTCAGCTGTCTAATATAATAATTAGCAAATCTGGTAATCAGCAAAATCTAAAATGTGGATAGCCTATAGCCCAGTTTCTCCTACAAATTGACAATGTGGGAAACAAGTGGGGATACAGGAGGAGGACAAGAACTGGCGTAGAATGGGAGATTTAAGTACCATAACCACCAAAGGAATGTGAGAAACTGACTCCAGTTTGGACAAACTGACTTCTAGAGAAATTTAAGAGTATTAGATGATATGTTAATTTTGCTAAATACAGTAATATTAGAGAAGGTATGTTTAAAAACAAGAGTCCTTATCACTCACACATATATAAGAAAATACTCATGAGTAAAGTGGCTATGTGTAGGATATTCTTCAAAAGAGAAAAGGGGAAGAAAATAGAGGCAGGGAAGGAAATAGTAAGGCAAGATCAGCAAAAGTGATTTCAGAAGCTGGGTGATAAGTAATAAATACTCCCTCCTGTTGTGTTTGAGAATTACTGATAGAGAACCACTCCCACCCCAATCTTATGTCTTATGGTATAGAGGAACAAAACAATTGGAAACAATTGAAAAAAAAAAAAGAAATTACTAAGGCTTATCAAAAATGCATATTTTGAATATATCTAGATCAAATACATGCTGATTTTCTAAATGAAAGCCACTTCTGCCTTTTCGTATGCAAAATGAGGAGCTGTGCTGGAAAATGTGTGAAGTTTCTTCCACTCTAATATTCTAAGGGCTTTAAATAAGCAAAGATTGGGGCACTTGGGTAGCTCAGTTGGTTAAACATCCAACTTTGGCTCAGGTCATGTCTTTGTGGTCCATGAGTTTGAGCCCCATGTTGGGCTCTGTGCTGACCGCTCAGAGCCTGGAGCCTGCTTCGGATTCTGTGTCTCCCTCTCTCTCTGCACCTCCCCTGCTCGCTCGCTCTCTCTCTCAAAAATAAACATTAAAAATTTTTTAAATAAGATAAAAAATAAGCACAGATTATCATTTTTCTTCCTAATATCTGTGTCTTAGCCTATCCTATCCCTAACCCATCTGGAGCCCTAGGCAGCCACTAATCTATATTCTTTCTCTATACACTTGCCTTTTTGGATATTTCATATAAATGGAATCATAAAATATATGTCCTCTTCTCTCTGGCTTCTTTCACTGACTATAATACTTTTGAGGTCTGTCCATGTTGTAGCATGTAATTGTACCTTTCTACTATTTATTGCCCAATACTATTTCATTAAAGGACATTTGGGTTGTTTCTTTTTTTTTTTTTTCTTTTGGCTATTATAAATACTGCTGCTACGAAGAGTCACAAGCAAGTCCTCGCACAGACCCCTTTCTGGTAGATCATTGTTGTTAAGACTTCATAACAAAACCAATACAGCATGCTCCTAGTACCCAGTGTAATTCCTCCCAGATCCCTGTAAGCTCACAGAAATAGTTTAAAGCCATGATTCCCTAAAGCTATTTGACATCACTGGCATTTCAATGTATAACATATTTGGGGTGCCTGGGTGGCTTAGTAGGTTAAGCGTCCGACTTCGGCTCAGGTCATGATCTCATGGGTTCGTGAGTTCGAGCCCCACATCAGGCTCTGGGCTGACAGCTCAGTGCTTGCAGCCTGCTTGGGATTTTGTTTTCCCTCTCTCTCTGCCCCTCCCCAGCTTATGTTCGGTCTCTCTCAAAAATAAATAAACATTAAAAAATTTTTAAAGTGTAACATATTCATGGAGGACAAATAGATATTCAAGAACTTTTAGTCACACTTAGACTAAGCAAAACACAGCCTTGGACACAAACTGATTATCCAAAAAACATTTTGATTATAATTCAAACAGCTCAAGAACTGCTTTTCCAGTAAAGCCATTCTTCTTTCAACTATAGATCGAAGGGCTGATATAAATCTTAAATGTGTAATTAACTATAATGAATAATATAGTTAAACATTTGTTTTAAGGCAAGATACAAAGCAGCAATCATGAATACATTAACACATCTAATAAAAAACGAGGTCGTTGGTATAACGAAAACACAGCATAACTGCACTTATGTACTGGTTTCACTACCTAACCCCAGAGAAGTTAGGATTCCCCCTAAGTGTTGCTTATGCAGTAACATGTAGTTCAAAACTGTACTTTTAAAGCCTGACATAGAACTGTAGAAATGTCTTTAATATTTTTCTTACACATTTAATAAATTCATTTGGGGAAATATCTCTAGAGTCTTAATATATATAAACAGAATTGGTATTGACATTATCTTACAGAAAGCACTTGGGAACAATGATTTTAGAAAATGATCAAAAAGGAGCACAAATATAAGAAAACCCTCTGTATCTAATCAGAAAGTCATTTAAAAGGCCACTTAAAATATGAAATCAAACGTTCAAGTCTACCTTAAGCATGTCATTTTGACTAAAAATACACAGATGTAAATTCATACACTGATCTGTGATGCAGAGTGAAAGCTTATCTTTGCAAAATACACACTGATGGGATTTTCACCCCCTTGGTCTTACAGAAGTAGCACACAATGGTTTGCCTTCCACTTCCAATTTTTTAAAGGAAGCCATGGATTTCAAGACACCTACAAGCAATTTGAGTGCAAATTCCTTGATTTTTACCATTTTTATTCTTTTAGTTCTCTCATTCACATGTAATTCAACAGCACATTTTTGATAAAATATAATAAGAGGTATCAGCAGGCAATCTAGAAAGTAGCCTATTGGCTCTAGTGGTTCGTTGTGCCAAGCACAGCCATTTCAGCAGGTTTCATCCAGAGAGTGAAAGTCTCATTTGAGCCTGTGAGGGAGTTCACTGAAGTTCAAGAGCTTCTACAGTATGAATAGACATAAGATTGCCGGAGAACTTCGATTCATACACTGAGAAATCTTTAAGAAATAGTGGCCCCAAATTCATTTTTATAGTTCACCCAAACACTTGCAGGCTAAACAAAAACCACATCAAATACCTCTTAATCTTGTAAGAAAGGTGGTAAAAAATGAGAACACTGTGGATCAGATCACAGGTCAAAAATTATACTAATAATTCTCTCAACAGAATAATAATCCAAGCAGTATTAAGATATAAATACATTAAAGTATAACTCTTGAGAAACCATCATTTTTCTCCTTCTGTAGAAATACTCCCTTTCATCTGGGGAAAGAATAGTCTGGAACTATCCTATTTTTGTTCATTAAATGCTTTCATGATTATTTTCAATCCCAAGTAAATAATTTAATAAAAAGTAAAAAAAAAAAAAAACCACCTAGAAATAGAATCTTATTTGTGCCGTCAGAACTGAAAAATCACAATGAAAATGAAAACTAAATAATATTTACTGACAAGGAAAAAAGGTCTCTAGGGAGGAGTACACCTTCTGATCTCCTTTTTTTTGTTATTTATTTATTACAAGCACAAATGGCATATTAAGCAAAGAAATCCTGTTTACATATTATATACATCTCATCCAGCAACAATGATCAAGTGGCTTACTGTAAATGTTTACAATTCTGACTAGCAGTTAGTTCAGATTAGTGAATTCTGATTAGTGACTGAAAGCTCACTGAGTCCAAGCACTTTAATGCTCTAGTTTAGTGCTATATTTCGAAGGATCTAGAATTTTTTTGGCACGAAGAAGATGCTTAATAAAATACTGTTGAATGAATGAACTGTCTCTTCAGACAGATACATACACACACAGTCAGGAGCTCAAATATTTTCCTAATTAAAAAAAAGTCCTAATTTTTTAACATGCTGAGCTAGGACATTTGATGTATTTGGTGTGAAATGAAAGTTTCACCATTTGACACTGATTCTCAGAAAACAAGGAGAACTTACACAAGAAATAAATTATTCTGAATCACACAAAAATCTGGTGGTCTTGAAGCAATGCAAATAACCTACCAACCATTAAGATTCCTAACAGCTATATCCCATTAAAAGAATTTTGTCTTCCTCTTCCCATCTATCATTGAATCCTTTACCTTTTACTAACATTTTCTCATGTTAGTCTGACAACTCTCCCAAAGAAATTATTTTATATGTTTTCTCCCCCAATCATCAGCAAAAAAAATTTATTTTATATTCCTGTGTGTGAAAAAGGTCAGATTATAAATTAAAATGAGCTCACTTAATAGAAAAACCATACAGAGTTAAAGGTAATGATACATGGGAAAGAACTTTGAACCAGGACATAAAGCAACATGAGTTGCCCACACACACTCCCACACAACAGTATTTATTGAGCTACCAACACTGGGTTTGGGTAGAAAAAGAAATACATTTCCTGCACTCAAAAAATTAATAGCTTATTATTTTACTTAAGTGCACATGAAAAGCCCCAAATGTTACTTTGGTCTCCCTTTCTCTTAAGTGTCTTCACTTTAATGAGCACTTGTGAAGTACCCATAATAACATCAATAGTGTGACTCATTAAGCTACAATAGGTGAGTAACTATGCATTACAGTATGCATGCATTATAGTTAATTCTTACAACAACCTTGCCAGTTAATCTTTTCTGTATTTTACAGCATAAGGAATGAATCCCCCCCCCTCCCCCCCCCCCCCCGAGAGGAGAGTTAACTTGTCCTAGTCACAGTTTGTAAACTGCAGATCCAGATTTTAAACCCAGAGTAGTTGATTTGCAAGCCCCTTTCCTTTCCCCCATGCCATTCTACTACCTAATCTCCTACTACGTATATCCAGCACTGGTGAAACAATGAGCTGAAATCTTAAAATTCTATTTGGAATGACAGATAGTAAGAAAAATTGTGTTAACCTATTCAATAAATACAATTCATTATTATATTCTCTGGAACAATATCTCAAAGAAGAAAACCGTGAGATGTTGTGTATGCTAAAGACTAATTCACTGGAACCATACTTTCATGATCTATAAAACTATGGTCTTTTCAAGCAAAGGAAATCACCCACATTCTAAAATGTAAATTATGTGTCATCCGCCTGGTTTAAGCAGTCTGACATACTCTTTCCAGCCCTCCCAACAACCATATATTTCAGCTCCATAGCAAGGTAGCTAATTTAGGGTAGAAATACTGTAAAATCTATTGCTATTCTTCCTCCTAAGAAACAACAAGAGGAAATGACAAAGAAATATACAGTAGTCCCATTCATTTATACAAACTTTCCCTGAGGAAATAGGCGGATCTGGAAACAAAGGCATATATAACATGCCAAGTACTGGTGGTCAATACAGTACAAAGCCTTAGCAAAGATTTTGTTCAAAAATAGCTTGAGAATATCAAAGCCATTAAAACAACTTTAGCACAAGAATTCTGGTATCATAGGTGTGTCCCGTATTATGAATGCCAAGATAAAGGAGCCAAAATAATAAGTAACATTCACTTTTTGATCCTAAAATAAAAACCAATCAGATATATTACAATGATCTCACAAAAAGATTATATTTTACACTTTGTCCCCAAAATTTCCTGAGCACCATTCACATGTCATTCTTACTCTAGTCTCAATCTCCTTTGACCACTTTTCTTAAGGAAAACTTCAAAAGTAAAAAATAAAAATTGTAAAACATAAAGAATGGTATTTATAGTTTATCACAAAAGCAAAACTAACCCTTTAACTATTTCTTTTTGATGAACTGTGGTTTGTTTTCATGAAGTTGATGGGATATCTTATGTCTTCACTTCAAGAAATAGCTAACTTTGACCAACAACTTTTTTCCATCTATGAAAATTGGTAAATCATGTTTATGGGATTCCACAAAAGTAATTAAAAAAAAATAAAAACAGCCAAAATGTCATCATCAATTTACTATTCAAGTATTGGGGCACCTGGGTGGCTTAGTCAGTTAAGTGTCCAACTCTTGATTTCAGCTCAGGTTATGATCTCACGGTTTGTGAGACAGGGCCCCGCATTGGGTTTTGTGTTGACAGCACGGAACCTGCTTGGGAGTCTCTTTCTCTCTGACCCTCCCCAGTCCTTACTCACTCGCTCACTCTCCCTCTTAAAATAAATAAATGAACATTTAAAAAATGTTTTTATTTAAATAATAGTTTTACATTATTTTCTAATACTTCTCTTTGGGGGGAAAAACAGAACTTAGCTACATTTTTACAGAAAGTCAAAAGCTTTAACAAACAAATTACCCCAACAAATGGAATCACCAGTGGACTATCCATATGACTTGAGAGTTGTAAGCCCTGACAATTGGCTCAAGTTTAAAAGAAAGGGACAGGGTGGGGAGTCAGTACCAAGCACAGCATTGTGGGGAAGTTGACACAGAAAGAATGAGTTTCTAGTTGTATATCTCCATATACATGGCTTTTGAGACTAACTACTGCATTTTTTCTTTGTGTGAATAAATATCCTCTTTCCTTTGACAAAGTTAAACAGTGCTAGGAAGGCATCTAAACATACCATTTAAAATCATGACTATATACCTCCAAGATTCTGTAGAAAACACTCACCCAAATTTAATCCTAAAGACTGATGCATAATCATTTCAAACATGAAAATGCAATATAATTATACTCTTAAAGTTGAATGTATAATGAGTTTGTGTTAAATAATTCTGTTACTCACCTTAGCTTTTTTTCCTTATTCCATCTGGTTCAGTACTTTGCTTTCTGAAGAACATATGCTTAGTGGGAGTAAACAAGACACCCCAGAAGTACATTCTCCTCTTTCTTATTAATGACATCATTAAATCTGCCTATTTATAGTCTCAACTATCCGACCTCATGGCCTACATGGTTAAATGGATTTGTTTCCCTTATAATCCTCAGTGTGTGCTTAGCAGCATTTAACAGATAATAACTTGATACATCTTTTTGATCTTTAAAATAAAATATGGTAAGATTGGATTTTCTGTTGTTTGATATGTGTAATCTTAAATGTGATAAAGTGTCTTTGTGACTGAAATTTGAAAAACATAAATCTCATGTATTTATTTCTACAGGAAAACTATAAATTTGAATTATGCAAGTCAGATTTCTGTAAGATATTCAGAAACATAGCCCTGTTTTAAAAAAGTAACCACTCTGATCCTACTGAACTAATTATTTCCCACATTTTAGATGTATTTTATGATAGCAAGTTCATTTATAATTTCAATACTTAGAATCCTTCCTAAGTACAAACAATTGTTACTTCTCCATTCTCTAAGGTTTTTATAATTTTATCACTTTTAGGAAGACTTCTTTAAATGCTGAACAGCTATAAGAAACACCTTTGCATACTGTTACTGAAGGTAAATTGATATAGCCAGTATGGAAAACAGTACAGAAGCAGCTCAAAAAATTAAAAATAAAACTACCATATGATCCATCAAGGTATACTCCCAAAAGAAATGAAAAGAGTATTTCAAAGAGACCCCACATTCATTACAGCATTATTTTCAAAATAGCCAGGACATGGAAACAACCTAAGTGTCCATCAGTGGATAAATGAATAAAGAAAGTGTGGCATACAATACGATGAAGTATTATTCAGCCATTAAAAAAAGAAAAGAAATCCTTCCATTTATGACAACATGGATGAACCTTCAGGGTATTCTGCTAAGTGAAATAAGTCAGACAGAGAAAGACAAATACTGTATGGGATCACGTATATGTGTAATCTAAAAGAGCAGAACTCAGAGAAACACAGACTAGAATGGTGGTTTTCTGGGGCTAATGAGTGGGGGGAATGGGGAGATGCTAGACAAAGGGTACAAACTCCCAATTATAAGATGAGTGAGTTCTGGGAATCTTGTACAGTTCTGGAATAATGTACAGAGGAGTGATTATAGTTAATAATACTTTATTATATATTTGAAAGGTGCTAAGAGAGACCTTATGTGTACTCACCATTAAAAAAATTGTGGTAATTATGTGATATGATGGAGGGATTAGCTAAATTTCTAGTGGTTATATCATATCAACACATTGTACACCTCAAATTTACACAATGTTATATGCCAAGTATATATTAATAAAGCTGGGAAAAAATACTTCGTAACACAAGACAGTGTTAGCTCACTTTCTATACCTTATTATTTCTTTTAAGTCCCCAGACCTCCAATGGGAACCATTTAGAGTTTTGATTAAAGTTTCTATTAGACTTTCAATTTTGATTATCTACAGATATTCCACCCCAACATTTTAGCATACACAAAAAGACTTGTTTCCACATTTTATCTAAAACTACATAATACTGGGCATCTATTTAAGGGATGAGGTTAGTGTGGTGTCTAAAAAGAGAATGAAGTTTTAGCACACACATTTTTACAAAGGAAGTACAATATTATAAGCAAAGTGATGAGTCAGGTTGTGTTCTTTGGTTAAATAAGCAAAATCATATAATCAAGTACCAGCCAAATCATAATTTCCACTCGTAACCTTTTTATTCATTGATCATGCAGCCAGAGTTAATATTACACTCAGGATCTGCTCTAAGACTAATGTATTTAAGGATAGGTTCTTTGTTTTTGTGGGTTTTTTTTAACTTAGGTAAATTTGACTGAATGCTATTTTTACTCACTACCTAAATGGGTGTTATACAGAGAGATATTATGCCAGTATGGTATTGAAAAAAGAGCACCAACCTGGAGAACAAAATGTTAATTATAGTTTGAATCCCTTGTTAAGTAACATAACACCTCTGAATCTCAGCTTACTTACTTACTGATGTCGAATGAAGAAAATGTTCAAAGTATGCTTTATAGGGTTCTTGTATTAAAAGAGATAGTAATTAGTATTACTAATTTCACTTTTAGTGAAAGCCCTAGACGAAAGTGAAAGCCCTAGATAAAAAAAAATATGTTATTTATTTAAATATTCGTGATAATTTCAAAGAAACATCACCATGGCTTAAAGCTTGAATGTGTATCAAATAAAAATATAATAAACAACAGTAATTATATATACACACTGAGTTTAATAGATTAAGTATTATATTTATTTTTTTTCCTTTCCAACAAGCTTAAATTACATCCTTGCATCTACATCTAATGTGTCAAGGGATATAAATTATATAACTTGCTCTCCAAAACATCAATTCACAAAACCATAAGTTCTTCAGCTTTTTCTCTAAAAATTCTGACGCAAAGAGTCCTTAAGTAGATTAAAATGTTTAAAAGTATAATAATTCAAAGAAAAACACTAGACCATTTTTAAAAGCAAAGCTTAAGAAACTGTAAATTATAAGTTTACAACTCACATATACTTACAATTTTTGGATAAAATCTCCATGAAATGGTACTGTCCCTTTGGCTATTTGCTCTTAGGGAATGCTAAACCAACTGTCCTGTTCTATTACTGACTCTACTGTTTATCATGTGTGTTAAGTGCCAGGCACTTCTTACCTCTGGCAAATATGTAAAAGGAGGAATTTACCGGTCTTTCAAAATCATTCCGGGAATGATCATGTAACATTTTCACAGGTCCTTTTTCTGAAGGGAATGTGTCTTACACAGTAGTTATAAAAAGTAGCTCCTTATTTAGCAGTTTAAAAACTAGAGAATTCAATATTTTTATCTGTTTTTATAAAATTACAATTTCTTGCAGATTTTCAACATATACAATTTCTTTTAAATTCTTAAGCAACATCTTACTAGATATTTTAGTTAATCGTTTGGTGCTAGTGCCAAGAAACATCTGTATAATATTTAAGAAAAATCTTATTATTTGTAAGATGACAATTTGAATAAAGCTGGGTAAATACAAATAAAATTCAGAGAAAAGGTCAGGTATTTAATTTTGTAAACAGGGAAAGGAAACAGGCATATTTCCTGCAGAGGCCCTAAGACTTCTCCCAGTTGGTTCAAGGCAAACACCATTTCCCCTCATAAAAACCCCAATACAGACAATGGAAGCTGATACTTTGAGTTACATGGCTTTTTACCACTTTACCAGGCCAGGACACTCTAGCCCAGACGTGAATGGAGGAGCATCTGAAAGGCTAGAGTTTATAGTCAGTCCTTTTACAAATCAAAGGTCATCTTCATTACAATTCAATTTTCTTTAGGATGTTCATCAAAAACAGATTATTCAACTAACAGCAATAGAAACTTTGATCCAAAATTACATGTCCCATTATTTTCACTCACAGAAGCATTATTTCTTCTTCCACATGTGCAGTATTGATTGATGCAAGCTATAGACCCAAATAAACCAAGGACTTCCACTGGAATTCCTTTCTAGTCTTGATGAGACTCAAAAGTCTCCAAAAGAGCTGTCTTTTTTACCTACATCCTCTCCATAATGAAACCTCTTTAAAAGGGTGTCTAAGCTTTTATGTCTAATTCCTTACCTCCTATTGGCTCATGAGCCCACTCCTATCTGTCTGGCACCCCCTAACCTCACTGATACTGTCATATTTTTATTATCACCCAATCCCCTTATGTTGCTCTGGATTTGGAAGAACAGACCTTCTCTCTGTTCTTATCTCACTTGACTTCTTAGCATTACTTTAAACATCTGATATCATCAATCCTGAAATCTTTCCCTGGAACTAGATTACTACATATCATACCTTCTGGTTTGCCAAGAGAGTCACAATTTGTCTCTGTTGTCCCTGCTTTAGTATAGTAGTTGGGTGTTACTAAATCCCACCACACCCCAGTTGCATTTTCAAAGGTGTTCCAGGTTGCACAATCAGTCACATAGTCACCCTACCTGCAGTATTATTGCCCATTTTCTTACATCTGTCTTGGCTGTCTAATTAGGCATCTCAAAGTTGGCAATGCCAAAAGCAAAATCTTCGCTTCTCCTAACTTAGCCTTCCCATCTCAATAACAAGCCGCAAGAAAGCCAAAAATCTAAGAATTAACTTTGATTCTTCTCTTTCCTTCACTGCTCACATTTAGTCCAAAATAGATGGTGAATCTGTAACTCAATCTCTGTTACAACCATTCTATGGTCAACCTGCCATCCCTCCCACATACACCACCATTACAGTCTCCCTGCCTGTGCTCTCACTCTGCAATCCAATCTCTTCTAAACCCTTCAAGAGTGATCATTTTTAAATATAAATGCAATCAACTCATTCTCTGTTGTAAATCCTCCAAAGGTGTCCTATGGTTCTAAGAGTAAATCCCAAAAGCCTCATCCTTAAGTAATACCTAATCAGACTGGCCCTATCTGGCTCTCGCACCCCTTTCACTTAGCCCTCTGTGAACTAGCAACACCGACTTTCTTGTAGCTCCATTATTCATAAGCCTTCCCAACCTTAGGGGCTTTACCTTTGCTCTTCCCCAGACCTGGAATTCTTTTCCCCCTTGAGGTTTCCTCATCACTCAGGTCTGTTTAAATGTTACCTTCTCAGAAAGACTTCTAGTAATCTTGTCTAAAGCAGAAAATCCATTGTTACTACATCACCCTATCTTAATTCTTTCCAAAGCTGTGTCACTGTTATTTTTCTTTTATTTATTTATTTTCCTGGCTACCCTCACAAAACCCGGCTCCTGCCCCCACCCCTCCTCCACCCCTCAGAATCTATATTCTAGGAAGAGATACCTTGCCAGTCTTTCCACTGCAGGATGTCTCCTAGACCCCCCCAGACATTCAGGCCCTGGTGCAACTGTCTGGTCAGCACTGGAGGGTCCCCGCAAACTCCTCTGGCAATAAGACCCTTCAGCTCCTGCAGCCCAGACCACATGGACTAGGATTCCTCCACCAGCCACTGTTCCGATAAATCAGTCTAGAGGGAAAGAAGAGCTAAGGCGACAGCGCTCCACCAGTATAGATGCAACATTGAAAAGAGACTAGGGATGTGCAAGAAGGAAATAGGGGTAGGCCCCCATCTGTGGGAAGGTTCTCTAGGCTGCACTTAGGCCTATCAAGAACATTTGCCTCATGCCCTTCTATACTTTAAAAGGTAAAAATATAATGTAATTATTCTTATTTTTTCTGTAGTTTAGATAAATAATTGCAGAGTCACAACCACTATCCTACAATTCAAGCTAAGTGCTACTTTTGCTAAACACCAAACAACCTAGCAAGATAGAGCTGATTGTCTGGGCTGATTCCCAGCTTAGCCACTAACTGGTTGTGTGATCTAGGGCAAGTTACTTATTCTCACTCAATCTTGGGTCATTATCTGTAAAATGGGATAATAATAATACCTACTCAGGGGTTTACTGTAAAAATTTAATATGCTAATATAAAGAAAGTTCTCGGCACAGTGTCTGCAGCATAGAAATGACTAATTCTTATTGAACATTTTAATGCCCCAAAAGAGAACATAAGCAGGCCTTTACAAAAAATATTTTGACAGTGAAATGAATTCTATGCAATCCCTTTAGAAAAAAAAAAAAAAGAAAGTATGGGGCGCCTGGGTGGCTCAGTCAGTTAAGCATTCGACTTTGGCTCAGGTCATGATCTCACAGTTTGTGGGTTCAAGCCCTGTGTCAGGTTCTGTGCTGACAGCTCAGAGCCTGGAGCCTGCTTTAGATTCTGTGTCTCCCTCTCTCTCTGCCCCTCCCCTGGCTCATGCTCTGTCTCTCTCTCTCTCTCTCAAAAATAAATAAACATTTAAAAATTTTTTTTGAAGTATATCAGTTTAAAAAATTTAAATCTATAACTTATTAGTCAATTTACACTTAAAGATACAAACACAAATGCAGACACATACATTTTCTTTTAAAGGCCTCTGGGTCAACCACGTAGAAAAGTTCTGAGATGTTTCACGAGGGCTCTTTCTAGATCAACTTTTTTAGTGTGGCTTACTCTTGGAAAATAATTAATAATTAAACTTTAACTTTAAAGCTAAATATTATTTTCCTTGGTTCCTAAGATATTGGGTTGTAAGCTCTACAAAGACATAGATATTATTATCACCACAAAGTATACACAGGAGCTGCGGCACTACAACCACTCTACTTTTGTGTATTTTCAGCTTTGTGCCTTATTTAGAAAGCAAATGATGTTTGCCCTGGGCGGCACTGCCAGTGTCTCTGCGGGGCTCAGTGGAAATCCAGAAGGCAGAGTAAGCAACAGACACAGTGGAGATGCTATGTTTTCATGAAGACATGCTGTCGCCTTGTGAGGTCTCTGGGCAAGAAGTAAATATAATTCTCAGTCAATAATTTGCTCTTCCACTTAGTCAAACTCCAGAACAGACATCCTTTAAGAATACCTTGTCTGTGATGTGCATATTTCCCCCTGGGCGTTTCCTTCCTTTTGGGAGAATTTTAAATACACACATGCCCTTCCAGAATTTTACCAGCAGTGAGCAATCTGTTTCTCTCCGTAATATTCTGAATTTCACAATGTTGCATTTTAATTGTGAAAGTAATTTTCACTCCGTTAAAATCAAAAGCACAAAAATAAGATTCAGCACCTTCTATGTAGATCACAATGAATACCACATAGAGAAAGCAGACATTTATCTTCTCTGCATTGATTTCTTAGACTTTTTTTTAATCTAAAAGGCTCTTATTTTTTAGGTGCCCCATATCCATAAGACAAAAAGCACAATAATGACATATGTCTCCCCCAAGAAGTACATGAGTACTAATGGATAAGGCTGGAACAGTTTTGTAAAAGGTTACTAAAAATCAAACTGCTACTAACAAATTGTAAAAGTACCGAGCTAACATTTTAACTTTTAGATAAATGAATCCTTTGGCATCATCATGGCCCCACACAGAAACTAAGGTTCAGCAATCACTGCAGACCAGGCTCTTTGTAAAGTGCCTCTCAGGGACTCTTTCATTCTAAACACCCCAAACAGGAACTCTGCTCATTTGTAAGATACTTAGGGATAAGAACTATTTATAGAGTCAACGAGGTGTTTAGGAGGCAACATTTGAACTCAGAACCTATATCCTTGTCCATTAAACTTAACGTCAAATTTAATTCCAAATTTGCTCCAAATTAAATTTTGCACCCTGATTTTATTTTAAAGGGCTGGTCTGTGAAATGACTTATTTATAAGCATTCTATACTCAAAAAAATTTTTAATAAGAGCATGAGGGAACCACAATGACAGAGAAAAATCAATAAAACTGACCTATTTTCAATAGATATCAAGAGCATAACAAGGTATTCAAACACCATTGCTGCTTTTTAGAAAAAAATCTAAAAATGATTTCCTAAATAATTGAGGGCATTATCTATCTATCTATATTTTAAAAGTGAACAAAGCCATGAATTATTTTCTTAATGGTGTTTTTTTTCTTTAACCTCAGGAAAGTCTATCCAGTAGAAATAAAGGAATTTTTATTCTTATAATTTAGGATATTTTTCATTTAAACAATACTTCTAATTCCCTTGTAACTTTGCATTGCCTTTTATGTTTTATAATTTTAGATTTCCAGATTACAAAGTATGAATAACTTTAATGGCTAGAATGATTATAGCATTTAATTCTCAGTATTACTGTGGTTATGATTAAAATGTTAACAATAGTTCAATAGATAGTCCAGCTTTTCAATACTTTATTTTTTTTTAATGTTTATTTTTGAGAGAGAGAGGGAGAGAGAGAGAATGCAAGGGGGGAAGGGCAGAGAAAGAGGGAGACAACAGAATCTGAAGCAGGCTCCAGGCTCTGAGCTGTCAGCACAGAGCACGACATGGGGCTCGAACCCACGGACTGCGAGATCATGACCTGAGCCAAAGTCAGACATTTACCGACTGAGCCACCCAGGCGCCCCCCTTTTTCCCCTCTATTATACAAAGGGAAAATTAAGCCTTCAGTATATGATTATGATGACTATGTATTTTGGGACTTCCACAGCAATAATCCAACAGTAAGTGACAAAAATTCCACAGGTCTTTCAGAAAGGCAGGACACATGCCTCTTGGGTTGTGGGCCGTGGCCCTGACAAAAGCCATCCACTCCATGAGCAACATCAGGAACACATGTTCTGACTGGACTGGCCAGATCCGGACACTAAAATCTCCTCTTCCATCTCAGAAATTCCAAACACACTCAAGATTTAGATCAGACATTTTAATGCAAGAGATAAGAATGAAGTTAAAACCATCAAACACCAATACCAATCATGGGAGTGGATGTTGTCACACGCTCTCCATGGGTGCTGCCCCAGGCCTTGAGGAAGAGATGGGGAGCAACAAGGCCAGCTAGATGAGAGAAGCAGCAAGTCCATGTGGGCCACCAAAACCTTCTCAGGCTTCCTTTCTCTTCTCAGCTCCTGGTGATTTCGCTCAATTCACGGCACTTACCTCCTAACTACATTCATATTAATTCTATAGACAAAAATGCTAAGTTTTTTCATTTATGCATGCTTTATATTCTCAAATACGATCATTGAAGAAGGGAGTGCTATCACCATAGGCACAGCATGTGGAAGCTACTCACTTTCTATGCATATAATCCTAGACTGTCTTATGGCTCTATTTTTGTGTATTTTGAATCTCTAATTATGTAAGTTCCTTTCTTTAAAGAATAATTCACAGGTATTTCTTCAGTCTCCCAAGTTCCTCACATGACTGCTAAAGCATATATAAATTCTCAATCCACATATTTTGCACAGCTCCTGTGAAATCCATAGGAGAATATGCATATCTGTTGTCCAGAACACTGGTTCTCTCAAGAAAAAGGCCAGCTCTAATATTAATTCCTCTGAAAAGAGCCCCTGCTCTCTCTCTGCCTTCCTCCCAGTGAACATCCTAGTCCTCTGTCCTGTGTCACTAAGCACTTAGAGGAGGACACTCACAGGTACTCAGGGTGCAAAAGCTCTATATGATACTTATTATGTGTCATCTATTTCCCATCCTACATTATGGATTTATTTTAAGCAAAAAAATTGTCATTTTCATTTTTTAAATTCCAGTGGTACTAGAAGAGTCAATAAGTGATTTTTAAAATAATGAAAATAAAGATTAAGTGGATATCTATGGAAAAGTAGTCAGATATTCATGAGAATACTTCTAGAGAACCCCATGATGAACTGAAGTAGTCAAATATTTAAAGATTTGGGGCTTTGTTTGTTTTGGTTTTGTTTTGTTTTGCTGTTTTTTTTAAAGGCAAAACTTTTCCATTAACCAGGGACAAAGCCACAACTTCCAGCAGGGGTTAATATCAGAAGTTACACCAGTTACACCAAACATTTTTTTATGTGAGCTGGGAGCTCCAAAAGTGAGAGACAATCTAACTGCTGGTAGTTGCTATGGTAGCAAAAATAAACCTTGTACAGATATTCCAGTCATCCCTTAACTATGCTTTCTACTTGCTGAGGGTTTTCAATGGTGTTTGAGCCCAAGAAAGGAAAAAAAAAAAATGCTAAGGCTTATGCTCCAGGAAGAAAATAGGAAGCTGATACCAGAGCTACAGCTGTGGGCTTCTTTGATTAATAAATAGCTAGAGGAAATCCCCAACCCCTCTCCACAAAAATTGGGCGGGGGGGTGGAGTTTTTCACCAGACAGATATAAAACAGGCAGCTAAAGATACAGACTGAAAGAAAGCAGTGACATTAAAAAAAATAAATCTAGGGGGAACTAGGTGGTTCAGTCAGTTAAGTGTCCGACTTCGGCTCAGGTCATGATCTCACAGTTTGTGAGTTTGAGCCCTGCTTCAGATTCTGTGTCTCCCTCTCTCTCTGCCCCTCCCCCACTCATACTAGGTCCCTCTGTCTCTTTCTCTCAAAAAACAAACACTAAAATTTTTTTTAAATAAAAAAATAATTCTCGTCAACAAAGCTGACCTTGCTGCATGGAGATATGAATCAGGAATATCTCAACACACAGGTTAAAACTCCATGAACCTGGAGGGCTCCTTCTATATTGGGAGTCCTTTTAGATTGCCCTATTCAACAAGGTATTTTACACACAGGAGGGGAATAGACCCATGCTAGGTAGTAACAGGAAATGAACTAAAATATGCAGTCCTGCAATAAATATACAAAATAACATGTACACAAAGCATCTCAGTAATCATGCCAAATACAACAGAGAATATATATCTGGGGAGAAGTATGAAGAAAGCATCCCGGAGGAGGTGAGGGTTGACATGGTCTTAGGGGAGGTTGATTACAGATGATTAGATGGACTGGGAAAGACATTTCTGGAAAACTGCATATCACAAGCAGGGGCAGGCATAAACAGGGCTTGGAGAATAGCAACTAGCTCAGTTTATGAGTAGTCTAGCAAGAGTGGCTCAAATAGACAGTGATAATACTGACAAACAGCAGCAAAAAGTCGCAAATCACATCACAAAGAGCCTGAATGAAGTCTTTCTTTTTCTTCTTAAATGTTTATTTATTTTCAGGGAGAGAAGGGGGGCACAGGGAGGGAGTGAGAGAATCCCAAGCAGGCTCCATGCTGTCAGCATAGAGCTCGATGCAGGGCTCAATCCCATAAATCATGAGATCATGACCTGAGCCAAAATCAAGAGCTGGACACTTAATTGACTGAGACACTCAGGTGCCTCTGAATGGTCTGTTTCTTGACTTCATACGTCTCTGCCTCAGATCTATAATTACTGCCACCAAGTAGCTTAAGTATCACTTTTCCAGGTTCTTTCTCACCAACCCCAACCCATAGTCCTTTCAATAGGAATTCTGGAATTGCTGATTCCCAAGAAGATGATGTATGTTGCCTTTACCTCAACTGTGCCATCTCCATCATGAATGCCATTCTCCTCCTGCCTTAAGCAGATCAGGGAAAGGGAGGAGAGTCTGCATCTTTCTCAATCTCTTCTGCACCTTCCATAGGAATGTGTTACTGTAGTTCATTAACAACACTCCTCTTCCTCCCAGGGTCTGGCCATCTAGATGGACTGCCACTTTATCCATGCTAATCACTTAACGTCAGGTTGTCTTCTATAAACATTGAGGAACTTGACATCTGGTTCATACTAAGCTTACCCTTCCTTTTGCTATCAGTACTCTATAAATTTCAGTGTCCATATTGATGGTCCATTCAACCCCCTACCTAGTTCAGACTTCTTCATACCTGTACTCCACCATCACAGGATCTTGTAATTACCTGAAATTTCACCACATCAGATATATCCAACTTTATTCCCTATCCTCTGATTATAACTTCTTACACCTTTTTGAATCTGTAGCCATCCTCCACACGCCATGAACCTGACCCCTCAAATAAATACCTCAGCTTCATTTCCTTGTCATCCACTATATACTACCTGGAAAATACCTAAGTTACACTTTCAATTCCAATTTTGATTATTTTGTATTCTTTATCCTCCAGCTTATTTGGCTCATAAAATACCAAATTGGAATTACTAAAATAATAATACCTTCCCTACTCCGATATGAGTCATCTGAAGAAAGTAAACCCACTGATTTCAGACTGTCTTCTCTTACGATTTAGTTTTCTAAATTTCTGTAACCAAACCAGAAATAAACTATTAGAATTGGAAAATATTTCTTTATGTATCAGCCACCATAATAAATGCTTATCATTTACTTCCCCCGCATCCATTTCATACTTCTTGCACAGTTTAACAGTCCTAGTGACTAGTTTGGATGGATTCCCATTAGCTAGCCACATAAGCGGGCCCCAATTGGCCTAAAACAAGTAGCACAGTCCTACAACCATACTACTGAGATTGATAATAACTCAAGACCAAATCAGTTAGAGGCTGGCATTACTCTAGCCACAGGCACTGCTATGGAGACTGTCTTAAAGTTGGTCCAATGTGTGGCCCAGGGAGTTTTTCTGACAATCATGGTAAGAGACTTCTCTAAGAAAGACAGATGTGCAGATGTGACATTTGGAACTGCTTCAGTCATCTTTAGTTGAAACCCAACTTCCCTCTTGTTCGTCCTCCTTCACTACCCCTTCTTCCTCCCCCTCCTCCTTTTAATCTAGAAAATGGTGATAATAATAGTTTCCATGGAAATTATGAAAATTATATGAGATACATGCAAACACTCTACCACTGGATTATCTGGCCCACTTTCTCCCTCCAGTAGCACCCATCAAGTGGAGAACTGAAATAGAAGATACTACAATTTAGGCCGATTCAGTTCTATGGTTGGTGGCATGTTGAGCAAAAGTCTGTCTAGAGAAAACAGAAGCTTGAAATTGAGCCAGCTACTGAAGAAATTAAAATGACTGACCCTGGAGTTTAGACAGAACAGAAAAATAAATGCATGGGAAGCCAGATAAGTAGAAAAATAAAGGATGTTAGAGAAATGTAAAGAGCAGTAGAATAGGTTTAACAGGAAATGAAGGAGTTTAAGAATTTGTAGAGTGAATGGACTTTCTGAATTTATTGTATCAGAGGTATGCTAATTCCAGGTACTAATAAGAGAGATGGCTTGCAGAAGTACAGTAGAGGTTTTAAAAACAAAACAAAACAAAACTTTAGGGAGCCTGGGTGGCTCAGTTGGTTGAGTGTCTGACTTCAGCTCAGGTCATGATCTCAGGGTTCGTGAGTTTGAACCCCGCATCAGGCTCACTGCTGTCAACACAGAGCCCACTTTGGATCCTCCGTCTCCCTCCCTCTCTGCCCCTCCCCCGCTCACACATGTGCACACGCGATCTCACAAAAATAAACATTAAAAATTAATAAAATAAAAATATAGTTTAAGAAAATATTAACAGGGCACCTGGGTGGCTCGGTCAGTTAACCCGCCAACTCTTGATTTCAGCTCAAGTCATGATCTCACAGTTTGTGAGTTCAAGCCTGGCACCAAGTTCCATGCTGATAGTGTGGGGCCTGCTTAGATTTCTCTCTCTCCATCTCTCTGCCCCTTCCCTGCTCACATACATGCTCTTTCTCTCTCTCCAAGTAAATAAGTAAACTTACCAAAAAAACCACATTAAAGTAGGTACTGGATGAGTCAAATACCCCATCTTAATAGACATCATAATGACAGGTTAGAAGGGACTGAGAAAAAACTGTAGGAGATGGGCAGCTATGAACGTGGTCGAGAGTGGCCAGATGGTATCAATCTCCAAGGTACTGAGAATTCTTGATTATTTATATCCTCTCTTCCAGGAGTATAGATTAATATGAAGCAAAAAAAGAATCATAACGAAAAACCAGTATTAATATTACCTCTGTGCCTGGGAGAATAAAATATCTTCCAAAGGAAATGCAATATTTTTGAAGAACAAGAATAATGTGAGGAAGCAGAAGGAGGTGTAAAGCTGAAGCCGTGTTTGTCACAGAGTATAAGTTCAGAAGATATAGCTGAATATGTAGCTAATCCATTAATTCTCAAAACTCTATTTTTATACTCGTATTATTTCTATTCAAATTTCAGAACAGGTGAAAATATAAGATTAATTTAATTACTGCTTAAATATCTACCTGAAAACCTATAATCAGCAAACCTATTTCTCACATCAGAATCTAGATTGTAATTGCAGATATTCTCTGCAATTACCCCTTTTACAGGACATTTTCAAAAATAAGTAATTATTGAGTACAAGTGGATAATTCTCTGCTAAGATTATTACTTACTTTCCTGCTCTCAAGTTGATGGATGTTTTACACAAACTGGACTGATTACATAACTGTGAACACTTCCAAAACAGCCAGCTGGGGTTTTTTTGGTTTTTTTTTTTTTTTGGTTTTTTTTTGTTGTTTTTTTTTTTAAGCTTACCAGTCTTTTTTTTTTTCCTGCTTACACTCAAATGCTTTGAGGGAAAACAGAAGAAGAAGATAAAAATATAAATATCACAAAAAATGTTAAAACACAAATACTCTCTGTAACTAAACATGAACAAAACGAATCCTTCTTCAATTTTTTCCCTTAACCTTTAAAAATTGTATCTTATATTTGCTCACTAAATATAAAAGCTTTTAGGAAAATGGAGACACTATACAAGGAACTCTAGGGGGAAAGAAAGCATAGCTTATGTAATATAACATCCATCAGTGAGGGAGAAGTGCTTTGGAGAATTCTCTACTTCTAAAAACCAGTTAAACTTTTGACAGTTTTAAGCATCTGACCTAAAAACAGTAACAAAAGACAGAACACCAGCCTAGAAATTACTCCTTTTCCATGCTCTGCACAACTTGAACTATTACCTTCTCATGTACTCTCCACAGGATAACTCCCATCAGAAATCCCCAAGAAAATCAGTATCAAAATTACTTTCCATTCAGAAAAAAAATGGATATGTATGTTTATATTATACACACACGTTTGATTCTCTGGAGCTTATCTCTGAAAAAGTCCTCTGAAAAATATTCCTCCAGAGATAGAACATATTTAGAATACTCTCCTGGAGTTAAATCTATTTTTTTTTATATTTGGGGATTGAGAACTAGAGGTTAGCTCTAGCATCCCCTGTTGCACTTACATTAACATCTAACTTCTCAAAATTAAAAAAAAAAATTGCTACATCTATAATCAAATATTTATTTTAAATATTTATATATTTTATTTATTCACTGGGAAAGTGAATAAATTCTTGTCATGGAAAAGACATGGAAAAAAATTATTGTCACCTATATATCTACCCACTTGAAAATCAGGAAGGAAGGGTTAAAAATTCTTCCACAGTACACATGACCAGAAAGGCCGAAAGTGATAATTTTTAGATGTTAAAAATATAACAGCTTTATTGAGATATAATTCACATACCATAAAATTTACCCATTTAGAGTATACAATTCAATGAGTTTTAGTATATTCACAGAGTTGTGCAACTATCATATCAACATAATCAATTTTAGAAAATTTCCATCACCTCAAAAAGAACCAAAGGTAGTATTTTAATGAAGGCTGGAGGTTAGGAAAGTCAGGAAATATGCTCATGGAAAGCAAAACAAGGTCCCATCCATCACTAAGATCAGCGTCAAGTAGCTTACTGCCTAGGTTTTCTTTTAGGAGTTTTACGGTTCCAGGTCTTACTTTCAAGTCTTTAATCCATTTTGTTACTTTTTGCAAACTGTGTAAGATAGTGGTCCAGTTTCATTTTTTTTCCATGTAGCTGTTCAGTTTTCCCAACACCATTTACTGAAGAGATTGTCTCTTCCCCATTGTATACTCTTGCCTTTGTTGTAGATTAATTAATAATATGTGTGTGAGTTTATTTCTGGGTGCTCTATTGTGTTCCATGTATTTCTGCCAAGACCATACTGTTTTAATTACAGTATCTTTGTAGAACAGTTTGAAATCAGGGAGCATGGTAAATTCAGCTTTCTTTCTCTTTCTCAAGATTGCTTTGGCTATTCAAGGCATTGTGTGGTTCTATTCAAATATTAGGATTATTTGTTCTAGTTTTGTGAAAAATGCAATTGGCATTTTGATAGGTTTTGCATTATTTCTGTAGATTGTTTTGGACGGTATGGGCATTTTAACAAAATAAATTCTTCTAATCCATGAGCACAATATATCTTTCCATTTATTTGTCTCTTCAGTTTCTTTCATTGATGTCTTATAGTTTTCAGAGTATAAGTATTTCACCTGTTTGGTTAAATTTATTCGTAGGTACTTTAGTTTTTAAATGCAAGTGTAAATGGAATAGTTTTCTTAATTTTTCTTTCAGCTAGTTTGTATTAGTATGTAGAAACTTAGCAGATTTCTGTATGTTAATTTTGTATCCTACAGCTTACTGAACTTACTATATCTAACCATTTTTGGTAGAGTCTTTAAGGTTTTCAATATATCATGTCATCTGCAAATAGTGACAATTTTACTTCTTCCTTTCCAATTCGGATGACTTTTATTTCTCTTGCCTAATTGCTTGGCTAAAACTTCCAAAACTATGTTGAATAAAAGTGAGAGTGGGCATCCTTGTCTTGCTCCTGATCTTAGCAGAAAAGCTTTCAGTTTTTCAATGTTGAGTATATTAGGTGTAGGTTTGACAAACCTTTATTATGTGGAGATACATTCCCTTTATAAATACATTGAGAGTTTGTTATCATAAATGTGAGTTGAATTCTGTCAAATGCTTTTTCCTTATCTCTTGAGATGATCAGTGTGGTCTGTCATGTTGCTTGATTTGCAGATGTTGATAGGATTTTAATCTTCTTAAATTTATTGAGAATTCTTTTGTGGCCTAACATCTGATCTATCCTGGAGAATGTTCTGTTCGCACTTGAAAAGAATGTATATTCTGCTGTTTTGGGATACAATTTTCTGCAAACATCTATGAAGTCTATCTGGTTTAATGTGTCATTTAAGAGCAATGTTTCTTTCTGATTTTCTGTCTGGATGATCTATCCATTGATGTAGGTGGGGTATTAGTCTCTTACTATTATTGTATTGCTGCCAATTTCTCCCTTTATGTATGTGAATATTTCATACATTTAGTTATTTCTAAGTTGGGTGCATAAATGTCTACAAATGTTATATTCTCTGGTTGGACTGATATTTTTATCATTATGTAATGCTCTTTGCCTTTTATTAGTCTTTGTTCTGAAGTCTATTTTGTTTCATAAGTCTTCTTACCCCAGCTTTTTTATCATTTCCATTTGCCTGGAATATCTTTTGCTGTCCCTTTGCTTTCAGTCTACGTGTGACTTTAGATTTGAAGTGAGTCTGTTGTAGGAAGCATATGGATGGATCTTGTTTTATTTTTTTTAATTCATTCAGCCACCTTATGTTTTTGAGAATTTAGACCATTTAAAGTAATTATTAGTAGTATGTACTTATTGACATTTTTAAACTTTTTTTCTAATCATTTTCTGTTCCTTTTTTCATCTCATGCTCTCTTTGTGGTTTTATAGCTTTCTTTAATGATATGCTTAGATTCCTTGCTCAGTACTTTTTTTGTGTGTGTATCTATTATGGGCTTTTGGTTACCATGAGATTTATATATAATAACCTACACAGATAGCAGTTTAAGTTGATAGTTACTTAAGTTAGACTGCATTCTAAAAACACATTTTACTCTCCTTTGATGTTTTATGTTCTAGACATCATATTGTACATCTTTGTGTTTTGTGTATCCCTTCCTGTTTTAATTTTACTACTTTTGTCTTTTAACTTTTGTACTCACTTTATAAGTGGTTGATCCACTACCTTTACTATCTATTTGCCTTTACCAATGAGATTTTTTTCTTTCATTTTATTTCTAGTTATGGGCTTTTCTTTTCAGCCTAAAGAAGTTCATGTAACAATTCTTATAAGGCTGGTTAAGTGGTGATGAACTTCTTTAGCTTTTGCTTCTCTGAAAAACTTATCTCTCTCTTTCAATTTTGAATAACTTTGCTAGGTAGAGTATTCTTGGTTGTAAGTTTTACCTTCGAATATACCTTGTCACGTCCTTCTAACATGTAGTTTCTGCCAAAAAAAAAAAAAAACAACTTGTAGTCTTATGGGATTTCCCTTGCATGTAACTAGTTGCTTTTTTCTTGCTGCATTTAAGGTTTTTGTTTTCGTTTTAACTTTTGAGATTTTAATTATAATGTGTCTTGGTGTCGATCTCTTCAAATCCATCTTCTTTAGAACTCTCTGTACCTGTGGACTTGGATGTCTATTTCCTTCCCACTTTCAAGAAATTTTCTGGCCCTTTTTCTCTCTCTTCTCCTTCTGGGATCTCTATAAATGCAAATGTTAGTATGTTTGATGTCCCACAGATCCCTTAAGCTATCTTAATTTTCTAAATTATGTTTTCTTTTTGCTGTTCTGTTTGGGTGATTTTCCCTACCCTGCCTTCCAAATCACTTATATGTTCTTTTGTATCATCTGCTATTGATTCCCTCTCATATATTTTTCAGTTCAGTTATTGTATTCTTAAGCTCTGTGAGTTCTGTTTAGTACTTTTTAATATTTTCTATCTCTTTGTTGAAGTTCCTGGGGCATTCATCCATTCTTCTCCTGAGTTCAATGACCATCTTTATGACCATTACTTTCAAGTAAACTCTTTATCAGGTAAACTGCTTATCTCCATTTCATTATTTTTTTTCTTATTTTTTTTTCTAGAGTTCCACCTTGTACCTTCATTTGGAACATTTCCTCATTTTGCTTGACTCTGTGTTTGTTTCTGTGTATTGTGAAATAGCCATCTCTACCTATCTTGAAAGAGTAGTGTTGTATAAGACATGAACCCTGTCATTTAACCTTACTCCAGTCCTTGAATGTCTATTGAGCTGTCTCTCTTGATTTAAATCCTTGGGGTCCAGAAACACAATCCCCTCTGGTGACCTGAGCATACTGCTCAAGGGCATCCCCTGTGTGGCCTACACACACCTATTGCTCTGGGGGGGTTGCATCAGCAGCACAGAGGGTCAGGGCTGCTTGCCCACTGTCTGTCTGAGCTGTGAAAATAGCATGGGGGTGGGGAGTAGGGCTGCTCACCTAGTACAAGTGGTGTTGCACAAGCAGCTTAGAGGGCCATGTCTGGCAGTGCACACCAGTGGCTCAGGGGGCGGGGCTATTTACCCACTGCTAAGTGGTTAGAGTGATAGGACAAAAATGGCCACCAATACTGGGGCCAACAAGGTAAAGGAAGCCTGTAAAAATGGCAGCTGTCAGCATTCAGTACCCAGAGAGTCCCCATAGGCTTCTGCTCCTCTTGCAGACACTAAGTTTAGCAAGTGAATTTCCTTCACCTATGGTCTAGGCTGTTCCAAACTGCTGGTATTTGCAATGGATCCTGGGATGACTGGATCTGTGTACAAGCCCTTTAAGAGCAGAATCTTCATGACCTATAGCCCTGTTTCCTCTGAACATAATCCCCGTTGGTTTTGAAAGCCAGACATTTCAGATTTTGTCTGTCTGGTGAAGGACCCAAGGATTGGGGTACATGATGTGGGGTTACAAATGCTTTGCTCCTTAGGATGAAGCTCCCTTTATATTTTGTTTGGTTGCATCTTTTTGTTTTTGAGACACCTCTCTTGCCCCCACTGAAGGCTGCCACACCAGGGGTGGGGTTTTGGCAAGAGTATGAGTCTGCCCCTCCTATCCATCTCAGTGTGGAAATTTTATCCTTTGTTGTGAAGGTGTTCTGCTAGTTCTCCAGTTCTTTGCAGAGGGAATTGTTCTACGCGTAGCTGTATGTCTGTTGTGTCCATGGAAGGAGAAGAGTTCAGGATCTTCCTACACTGCCATTTTGAATTGCCTCTCCAAATTGCCAACATTTTTATAAGCATAATTTTATTTTTTTTGTTTAAAACAGCTAGTTTTCTGTTCTGAAACTAAAAACTGATAATACACAGTTATATTAAGATAATCAAATTATATTTGATTAAGATATCAAAAAGAAAAAGATAAGTACTCATTTTATTTTTAACCCAAATCCTCCTTTGATAAACACATAACAGATGTTATTTTAAATAAGTAGAAACACTTCCTGAGCCAATAGGTATTGGCTCCTGAAAGAATAGAGTTAGGGTCTTAGTTATCTCATAATTGGAAATGGTCAGCTTTTCACAATAGGATCATGATATGAAACATATAACCCAAGTTCAAAAAAACCTAAGATGCAATTCAGATTCCATTACTCACTATGTGACCTGGAGCAAATTATCTAACCTCTGTAAGCTTCAATTTCAACTTTCAAATTGAGCAGTACGGATCACATAGCATTTGTATTAAAATTGCATATGTAAAGTACCTAGACAAATATTAGATGTCATGAGGAAAAAAAGTTCCCTTCAAGTCACTTAAAAGTTTTTTGACTCAAAGAGACTTTTAGAAATACTTAAATTTTTGAAATATAAAAAAAACACATTTTTAAATTTTGTTTATTCTTGAGAGAGAGAGAGAGAGAGAGAGAGAGAGAGAGACAGAGAGGGAGGGAGGGAGGAAGCGGGGGAGGGCCAGAAGGAGAGGGAGAGAGAGAATCCCGCTGTCAGCATGGAGACCCCATGAAGCCTGACTCCTGAATTCACAAACTGTGAGATCATGACCTGAGCTGAAACCAAGAATCAGACGCTTAACTGACTGAGCCGCCCAGGTGCCCCTCCAATCCCCGAGAAAACACTTTTGATTATATATTCTTTCTCTGTGAAGATCTGACCTCTCAAACACTCCTGCCCTAAATATCAACATTTAGAAAAATTAAGTGGCCTGCTGCTTCTCCCCCAGAGGAATTCCCTTCTAAGGCTTATTATCTCCTGGAATCTCTCCTTGGAGTGGACATTCCATTACAAGACACACCCTACAGTTCCCACCCATAAACATTCTTACCACGAAACTGCACTAAATTTCCAAACAGCGATCACTACTCAGCTTGAGAGAAAAAGGAATCACCAAATTTCATCTTCTGCTTCTTAAATCCAAATAGCAGTCGTGAGATAATATGCCTTTAGAGCCCCCCACTGAGGAGTAGAAACTCTTAAATTTACCTTTATGGTCCAGACCCACCCCCTAGTACAGTATGATTCAGATCTCTGAAATACTCAATTTATTCCTTCTCAAGTGAGTTTTTTACCATGTAAATTGTAGAAATAAATGGGACTTCTTTTCCAGATGGAACAAACCTCTGCTAGAAGATATTGGCTTATAAACCCCTTTAAAGAAAGGTTTTAGCCTTTTCTTTAAAAATAAAAAGGAGGGGACTTCATACTATCTTTGAGTTTCAGCACTACCAAAAATCAACATTTTACAAATGTTATATACTTTAGTAAATAAAATTTAATTTCAAGTATTTTTATATGTACCTTTGACATTTATTTTACTGGAAAATTCTAGAGAAAAAGAAATGAAAGACTATTATAATGTTTTGCCATAATTTTTCTATGTTCTTGCATAGATCCTTATGACTAAAATCACTGGTGACCTAGAAACATGTTGTACTTTGAGAGACTTTTCTTTCTATAGCTTCCATGTTAAGTTCTTTGTGAAATTCCTTTCCAATTTTAATGGATCCACATATAGCAAAGAACAAAATGCAAAAAATAAAAAATAAAAACATCCTAGTGTGTTTCATAATAAGACAGACATTTGTATGAAGAACCATTCAACAATTTAAAACCAAACATAAGTACCTATTTTATAGCAGGCTCAGATTAGTATCATTTTGTGTTATCCAGAATACTAATAAGACCATAAAGATTTTCCTTTGTAAACTGTTACGAAGTATGAAAATCATTAGGGTCATTTATTAGAGAGCACTTTTCAATTATAAAGATTTGTGTGTGTGTTAAAATTCATATTATAAAAAGTTTTCCTAGATGGTTAAAGTTTTTATATAAATTAATTATTTAAACATAATTAAGGCCCTCCCCCCCTGCCAAATCATTTGACTTTCTGTTTGCAAGCTCCAGGTCCTACACACCTAAAGGGGGAAGAATGAATTTGAGGGAAACAACAGCAGAGTCATTTGTGTTAAAGAATTGCCTGCTAATCTCTTTGAAAAATCCAAATCTCAAAACTAAAGGCATGGAAGCTGAACCAGAGCCTTCTCATCTGTATCCTGGTGATAGTAGTTCCTGTGAGAATAGTTCCTGGTGATGCTATTCTCACAGCATTATTATGGAGGCTTAAATTATGCAGACTATAAACCATTCCATAGATATAAAAGAAAGCTGTACTTGTCTAAATGCTATGTATAAATGGTAAAAAAAAAACAAAAAACAAAAACAAATGTCCTTGAGTTTGGGAGGTATCTTACACCTGGGGGAAGTCCGGTAAGAACCTTCAGAAGTCTACAAATAAAAGTTCATTTCAGGTGTTTTGTGGGAGGCAATGGGGTGAGGCAGGCACAGAAAAATCAGGTGAGTGAAAATGAGACACACACTGAAGAATTACACAATGCCATATTTAGAATTCTAACACTTCAGTGACCCTTTACCATAAGGCACAGCGATGGCCCGGCAAATTTCATACCATTCGGCAAATTCCATTGTTCAGTCAAGTGCTTGCTCCTGAATGACACAGTGGGAGCAGAGAGAAGAGAAAGAACAGGGACTCAGTACATGGACGGCACAGGTACATGAACTTACCGGGAATCACAAGGAAATTTCATCCGCAAACACAAAGGCTGATGGTTAAAAGCCAGAGACAACTTCTCTTCCCACCCTACCCCTTTCTCTACCCTGAGTTGCTCTACTGTTTTCTTATTAGGTCAACACCATTTATATGTAAGAGCAAAAGACATTGTTAAACTCACAAATCCTTTCCCCCACCCAATAAGTACTAGTGTTTAAGACCTAGTGTTGTTAAGAAAAGCAAAGAATATGAATTTTTAAATCTTCTAAATCAATGCCAACAGAGAGAGCCAATACAAACAAAAGTGAACTGTGAGAAATCCTTATCGCAGTTACCAGTCTTCACTAAGCCCACTTCCTTCCAGGACTCTTCTCATCCTCATCTCTAGGGAAAAGTTGCTTCCACATATCAAGGAATCAAATACGTTTATTTTGAAAGGGAAACTACCCTAGATGTTTCTTTTAAAGTTATTCCTTTATAACAACATTCTAAAAGGAGATTCCTTAAATTTTGAAAAGAAACACAGAATTTAGAAGCACTAGTAAGACTAAAAGGGATAGAGAAACAAGAGGAGTATCATGCATATATGTATGGGTGTGTGTGTGTGTATGCACGTGTGTGTGTATACAGACAGAGACAGGGAAAAAGCAGCAGAGAAATTGCACTAGGAAAATGATACCTTTTTGAAAAAACCTGCAAGTCTTCAAAGGTTTAGAAAACTAAAATAAATTAAATGCCATTAAAATTTTTTTCATGGTATTACCAGTCATTATTTCATTTATTCAGTATATTTTACTAAAATTAGCACCGTAATGATCTCCTAAACCTTTCTTGTTTCTGGAATAAACAGACTGGCCAACGGCCACACCCCAATTAAAATAACTCTCCCCGGGACTGTATGCAACGTCATCATCACAGCCTCTTCCTTACAGTGTTTAAATTGCCAGAGTAGGCCTTTTTGGAAATCATACAGAACATACATCTAAAATATCTAAGATGCTTTTCTATTTTCTTGAGACCAAAAATCCCACATTAAAAAGTCTAAAATAAGACATGCTTAATCTTAGAGAAAGCTCTGAAAAGTATTGAAAGACCTTAAAATGTACATTTTCTTTAAAAATTATTTCAAAAAGTTTCACTCAAGAGACATTTTTAAAAGCTTTCAAAGGAAATGTATAAGGTTTTTCTCAGGCTGAAAAATTATGATTTTGAATATGTAGGAATACTAACCACAAGAACTAGAAGCTGGGCTGACCCAGGAAGTATCACTGACACTGTGGTCGAAGAATACAGCACATGGATGGTGGTCCCTGTGGATAACACAACATACCTCCTAATGTGACGTGCTAGGAAATATAGGACCCCATCTACAATATATTCTAGCCAAGCACCATTTAATTTAAGTACATGTTACTTAGATCTAACTTTTCCAAAAAAAAAAAAAAAAGGAATTTAAGAACATGCTTATACCACCAAAGTAAGAGAAAAATCCAGAAAGTGCAATATTTTGTAGTGCAAATTGCCTGTTCTCTTCAAAAAGTCAGTGTCATTACTTGAAGTTTACAGGACATAATCAGAGGTCAACCAAGTCCCAGTTAGCTCCTAAATAGAACAAAGTACCTGTAAATGTTTTAGAGGCAATTGAGCCAATGTGAGAATGGACTGAGCGTTAGGTAAGATTATCGACATGGAGAGGTGAAGAGCATTAAAGGAAGAAGGCAATTGATGAACCAGCATGACCAAAACAGCATTTCATTTGGGTCAAAACACATATATGTGGAAATAAACAGATCTTGAATTCTATACATTGAAATTTAAATAGGAATAACCTCTAGGCAAGAGAATGTTGCTTTATCTTACTTTTGCTTATTAAAATCTTCTAACTTTCTACAATGGATATTTATAACAAAGCAATATTAATATGAACTTATAATAATTAATAAAAGTCTTAAAAGGAGGCTGGGATCCTGTCCAAGCAACCAATCTCATAAAATTTTATGTGCATAATGTAGATGGAGATGCTGGCCTCCCAAAAAGAAAGGAAAGGAGCTGAGTTAATAAAATCGTCTAAAGGAAAAAATCAATTGATTCTTTCACATCTAGTATTGCTGTAAAGGTTCTAAAAGTCAATGCAATTCATGAGGCTAGAAGGAAAATGAAGCATTGCTTCTAGGAATCTTGATGTCATCAGTTACAGGTAAAACGTCAATGTAACGGAAAAGTCCTTTCCTGTGCAAGCATAAAAAGTGAGGCAATGTGAGGTCCCTGCTGGCTGACGTCTGCCAAGCAAGGTAGGAAGGAAGGTGATAAGGAGTCACAGAGACGGAAAATCAGACTGTAGCTTCTCCCCTTGAACTACATCCCAAAACACCCTCAGCCACCAAATGACTATCGATAACTTGAGACCCTGCTGCTGCAAACTTAAACAAGCAGCTTCAAGCAGATTTAAGGGATGTTATGATCAAAGTTCAGCAAGTCTTTCATGTACCACTGGTGTGATTTAAGTTCTCATTCATTTTATAAATCGTTCCTTCAGGAGATTCAAAGTTAGATGCAGGCAAAATAAGTATCAAGTTAACATTCTGCATAGTTTATAGATTTGATATACTGACATTAACCCGTGTTTTTTCAAAACAAAAGATACCATATGAGTTGTCAATGTACTGCCTCTTCGTTTCAAACATACCCTCCAATGCAGGCCCTAGGATCAACAGTGAAATTCCTTTAAGCATTTCTCCTTTCAGGTAGACATGATGTTAAGTTTTGTATAGTGGGCACTGAAGAGGCATTGCCTCAAGGGAGAGGAGGGGCTCCCTAGAATTCCCTGCCTGGGCTGGGGTTTGGGATTGAAGACATCTGGTAGAGCCTTCCCCAGACATGGGCACAGAATACCATCCCTCTGTGATCTTGCAGCCTCTCCTCCTGGAAATAATCGTTCTAGGTTCCTCTTGTCATCGAAACCAGAGCCCCTACACAGACCCAATGCTCTGAATGCCTCCTGCCTGTGCAGGTCTCTGTACTATGTTGGCAGGGTCCCGCTCAGCCTGCACACTGTCACTTGTGGACTGGAAGGTCACATCCTGACAGTGGTTCCTTCTAAAACACCCCTCCCTAACCCTTTACCATCCTTACCATCCCTATCCCTACCATCTCATGCAATGGAAAATACTTCTGCCCTGCCCCCCACCAGGGCTCAGACTCCCACCTCATGCCCATACCTGCTCCCCACCTGCCCTGCAAAGGGCCTCTTTGCCTAAAGACTCCTGAGCAGCTCCAACCTGGCTATACTAGCAAGATGCTCTGTTTTTTTGGGGGCTAAACCAGATCTTCTCTAAGGAGGTCATGTATCCTTTGTGAGTTTGTCCTTCCTTAGTTACTCTCCCTCAGCCCTAGGGTACTATATAGAGTTTCCTTACATATTATAGTTAATCTTTTATCATTGTAATCCTTTATATTAAATTTTTCATATAACCTACCATGTGGCTTATTGGACCCATGCAGCTTAGATGCCAAATAATATGGTCAGTTCCCTCAGGCACATGCAGCGAGAAATTCATAGCATCACCAGTTGGTCTTTTCCTTTTTCGTCTGCCACGTCATCTCTTAACTGTCTAACATCATCACAAGCTCACCTTAAAGACTGAAATGTCCAAATAAATCCTCTGTAGGTCTCAAGTTATACAACGGGGCCTAAAACATTTGTGTTTATGAGAATGTATGTGTTTATGTACTCAAAAGAGAAGTTAAAGGAAGATGAAAAGAAAAAAAGAAAAAAAAAGAGTCTGCTAACCTACAGATGCAAGACTACCATCCTGCCCAAACCTTACTCTAAATCCATTACTACTTTGTGTCTCAGTCTTAAGGAATGTAAGCAAACCTGGGTACTCAGGCCAAAAACTAGGCAATCTTTTTAAATAAGCTAATCATTTTCCTTGGTATTCATTAGGGTTGAACATTAGCATGTGCTCTTTCAAAAAGCTCTCAGCTATTAAACTACTTACTCTTTTGCCCTGGAGAGGCATGATTTCTTAACGAGTATACCACTATCTGGCAGTCATAGTTTTGGGTCCCTTTACAACTGTTCTTGTTGAATTCATCAAACAATCTACAAATTAAGTAGGTAAATCAACTCTACCCAAGAGAAGAAACTCTGAGGCATTAAGCAATATATTCACCATCTTAATGACAGAGCTTAGATTCAAACCCAGATCTTTCTGATCCCAAAGTCTATGCTCTTTCATTTCATCATGACCACACACCCATTCTTCCCTTCCAACTCCTATCCTTCACCAAAATGAGGCATAACTGAAATACTTTGTCAACCAGGCTTTTCAAGAACTTGATTATATTTTTTTTGGACTATGGTACATTTTTATTCCAAGAAAAGCAAGAGGAAACATAGGGCACTCTTAACCCACTTTCGAAAAATCAGGTGAGTATTTTCTTCCTCTACCACAGAATTGGCCTTTAGTCGGCTTCCTTTTTCCCCCATGCAAGAACATGCCATAATAGATACAAATGTTACTAAATATTTTCAGTTTCAGGCACAACCAGTATGAAGCTATGTAATTCTACACCTAAATAATTATGCTGGGCTACAGAACTATTAAAATTTACATTGAAAGGATCAGTTATTCCTGAAGATGAGGTCAGAAATCATGGTTATACTGGCTTGTGCCTAGCATGCCTAAAACAAATCTTAAGCATAAAAGTGGCCAACAAATGTAAAAGAAAATGTATTTTTCCTAATTTTAATACAAAAATTGTCAGTGTTCTCACTGCAGAATTTCTGGCTAGATAAATTAGCATTTTTATTTATTTTATTTAAAAGAATTTTTTAATGTTTATTTATTTTTGTGTTTTCATGAAACTCTAAATGGGTCAAAATTCCTAGAACTATACATCCAGTAAAAGTCGATTTTATTTATGTTAGTCAAAAGTGTTTAATGGAATGGCCTTTATTGACATCCAGACTGCCAAATAATTTTCTTTTTTGTTCAACTTCCATTTTCCTTTATTATTATTTTTTTTTTTTTTGAGAGACAGACAGATAAAGCAGGAGTGGAAGAAAGGCAGTGAGAGAAGGAGACAGAATCTGAAGCAGACTTCAGGCCCTGAGCTGTCAGCAGAGCCCAACGTGGGGCTCAAACTCACAGACCACAAGATCATGACCTGAGCTGAAGTCGGACGCTTAACTGACTGAGCCACCCAGGTGCCCCTTCCATTTTCCTTTAAAGTAAAAATATCTATGACAGAAGAAACCAATTGCCTAAGTAAATAACACATTTACTTCCACTATCTATGAACATGTTGTATATTTCTAGCAGAACAATGGGCTCCAGGGGCTGAAGGAAGATAGGATAGTACAAATTCCACAAACTCTGCTAGTCATTTGAATCTCCTATATCTTGAGCATTCAAAAGGAAAAATAAACAATGTCTTTTCCTGATTCTTTGTAGTTACACTTGATGTAAATGTGAAAGTTCATTTTAGCTTACAACCTAAAAATAGCTTAGCAACTAAATCAAAATATATGCCCAGACATGAAATATTTACTATCTTTTATGTTTGTTATTTACAGTCAACTCTCAATTGACTCTCAATTTGGGGATTAGCATTCACAAATAAATGCTAGTCCCCAAAAAGAAAAGTATAATTTGTGGGGAAATTACAGGGAAGACTCTGCAGAAAAATATATAAATAAATAAATAATCTGTATTTTTGTAAACCTTGCAGCATTCATCGTAACTCCTGGCATACAGGAAGCACTCATCATAATTCCACATGGTATCATCTGATAGCATTAAACACGAATATCCAACATAATACCCACAGATCAAACATTCACCTCTATATTGAAGGTTTAACAATTCATGTATGCAAATGTGAGAGCACCTTCCCGGGCAGGGAATGACCGAAATGTGGAAAAACAAAGTTCACTTGGCCTAGTGCAGCAGGAAAAAGCAAGGGATGGGGGTTACAAAAGTCAAAAGAAAGTGTGTACCCAGCTTCCATTGCATCATTCATCAGACAGTGTTGACTTACTTTCCAAGTAAGGTCCACTGGATGGTGTGATGGAGGAAGTCAGAGCATAATTATGTTCAGAGGCATAAGCTAAAGGAATTTTGCAAAAAATTAAAGTAGAATTCTGAGATAGTTTATTTTAATACTAAGAGGTTTTATTCTTTGAAATAGTAGTATTTTGGTATATAACTATTTTTTAAATTCTATACAATGATCTGATAAACATCCAATTATATTTACTACCAGCAAGTTGGGAATAACATTTAAAAATCAAACTCAAAAAAAAAAAAAAAAAGGAAGGAAGGAAGGAAAGGGAGGGAAGGAAAGAGGGAGACAAAAAGAGGAATGAATTACTAAGGGAAGACATGACTAGAAAGTGTCCAAAAATCAAACACTAATCAGGTGACAAAATACTGATAAATGGTCCTTCTCTTTCTGAACAACAGGAATTGCCACTTCAATAAAGTTTAAGATTACAATACAGGGTTTTAATTCAGTTTAAATGACATAAATATTTTCTTAAATACAAGAAAAAAATCCCACTATCTAAAAATCCCCATAGTGACTTTATTATAGAATTTAAACCTGGTCATAGAAAAAGGACCAAAACTTTTGGAGGAAGTTAGAAATTAATTTTTATTTTAACTATTTTGCATTAAGTTATTGCATGTTTCTCTGCCTTCCTATAAATGTATTATTTGAAACAATACGTGATGTTGCCCTTAAAAAGTGATCAATCAAAAAAGTTAAAAAATTTTTCAAACAAAATTAGCATTGCTTAGAATCCTTCATCTGATATATTTTGGGATTTAAAACAAAGCTTATCTTTTACGAATTAACATTGTACAGGGTCCTTTTCCCTTCTCATTTTCCTTCTAAATCATGGTTTTAATCAATTTAATAATAAATATGTATTATACACAGGACACACACAGATGATAAGTCCTAGGAATACTTGCTAAAGTGTGTCATGATGGAGACAAGCCACACAGCAAGTCTACACCAAGCTGACTGGCAATGGGCTGCATAAGGGCACACCTCACTTGGGTAAGAGGTAGAAAAGACCTTTTGGGAGAAGTGATGGCCCAGCATACCTGAATTATGAGAAGGATACAGCCTAGTGAAGGGAAGACGCAAGTCCTCTAGGCACAGGTAAGAGAGAGAAAGATCCTTTAGGGACAGGGACAGGAGGAGGTAAGCCTGGCGAGGAAGGCTGGACCCTTACCAGTGTATCTTACAAAAACCAAAATTCACCCTTAGCATTAAAAAAATAGAAAGGAAATGTTTAAAGCAAGAAAATGACAATCACAGTTACATTTTAGGTGCATTGCCTGGCTGATATGGAGAATGGATTGGAGGAAAGCTGGAGCAGAGGCAGGAAAACCAAGTGGACTAATCCAGACCAGCAATCTCCAAATCTATTTGCTCACACATGATCAGTGAAAGGAAATAGCTGACTCAGGCTATACTTATTATCAGATCTCATTGTTTCTTATAATACGTCCAACAAAAAGCTTATAAGACCATAACTGTCAACTTTGCTATTTCTTTGTAGTCCACTGTCCTTCTAGTTTTAATCATATTCAGTGTGTGATTTCTTTGCAGACATGCATCCCTTATCATCATGAAGATTAGTTTATAATAATATGTTGTGTACAACACTTAGCAAGCACATGTAAACTGCAATATACTAAAAGGTAAGGACCACAGGACGCTAGCAAGGTGGCCCCAGCATAGCATGCTCAGTCTTCCCGTGCAGACACCACACATAGCCTCTCTGATCCACAACATGAGGGATGTCCTCAGTGCCCATCTGTGTGTTAAATACTGAGAAAGCTTAATTTCTGTTTTTATATGACATATTACTAGAAGTTCTAATGTTTTCTTTTTCACACTACTGAGTTATTTCATATCCCCCCCAACCCATCCACTGATTTGGAAGCATATGATGGTCGCCTAAAGTGGCTATGGGGCAAAGGTGCAAATTTTTCCATAGTAACCTTTTTTTAAGAGCAATTTTAGATTTGCAGAAAACAGTGATCAGAAAGTATGGTTCTCATATACCCTGCACCCTTTCCCCCAGTTTCCTCCATTATTTATATCTTATATTAGCGTGTTACATTTGTTACAATTGATGAACCAATATTGATACATTATTATTAAAGTCTATAGTTTACATTAGGGTTACTTGTGTTGTACATTTCTATGGGCTTTAAACAATGACATGTGTTGATCATTAGTATATCATACAGAATAGCTTCATTGCCCTAAAAATCCCATACTCTACTTATTTGTTCTTCCTACATCTTGAACTTCTAGCAACTGATTTTTTGTTTTACTATTTCCATAGATTTATCTTTTCCAGAATAGTAGCTGGAACAGTAGATTGCTCCGGTCTTTCCACTCTGGCTTGTTTCACTTAGCAATATACATTTACGTTTCAATATCTGTTCATGACTTGATAACTCATGTATTTTTATCATTGGATAATAATTCACTGTGTTGGTATACCACAGTTTGTTTATCTGTTTACCTGTTGAGGGACATCTTGGTTGCTTCCAAGTTATGGAGATCATGAATAAAGCTGACATAAGTAATCAAGTGTGGGTTGTAGTGTGGACACAAGGTTTCAATTGATTTAGGCATATACCAAGGAATGTGATGGCTGGATTGTATGGTTAAGAGTATTTTGTTTTGTTTTGTTTTTTAATGAGAAGACATGAACAGACATTTCTCTAAAGAAGATATACAGATGGCCAACAGACACTTGAAAAGATGCTCAACATCACTAATCATCAGAGAAATGCAAATCAAAACCAGAATGAGAGATCATCTCACACCTGTCAAATGGCTAAAGTCAAAAACACAAGAAACAACAAATGTTGGCAAGGATGTGGAGAAAAACAAACCCTCATGCATTGCTGGTGGGAATGCAAGCTGGTGTAGCCACTGTGGAAAACAGTATGGAAGTGCCTCAAAAAATTAAAGATAAGAATTTCCATATGATCCAGTAATTCCACTACTGGGTATATACCCAAAGAACATGAAAACATTAATTCAAAAAGATATCTGCATCCTTATGTTTATTGTGACATTATTTACAATAGCCAACATAAGAAAACAACCCAAAGGGGTGTGTGTGTGTGTGTGTGTGTGTGTGTGTGTGTGTGTGGTGGAATATTATTCAGCCATAAAAAAGAATGAATTCATTTGCAACAATATGGATGGCTCTACAGGTATAAAGCTAAGTGAAATAAGTTAGAGAAAGACAAATGCCTTGTGGTTTCATTTATGTGGAATTTAAGAAACAAAACAAAGAAGAAAAGACAAAGACTTTGAGAACTGGTGGTTACCAGAGAGGAAGTGGGTGGGAGGATGGGTGAAATAGGTTCAGAGGATTAAGGGCACACTCATCATGATGAGCACTGAGTAATGGATAGGATTGATGAATCACATTGTACACCTGAAACTAATATAACACTGTATGTTAATTGTACTGGAATTAAATAAAATTTTGTTTTTTTTTTTAGTTTTGTAAAAAACTGCCCAACTGTATTATGAAATGTCTATACTATTTTGCATTCCCACCAGCAATAAATGCGAGTTCTTGTTGTTCTATATCCTTGTCATCATTTGGGGGTGTCAGGGTTTTGGCCTTTCTAAAAGGTAAGTGCATATTAACTTTTATATCCAGACAACTTTTCAAATATTTCATGGATTTTAAATGTTCTCCCTTGATTCTCTTAGGTGTTAGGTAGCTTATTTACTAAAGGTGGGGCAGAGGATACTTCTTTGAAATTTGCATACTTCTCATTGCCATTTCTTATCCAATGGCATGATCTAGAATTTTCAAAAAGTTTTATGGTAATGATAAAGGCAGGCATCTTTGACTTACTCTTGATTTCAGTGATAAAGCTATTATTTCATCATTAAATGTAATGTTTTCTACTGGCTTGCTGAGTCAATTGTTTAATCAATATCTTGACATTTCTAGCTAAGTTTTTAATTTTCCATTATCTTTTGAGAAGAGTGGGTCAGTGGCAGATAGACTACTTAATGTCTTGTCTCTCCAGAGGATAAAATTATATATAATTATATATAACTATAGAGAAGTTATAAGGATACCCACTTCAGTTCCACGAAGAATAGTGTTCTGTCTGCATTGTCATACCAGACTGTCTTTCCCAATTTTTGTTTCTTTTCAGAGTTTTCATCATATTAGGGTACTATTAGTGTTTTCTTTACACAATTTAATCAACTTTTGTTCTAAGCAATAACATCAAGTCCATGAATTTTATTGTTTTCTAAGGGGGTGGAATTAAAGTGACCACTAAAAGCAAAAAAAAAAAAAAAAAAATTACATCCTCTCAAAAACAATTTATTACAATATTGAGGAGTACTGATAGACTCAGAGTTTTTTCAGGTAGGAACCTCTTTTACTGGCATGTGTCTTCCCCACACACTAGCACAGTCGCTGGTCCTGAGCAGTCACTCAATATTAACATTCATGGGATGAATGGACAACCATGAAGCCATGGACCTAGATTCACTGAGAATGCTGTTAGACCCTAGTCTTGGGGTTATTTCAGCATGAGTGACATGGTCATTTGTTAAAATTGGGAGGTAGGGTAGGTGACCTCAGAGAAGTCTAGGATAAGTATTTTAATTTGTAAAGAGAAATAAGAGTGACTTCCCAGGCATGGATAGTGACTTGTACATCACAAAACTGTTTAACACCTAGTCCTGTCACTTACAAACTCTGGAATTGAGCATGATTTTTAGTCTGATTTCTTAAAGTGATATATGAATACTTTTCTACTATTAAGCCATTTTTTAAAATTCCTGCAATAATGCTACTCAGTGACAGAGTAATATGCTGATGAATTTTATTTTCCATTTTAAGTTTTGCATTTTACAGCCATACTCATAAGAGAGGATAGCCTCTTTCACTTTGGGCAATTTCTTTATAAAATGCTACGGATGTACTAACTATGTAAAACATACTTTAAAACTTCCTAGCTTTTTCTGTGCTCCCTAAAGCTATAAATATATTATCTATCCCTTAGAAGACCAAATAATCTTGCCTCCATGACTAATCCCAGAGCCTTCCAGAAGACAGCCCTCTGATAGCTTTCATTTTTCTATAATCCATTGATTCAATATCTCTAATTCTTGATTCAAATTTTTAATTCATGTATTTTCTAGATAGTCATCCATTTCATCTGGAATTTCCAACCTATTACCATCAATTGTCATCTACTATTCTTATAACTTAAAAAAGCTTGGAATCCATTGTAACACTTTCGTTCTCTTTTCATTAAATTTGCAAGAGATCTGTGTTACTTTTTGAAATCAAACAGTCATATCTGTCAAGGTTAAATGAAATCTGAAAAGTTTTGAGTAAGGAATCTGTTAGTGACCTTTGAGAAAAATGCTTGAACTTTGTGACATCTGCTTTAGTTATTACTCTGACCGTATTCACCTCTTTCCTGTTTTCAGTTCAGTTTTTCAAGGTACAGTGTAACTTTAATATTTAAATATTAATAAAATACTTTCAAATACTTAAGTGCTTTATTTTAAAAGATTCTTAAGGTACTTAAGTATACTGAAAAAACTAGACTTTTTTTAAGTTTAAAATTTTGTGTTAAGGATAGAGCACAAAAGTCCAGAGCATTTTAAAATATAGTGTTTTCTTTATCACTAAGTGAAATTGTTTCAACCAGAAATAGCCAGTCTGTTGCCCTACTCACATAGTTTAAGACTATAAGAACAATGTTTCTTTTTATAGCTAAACAATGTGGTACTTTCTATAACATTCACTAAACAGTCTCAATGAACATTAGGCAAAAGCATTAGACCACACTTGTAATTAATTCTTTAATCATCAGACTATGTCAACCTCAAAAAATACCAATACATTAAGTAGCTCAAATATTCTCATTCTTGTCTAAAACAGTGGTTCTGTTGACTTAGAGGATAAATTCTATCATTTCAATTGGATATGAATAAAATTTACACTTAATGAATTTTAAGAAAAGAATTAGCCTTCAGCAAGAATCTATTCCCACATTTTTGTAGAAACCATGATGTTGAAAGATACGTGCTGTTTATATATTTTAGTATTCTGGTAGTATGTTAAATAAATTCATGTAAACCATTTTGGTACAAATAGCCAACTACACAGGAAATAAATATTCATTATTAAATAACAAATCTGATTATGGATTATTTCCACATTATATAATAAAATTTCCCTAGTCAGTGAAATCCTTGTTTGTGAAGATGTCATATTGGAGGCCCCTTTTCCTCCTCTGCAAGATCGGAAGGTAGGTATAAAAATCATTTCATGGTCTCAAATTCTACAGGATTAGTTACCTAAGCTAAATGCAAGATAGATCAAAATTATAGAATTGGTCTTTCAAAAACTAATAGACAAGTCTCAGAGTATTAAGAAATCTAAAGAGGACAATGAGAATACAACATTTATCCCCTAAGTGACTTTAGCATAGTAAATTTCACATTTGTTTTTGCTCTGAAGAACATAAATAGTGACAAAACAAACTTGCAGCTCTTTCAGAGATCTGTTACTTATCAATTTAAGACAGAAATGTATTGATGTACCTATAATAGGATCCAGCATACTCCTGGACTGTTATATAATTGAATTTCAGTGTTATAAACAAATACCATTTTTAACTATCTGAATAAATTACCCAGTTACACACTATCATCCTCATTTTCATTAAATATGTCATCAACTTACTAGTTTTGAAATTCTCAGTTAGCATCTTCTAGCATTGAGTTGCTCCATGGTATACGATCTTTCAAACATAAGTACCTTTTCACATTCCAGCTCAAAATTTGCACAATAAATATATCTGCAAGATATTCACATAACTAGAATTTTATATTTAAAGACACTTAATTCTAGTAATATTCACTTACATCCTCTAATAAACAATTTTAATAAAATGTCTTTAAAATAAATGCCAAATAGTTCATTAAAAATCATCTCTCTCATTTCCGTTTGAGATGTTCAGAAAATTAAAGGAGAATATCAAATTTGTATCATTAGATATATTTTCAAGGAAAGAGAAAAATATAAGCACAAGAAAAAAATTATTCTTATAGAATCTATATCTTATAATCATAGGATTTTCTAATGAAAATAAACATATCTTTGGATACTTGCCTATGTAATATTTTCTAGTATGCAACTCTACAAATTCAAAATTTTTGTTAAGAGATTTGAAAAATGGATTTGGGTTGGTATGTTTTAAACATATATATCTAGGGGTACCTGGGCACTTAGTCAGTTGAGCACCCAACTCTTGATTTCAGCTCAGGTCATGATCCCAGGGTTGTGGGATCAAGCCCTACATTGGGCTCCATGCTGAGCGTGGAACCTGTTTAAGATTCTCTCTCTCCTTCTCTCTCCCACTCTCTCTCTCTCTCTCTCTCCCTCTGCCCCTCCCCTGCTTGCAAGTCTACATGTGCTCTAAAATAAATACAGTAAATTTAAAAAATGAAAATATTATGTTGAGGGTGACTGGGTGGCTCAGTCAGTTAAGTGTCCAACGCTGGACTTAGGCACAGGTCATGATCTCACAGTTCAGGAGATCAAGCCCTGCATCAGACTCTGTGCCAACAGCATGGAGCCTGCTTGGGATATTCTCTCTCTCTCTCTCTCTCTCTCTCTCTCTCTCTCTCTCTCTCGCTTGCTCGCTCCCCCCTCTCTGCCCCTCCCCTGCTGGCATTCCTCTCTCTCTCAAAATAAATAAACTTTAAAAGAAAATAAATAAATAAAAATAAAAGTATATGTCATAATTCCAGAGCAAATATTTATCAGAAAACTTTGGTTTATAAAAAGCTTCATTTATGGGGCACCTGGGTGGCTCAGTTGGTAAAGCATCTGACTTTTGATTTTGGCTCAGGTCATGATCTCTGGGTTGAGACTGAGCTCCACGTCCACTTTCATACTGATCATGGAGCCTGCTTGAGATTCTAGATCTCCCTCTCTAAAAAATAAATAAAAAATTTTAAAAAGCCTCATTTATAAAAATCCAAGTTATTAGAAAATAATCTAAAAGTAATTATATAATGAAGAATGTGCCATATAAGAGTTAAACAACACATCAATGTTGTTTATTGATATTAAATCAATATTAATTGATATTAAAATTTTAATGAAGATTAAAAAAATGTAATGAAGATTGCAGCAATACAGAAGTATTTACAATTGTCCTAAAACGAAATTTCAGGAGCTAAAAAAAAAGAAATAATAATGTTTGTTTATTTGGGAGGAGGGGCGGGGGGGTAATAGAAGATGTGAACTGGCTCTAACCTGACAGTGGAGAGCCTAAAGCAGGGCTCAAATTCACAAATGGCAAGATCATCACCTGAGCCAAAGTCAGACACTTAACCAACTGAGCCACCCAGGTGCCCCTCAGGAGCTAAAATTTTTAAACAGCAAAGGAAACACCCTAAAGTCAAAATAGTTGAATTTTTTGGATAACATTAAATTGTTTATTGTTATTTATGCCATGAATAGATTTTTAAAATTTATAATTCTCCAAATGACCAAAGCCCAAGATTCTTAGTGTTGAATTTTATTCCATTCTCTAAAGAGAACTCAGGTATCAGAAATCCAGCTCACAATGGAAACTTAAAAATACAAAACAAAAAACAAAAAAACTATCCTAAATAAAAAATATTTAAAAAGAAATACAAAGATAAACAAATATATGAAAAGCATGTACCAATTACGTAAATAATAAAAGCATTTAACAAAAAAAGCATTTAATATCATACATTGCTTATACTTATAAAGTATAAAAACTAGATCATAAAGATATACACCATTAAGTGATATTGGTCACTTCTAGAAGGTGAATAGAACAGAAATGGTGGTTAAAGATGACTTTATCTAATATTTTATTTCCTAAAGAAAGATGATAAAATAAGAATGTTAGATGATTTCTGGATGGTAGAAATTTGAGTGTGTTTTATAACTTTTTAAATTTATCTGTTAAACTTTGCAAAACAAAATATAAAGAGCAAAACAACATAAAATCCTTTAAACATTTGGACAGTATTATGCTAAAGTCACCTACTAAATTAGGTAGTAGCCATGATTTGTGGAAGGAACTACCACGTGTACATTTTATGTCAATGGTCAAACTCATGTTGGACTTTTCTGTCACACCACAAACTTATGTTAGTCTTTTCTGTCAAGACATTTATCATTACATGTGCAGGGACCACAGAATTTCAGAAGACCAAAAAGCTTAAAAATCTCAAGAGTTATAAGCCATAAATTTTGGGGCAATAAATTTAATTTCATAAAAAGGAAGATAGTGTGGAGAAAAGAAAATAATATTTTTTCAAAGTAATACGTCAAAATTTTTAGGCAAGTACTCATTTAATCATTGAAACAATCCTCTGAAGTAGGTATCATCATCCCATTTCTCAGATGAGAAAAAATGAGATAAGGGAACATAAATAATGTCCAGAGCCATAAGTTTATGAGCAAAAACCAGAATGCAAGCAACCTGTCTGACCACTAAGCCAATAATTTTACTACCACACCAACCTCCTGTGAGATCAGCACATCTCTCCCAGGAGTCAAAATAGTTCAATTTTTTGGATAATAACATTAAATTGTTTATTGTTATTTATGCCATTAATAGATTTTTAAAATTTATAATTCTCCAAATGACTAAAGCTCAAGGCTCTTAGTGTTGAATTGTATGAAAACAACTTCAACCTAGTAGAAACCCAGTATCTGGACCCAGCTTTGTTCCCAAAGAGCTCTATGACCTTAAACTGATATCTGTATACCTCAATCTCCCCACGTATAAAAATGTGCAGTGGTGGACATAATACCATATTTTATCAGTTCTAGGCCACACACTTTTCACTTTTTCAACAATGCAAAATCTAGTTGTGTCTTATACTCAATGGCATCTTAAAACTGCTATTGTCCAGGTGACAGTGCTGATGCAGGCATGCCCACATGTGGTCCCAGGTGTCTCCACTGTCATTAACTCCAGGGAATTTTGTGTATCAATGCTGCTACTCATGCTGGTACTGCCAATCGAGGAAAACAACAGAAGGCAAAGAAAATGCCAAATCTCTTGGAGAAGATGAAGATATTTGAAAGCAACAAATAGTTGATGAGACCAATGACTTCATGCGTCCAGCAAGACTAACATTAAGGCTTCAGGCATCAATTAGTCACAAAGTGTCTATTGACTTTGAATAGAAGCTGATTAACTTCCAGTGGCATATTACTCAGTTAAGGAAAAACTAAAATCTAGAGTTAGTCAAGTAAGAGAATGGAGGTCTAAACTTGTGTATGGACATAATCAACTTGAAAGAAAATCCTAGCAGCAATAGTAGAACGTATTTCTAGAAATGCTATTATCATCTTCCATGCTCTTGACTGCAGAGGACAAGATTGAATAAGTCACTGACAACTATGAGTTCAAATTCTTATTCAGATTCTGAATAAGAAGTTTAAGAAAATAAATTTATTTTGTTCATATGTCCTTTTTATGATTGTATAAGAATGATACAGGGAAAATGTGTTGAATCAATTTAAAATCCTTCTTAATTTCATTAAATGAAATTTAAAAACTAAGTGGTAATGGAATTGTTCTATATCTCAGTTTTGTTGGTGGTTGTGAGGGTGTGTTACAACTGTATGTCATAATTTGCAGAACTTTGTCAAAGCTTGTAGAATTAAACATTAAACTAGGTAAATTTTATCATAGATAAATTATACCTTAAAAAATTTTAAGAACACTGTATCAGTTTAATTGGCAGGGTTTTTCTTTCTTTTAGTAGTACATAAATGAATGGTGAGTCGAAAATTTGATGGCATCTTATATTCAATGAAATACAAGATATCAAAAACTGACTCTGGTAGAGGGCTAAAATCCATCACATGTGACCAATATTCTTTATTGGGTTAGACTTTCCATATTCAAATGCAAATACATGCACCAGTTTCTCAATTTCCTTGGTTCCATGACAAATGATTTTTAAAAGGTATTCTGACTAAGGTGCCTGGGTGCCTCAGTCAGTTATGTGTCCAAGCCTTGAATTCAGCTCAGGTCATGATCTCAGAGTTTGTGAGATCAAGCCCTGCACTGGGCTCTATGCTAACAGTGCAAAGCCTGCTTGGGATTCTCTCTCTTCCTCTCTGCCCCTCCCCTCCATATGCATGCTCGCTCTCTCGCTCTCGCTCTCTCTCTCTCTCAAAATAAACTTACAAAGAAATAAAGATATTCTGACTTTCAGAAAAAAAATCAAAGTTACATTTAAAAATATCCCTACCTAAACTCAAAATGGATGAAGGACCTGAACGTGAGACAGGGAACCATCAAATCCCTAGAGGAGAAAGCAGGAAACAACTTCTATGATCTCAACCGCAGCAATTTCCTACTCGACACATCCCCAAAGGCAAGGGAATCAAGAACCAAAATAAACTATTGGGACCTCATCAAGATAAAAAGCTTCTGCACTGCAAAGGAAACAATCGAAAAAACTAATAGGCAACCGAAGGAATGGGAAAAGATAGTTGCAAATGACATATCGGATAAAGGGCTAGTATCCAAAATCTACAAAGTACTCACCAACTCCACACCCAAAAAACAAACAATCCAGTGAAGAAATGGGCAGAAGACATAAAGAGACACTCTTCAAAGAGGACATCCAGATAGCCAACAAACACATGAAACAATGCTCAGCATCCCTCATCATCAGGGAAATACAAATCAAAACCACACTGAGATACCACCTCACACCAGTCAGAGAGGCTAAAATGAACAACTCAAGAGTCTATAGATGCTGGCAAGGATGTGGAGAAATGGGCACCCTCCTACTCTGTTGGTGGGAATGTAAACTGGTACAGCTGCTCTGGAAAACAGTGTGGAGGTTCCTCAGAAAACTATCAGTAAAACTCCCCTATGACCCAGCAATAGCACTGCTGGGGATTTATCCAAGGGATACAGAAATGCTGATGCATAGGGGCACATGTACCCCAGTGCTCGTAGCGGCACTTTCAACAATAGCCAAATCATGGAAAAGAGCCTAAATGTCCATCAACTGATGAATAGATTAGGAAGATGTGGTTCATACAATGGAATACTACATGGCAATGAGAAAGAATGAAATCTGGCTATTCGTAGCAAAGTGGATGGACCTCAAGGGTGTCATGCTAAGGGAAATAAGTCAGGCGGAGAAGGACAGATACCATATGTTTTCACTCATAGGTCTAACAGGAGAAACTTGATAGGGGACCATGGGAAGGGGAAGGAGGAAAAAGAGTTAGGGAGAGGGAGGGAGACAAAGCACTTTCGAAAGACTCTTGAATACTGAAAACAAACTGAGGGTGGAGGGGGAGGGGGAAAGGGGAAGGCGGGTGATGGTCATGGTGGAGGTCACTTGTGGGGAAGAGCACTGAGTGTTATATGGAAACCAACCTGACAATAAACTATAAAGTTAATAAAAAAAATAAAATTTTTTAAATTTTTAAAATTTAAAAAATAAAGAAATCTCGTTGAACAAATAAACAGCTTTAGTCAAAAAAAAATCCCTATCTAAAAAACATTAAGGATGGAATCAACAAAAGAGAAGTTTAGAAAATGGCACACCCAAAAAGTACATCCAGATTTCTGTCATAAAGTTAAGACTAAATAAATCAACAACCTGAACAACATTCTATAAAATTAAAGGAAAAAAAATATTTTCTTTTTTTATATTCTCCAAGTCAAATTCTAAATGGATCTACTCACAACTATTAATCTAAATTTATAACTCTCTGTGATAGAGAGCATTTTTGTCAGACGTCACAACTAGCTAGAGGTATTTTGAGACTTATTTTCACCAACATCCAGTACCACAAAGAACAAAACGATTTTAATTTTTAACACTCATATAAGAAATTAGACCAATCATTCAAGAACACTTGAATACCTTCCAATTGTGAATGTCTGTTTAAGAGACAAAATTTAAATCATATATATAGGATTTTTTTTCATATCACTACTCTATCAACATTTTAATTGATTCAGTGTTTAAAAGAGACTAGCGTAACGTGTGCTAGGCATTGATGATCTGTATATGGAATTGGTAAGGCATCCACAGTTCCTGTCCTCCTTAGGTTTTATAATCTACTTTAGTTCACATCTATTATTTATTTGTATTCTAGAATAAAATATTAAAGGTAAAGTTTATTTACACAGAAAAAAATCTTCATAAAAGGTGTTTTTATAATACTAGAGAAGCAAGCGTAGAATGATGAGTGGTTAATGAGTATGAAAGGGTCCACACTCTGCTCTCACCACCTTCCAAATCTCTAACTTTGGTAAGATCTCACCATTCTCTGCCTGAATTTCTCCAGTCATAAAACAAGCATCTTAGCATCCATCTCTAAGTTGCCACAAAAATAAAATACATATCAAGCTCCTGGTGCAATGTTAGGCTTTTAGTAAACACTTAATAATTTTAACTGATTTTTATGTTAAAATGTAGGGCCATGATTTAATATAGAATGGATCTTATGAAAAGAAAATTAGTGTTTGAGACTTGTTATGTGGTTACAACTCATTGTATACAGACATAGAAATGGTCTTTTTTTATTTTATGCAAATTTTTATATAATTTATTTAAATTAGGGCTTGATTATTCACCTCAAAGATTTCACAATTGGTTATTTTTAATAATATCTTTTAGGATATAAGACCAAACATTAAATTTCCAAATTAAAAAAAAGTGACTTTTAGGGGCCACTTGGCTGGCTCAAGTCAGTAGAACATGGGACTATTCTAAGGGTTTTAAGGGTTCTACGTTCGAACCCTACATTGGGTGTAGAGATTACTTAAGAATAAAATACTCTAAAAAAAACATATTAAAACACTGATTTTTAAACAAATTTTCCAGAATTATGTTTTAGAAAGTGACATATATTTCTAATTATGATTTATATAGGTGTTATCATCAAATGGATTGATGTATATGGAAATGCTTAATTAATATATTACACATCTTCACTGTAGTTAGTTGCTACTTTAAATGTAGTTTTTCGGCACAGCTAAACGGAACAATACCCTAATGAAAACCCACACTGTTGTATGACATCTTTATTTAATCAACAACAAAGATTTCCAAGTCACTCATTTACTTTAACCACTGGATAAACACCATGTACCTTCAAAAGACCGCATGGGGGTAACCAAATGTTACAAAAGTATAAAGTTAAACTAGCCATTCAAGAAGCTTATCAGTGAGGAAATATTTTATCTAGAATCATGGTTGTTTAATTTAGCTAAAGAAATAGAAACAGCATTATTCCTATTATGTAACTGACTCCCATCATCCAAATGGAACACCAAGGGTGTTGATTATTTCTCTTTGTCTGACTGCAGGATTGGTAGCCCTTTCAACCTTCAGCAAGTAATAAAAAATCAAGCTAATTATTAAATAAAAGTATTTCCATCCTTCTTAAAATAAGAAATGGACAACAAAGCAGCAAACTAAACACAGGACTTCCAATTTCAAGTCCAGTGTTTACCCTCCAACATCACAACTGATGCTATTTGTCTGCTGGAACCCCTCAAGTTGTTTACAAGAGAATTGTTAGTGGTCAAGCTGAAAAACTCACTACCTCTTTCATAGGATTACACAATTGTATTGAGTCATAGTATGGAAAAGTAAAAGAGGAAAATGAATGGGAACTAAAATTCTAGAGCCCTACTACCATGTGCTTTTCAAACCCATGCAAAATGTATTTTAATCCCCATTTTATCTGAGAGGTTAAGTAGCTTGCCAAAGGTTACCCAATAAGGAAATGGCACATATCTGAATCAGACACAAGTCTACATGACAAAGTCCTACAGGCAGACAGAATACTATTTTTTAAGATGCTTTGGAAAACTAATCTCTAAACAACATCTTTCACATGGTACATATTAAAATCACATATATTTTCAATGGACAGATTACAGTAGCAAGATACCAAGAATAATCTTGGAGAAGTTGTTTCATCTCTCATTCTCTCAGGTTTTGTTTTTTGTATCTGATAAGGATGAAAATAGCACTGTTTCCCACATAAGGTTGTTTAAAAGACAAACTGCTCTAATATTTAACATAGTTGGCATAAAATCCAGCATCTAATAAGGACTTAATAAATACTAGTCAATTTTTGCATTACTACTCTTTTTGTCATATATAAAATAGTCTTTAGTCTCTGCCTGGTCATCAGTTGAGAAATCTCTGAAGAAGTCATTGGGTCTGTCTTATCTTTTGTCCTAATAGAGAGTCTGGAATATAGTAAAGTGTTCAATGAATACTCACTGAAATAAATCATCTAGTAATTTTCCATTCACTTTTATTTCAATGTGTAAGTACTGATAGACAAAGAATAAGGCATCCCTTTTGTTGATCTTTCTTTTTCAAACAATAACGCCTTGAATCAAAAGTTCTCCAAGGACAAAAGATCCTTCATAGGAAGTCCTACTTGGTTAGAGAGAAACAGGTGGGGACAGGGGATCCCGAACTTCCATGTATTATGGGGGGGGGGGGGAACAACTATGCATATATGCATGCAGAATACACCTCAATTCATACACCTCAATTTCTTCTCCATTTGAAAGTAAACCCCTCTCCAATTCTAGAAAAAAGTATAAATTCTCAATGTTCTTGGAAATCTACCACTCTTCAACAGGCTCTCTTAATTACCAGTCTGTCATACATCAAGGAAGACAATGCCAAAATCAATTAATTCCTTGTGCTTGTCCATTGCTGATTGTACATTATATAAATGTCTTAAAGTCCGTATTTTACGTTTTTAACTTCTATTTATAATTCAACTTGATAAATTAATTTACCTTGTTGACATCTTAAACATCTACAAGCTGATAAGCACCAGTTTGGAGAAAGGCACACACTGAAATCACTTTTTCTACTATGAGCTGATCCTGAAGGTGAACTTGATCTCTGTAGCAGGAAGGTGGGGTCAGAAATGCATACTTTCCAATGTTCACGTAAAGGAGAAGATTATAGTGATGAAGAATGGTGGCCTTGGAATCAGGCAGACTTCACATGAAAACCTGGTTCTATTCATTAATTAATCTCAGTTAAAAAAAACTGCATGAACCTCAGTGTTTCCTCCTGTATAAAGAGTTAAAACATGAACCCCATGGTGTTGTTGGGAGGATTAAGTGAGTTAATGCAGGCGAAAGTGCTACCACAGTACATGGCATTAATAACATCAATAAATGATAAGAATTATGATCTATTTTCAAGTGATTTTTATAATGTTTTATTTTTTTAATGTCTGTTTATTTTTGAGAGAAAGAGTGCAAACGGGGTAGGAGCAAAGAGAGAGGGGGACAGAGGATCTAAAGCAGTCTCTGCAATGATAGCAGAGAGTTCAATGCGGGGCTCAGGCTCATGAACTATGAGATCATGACCTGAGCTGAAGTTGACGCTTAACTGACTTAGCCGCCCAGGCACCCCAATTTTCAAGCAATTTTCAAACAAAGCATTACAGCTACCCTAGTTAAATGTCCATGGGGAGTGCTTCTTCCCAAACCATTCCTCTTCACACAGCCCTAAGAATTTACCCAAATTCCTCTATCATACATATATAAGAGGAAGAGAAGGAAAAGAAAGGACTAAAGGAAATAGGTAATTATTTGAAAAACAATGTTCGCCATTGCACTCTTCTATGCATAAACTAAAGTTTCTTAGACCACCAAAATCCTAACATGGACAAAACAATTATTAAAAACTCATTATACAGGACAAAATAAACAAATGCTATTGTAGATAAAAAGATGCAATTAAGAAGCAAATGCTACTGTGGATTAAAAAATGAATAAATCTTGCTCTTAAGAAGCTTACAACTTAGGGGTGCCTGAGTGACTCAGTTGGTTAAGCATCTGACTCTTGGTTTCAGCTCAGGTCATGATGTTGTGGTTCGTGAGATCGAGGCCCAAGTTGGGCTCTACAGTACAGAGGCTGCTTGGGATTCTCTCTCTCCCTCTCTCTCTCTGCCCCTCCCCAGGTTGGTTCTCTCTCTCAAAATAAACAAATATTTAAAGAACAAAAAAAGAAGCTTACAACTTAGGAAAACAAGCTTATAAGAAAAATGTAAATAGAAGACAGGCTTAGAAGAATACTTGTTCTGACAGAGTTAGAGTACCATGAAAGCAAAAGGGAAGAAATAAATCTGGCTTGAGGATCTGTGATAAAGCTTCAAAGAAAAGGTAGACTTTGGAATTGGCCCTCGAAAAATGCCAGTGGATTCCTCTGGGCAAGGAGTTGGGCCAGTAGAATTCCACACTGAAGAAACTCTAAACAAAAACAAAGAGGCTGTAACTCCTCAGTACACAGAAGAGCCACAGTCTGTTCCCAAGTCTGAAAAGACTTAGTGGAAAGAGACAGTGGGAGATGAGGCCAGGAAGGAAAGTTAGGATGAGGCATCCACGCATTCCCAATCCCTACTACAGAGTCTGGCCTTTACTATACAGGCAAGAAGACCTTTATGGGGAGAGTGGGGAAGCTTGATAGGAATGGACTCGTGGTTTGAAAATATCCCTGTAGTATGTTAAATCTTAAAATATAAAAACTGGGAGCAATAAGGGGCCATCAGGCCTAAACTAGAACATCAAGAAATGGAAATAAAAATGAACACTATATTGTAAGAGCCCCAAGGATTTAGCAATTTATAATCCTTATATTATACACATATATTTCTTCTACTCTGTGTAAAAGTTAATAGCAGGCAGGGTGGAGATGGAATAAAAAGGGCTGACTAGCATGTGTGGCCCAAAGTCAAAATAATCCTTCCAAGTTTGCTAAGTATAGGTTGAATACCGGTTATAAGGGGCATCTATATTATAATAAAGAGATACCATCTGGTAGACAAAACACAACAGCCAAGATCTCAAGGCACTTGTGGTATGTGTAGAAGTCAAGCTGAGGATGTGGTCAATGTCTCAGAGAGGATGAGGGGGATGGCTCTCTAATTCATAGCAGGCTCACAGCTGGTTACTGAGGCCACAGAAATCCAGGCCCCAAAAGGAAAAAAAAAAATTGCTAGTCAGGGAGTCAGGGCCCAGCCAAATTGCCTGAATTTCAAGGCAGGGCTCCAGTGAGGCATAGGAAACATCTACGGGCTCATTGGGGAAGACCTGGGTCTATGGGTGCCGAGAGTACACTTAATGATGAAACTTTAGGTAACGAATAATTCCAGACCACATCCAGTGGTAGAAGAGGCTTTGTCTAGATTAACCAATTTTTGAACCCATAGTTTGAAAGTCTTCATTAATGAGAAAAGGCTGAGTAAAACCCAAAGTAAAACTGTTATATGAACCTGAACTTGTATCATAAATATTTTCTGAATTTCTCATCTAAACTCCTTATCTGATGTGAGTGTAATGGCAAAGGTTATAAAAAAAAAATGACCTAGCACCAAGATAAATTACTCTTATCCAAAACCAGACAAAGTATTAAACAAAAATCTTTTAGTCTACCATAATCTTAGGAGAACTTGTACAATTGGGCCCAGTTTTGCCTGTAGCCTCACCTGTCCCCGCCCAGCCCATAAGCTCTAGTCACACCGGACTATTCCACATTCTCTAATACTCAGGGTATTCCTGTGTATTTAAGCCTCCATTTACAATATCCATCTTCCTCATCTGTCTTGGCAATGGATATTCAACCTTTAAGTCACCTACACTGTAAAACCTCTGGTGCCTTCAAGCAGAACTAATCACTAAGTTCTTACAGCATTTTTTACATACCTTTCTTCAGGTAGCATCTACTTGTCCTTCAAGATCAGCTCAAGAGTTCCCTCTTCAAAGAAGCCTTGGGGCTCTAGCAGACATTTATGTCTGCCTTTATTCCTAGCCTTGCCATAAACTGTATCACATCACTTGGTTATTTCTGGTCTCCAATTATGAATAGCTCATGAGCCATAGCTAAATCTTATTCACCATTTTATCTCTAGTTAGCCCACATTCTGGCATAAAGTAACTTATCAATACGTTGAATAAATTAACATTTTTCTGGGGCACCTGGTGGCTCAGTTGGTTGAGTGTCTAACTCTTGATTTCAGCTCAGGTCATGATCCCACATCATGAGATTGAGCCCCGGCACCAGCTCTGCACTGAGCATTGAGCCTGCTTAAGTCTGCCTGTCTGTCTCTCTCTCTCTCTCCCTCCCCCCCAGTTCCTCTCCCCCAACTTGCACTCTCTCACGAAAATAAAAATTAAAAAACAAAACACATTTTTAAAAAATTAACATTTTCCAGTATCCCAGTAACTGATAAGGTCCTGTGTCTTTACTTTTGCCTATTAGTCATTATTTTTAAATGAAGATGTTAATTTTTATTTTACTTGCATATTCTAGTTATCCTTCCTCAATTTCTTAGAAATTTGCTATATTTTAAAAATAGAAAAATATGTCAGAATTTTATTTTATTCAATGTAACAGTGGGGTTGTAACAATTTAATACCACACATTGCTAAATAATTAATAGCATACATTGCTAAAATGAAATTCAGGGATTTTAAGAACACTTGTGTATTATGTCTGCCCACGTAAAAGATGCCAGCCTTGAACAGGACAGAGTGTTTATCCTCACCATCCATACCAGGCACTCTTATGCCCTTCCTGGCATCACCTGTTATCCAGAACCCATCAAAACAGCAATACCTCTCACATTCCAGACTTCCCCTCCATTCTCCTAGACACTACCACCACTATACATTGTACACTACTACAGCCTTTGCTTATTAGAAAGCAATCTGGTAACAGTAATAGGTACTCATCATCTATACCTTTTGCTTATGATACAGATAATTCTCATAATAGCCCATATTACAGATGAGGATATTTAGACTTAAATATATAAGTAACTTACCCCAAAGTACACTGGAATAAAGGGCTAAAGGGAGATTTTAGATTATATGACTCCAAAGCTCTGCTCTATCCACTACTCTAGTGGTTCTCAACCTTTCCCAAGCATCAGAATCACTTGGAGGGGTTATTAAAAACAGACTGCTGGGCTCCACCCTCCCACTTTCTGATTAAGCAGGTCTGGAGTGGGTCTGAAAATCTACATTTCTATCAAGTTCCCAACTGATGCTGATAGGTGACCACACTTTGAAAACCACTACACTATACCACAATGACAAAGTAAATTGCTTAATTGAAGATATCTGGTTCATTCAGTAGCCCTCAAGCTGATTTTCTCTTGACAGAGGGCACCTATGAAAGCATACCCTCCTAATGGCAAAATCCTGTGTTCTGTGATAGAGAAGTGAGACATCAGGAGAAGAAAATAGTGCTCAGGACATGTTCCTGAATGAGAAAATTCACTAAAAGGTAGTTACAATACCAACTCCTAAGAAATTTATATGGAAACTGAATGCAAGTAATCAATTCTCATTTCCAATTCTAACTTCAGTGTGGAAAAACAAATGCCTGAGAGCAGTCAGAATTCCTGAAAGAACACTGGCCATTAGACTTGCCCTTCCAGACCATTAAAACATATTACAGAGACATGGTAAACAGAACATTTTGGATAGAAAAGCAGAAAAATCAATGGAGCTAAACAGAAAGCCCACTAACACATGAATAAAAATAAATTTAATATATAAGGGTGCCATTTCAAATCACTAGGGAAAAGATCAACTGTTCGATAGATAATGACGAGGCAATTTTTAATTTAGACTCTATCTCATACCACAAAAGAATAAACTTCAAAGTTCATTTCCGTCAAATATTTAAGCTAAAATCTTTTAGCTACATATTAAGAGCTTTTACAAAATCAATAAGATGAAAATAGAAACATAAGAGTATGAAGTGAATTTAAGAGAAAATATTTGCTTGATTTCATTAAGCAAATGAAAATCAAACATTTTAAGAATTTCTCAAATTCAATAATGATCTAAGAAATGCAAATTTAAAATACTCATAATCATTTCCCCTTATTACAATGGAAACCATCAAGGTTTGACAGTGCAGAAAGTAATTTTTTTTTTTACCAAACTGGAAAAACTGGAAAAATGCAATGAATGCTCAGCAATGTCAGGAACTATGCCAAAGTGTCAAATACAAAGTGCATTTTAAGTAGAGAAGGAAACAATTGTTCAGACACTTGATATGTTTCTATTATGTATAATCCTGAAGACAGGTTTTCACTGACTCTCATTTAAAGTATGTCCTTGACTTTAAAAGATGGAAGATTTTGAAAGGGTTTTGTTTGGTTATTTCAGAGGAGGTGGGGGGTGGGGGTGGGCTAGGAACCGCTAGCTTTGCCCTTAGATTTTTTTTTAATCTACATGACTCTCTCCCTATTCAGAACAGTCTGGTTTAGAGAACAAGATACTGTTATTTTCATAAAATATACAAGCACTGTCAGGGAACTCAATGATGCTTGACAAATCTTTAAAATTGTCTATGTATCTGAAATCACAAAATAGTAATGCATGACAAGTGTTCATATTGTTCAAACAGCAGCCAGTCTCAGTAAGAATGCTTGTATTTATTAGAAAATATACACCACTTCAGAATGTAAATGTACTATAATGAGCTACCTACCCTCTTCTATGATCACAAATTCTTTCTCTATGACCTTGAGGCTTCTCACCAATTTTCAATAGTTTATGACCAGTGGTAACATAATTAGAATACCTTAGTGAGGAAAAATGCAGCTGTTTGCTTCTTTATGAACAAAGTAATACTCTGCCTTTCTTTGGAAATGCCACTAACAATTTTTAACTGAATGAGTATCCAAGTGGAAATGAATCCGACATGACATGAATATGGTACCAAAAAGCTCAATAAGACAGAACACCTTCATGCAGATGTCACCTCACACTTCCATACCCAAGAGAATGCATGCTGTCAAGAGAAATAACCTCATCAAGAATTCAGAAAGGAAATGCATAACTTATTCAAACTGTCACTTTGTTTCAAGATATGAATTATCAACAAACAATCCATAAGCACTTCTCATCTTAGGCATCGTTTTTAATGTAAAGGGGCTGTTTACGGTTTACAGACGTGGAAAGTATGTGACCTATAGTGGAAGGTTCTCAGCCTGTATTCTGCTACTTCAGCTTCCTGAAAAAGGAATGGAATCTGAGCTGTGGACAGGGAAGGTACAAATAAAAATCTAGTCTTCTCATACATCAGAGGACTGTCTTATAACCTCAAAGATAAGGTCTTTTCATTAAGAACCACTGCCAACAATAAAATCCAGTGAAAGAACATCTTTGGTTAGTTTTTTTTTTCCTAGAGGAAAAAGGGATAAAGGTTTACAATGTACACATTATGGGTTCACTACCTCCACATCTACCAGGTAGAGCCTTTTCTAATGGTTGTAAAGGGCCAGAAAACCTGCTTACAAAGAATCACATGCTATGAATGAATGAGTTACAAAACAGCATTATTTTATTTAGCCAAATATTAACCACCAATACACTGAAGAGAAAATGAGAGTGGGCAGCTTAAACCAATCTTACGAACTTTCATACAGCTGATGTTCAAAAATTTCAATAATTTAGCTATAGACATTTAATTGTAAAATTAATATCACAAGCAAGGAGTTGTATTAGTATTTCATGGTTTTACAATTAAGTATTTCCAATTAATCATAGGCATGAGTCGATAAGATAGGTATCTTCATTTTCAGATTTAAAAAAAAAAGAAAGAAAACAAATGTATAGAAGTTAAATTTGTCCAAAATTTCCTAGCTATTCAATGGTTGAGCCAGGCATGATATCAGGTCTTCCTGAAATGCCAAGCCTATGTCCCCTAGACTATCCCTAATATGTCCTTGATTGTCACTGCACACAGATAAGTTACAAGTGTAAGGCAACAGAGGTGACTGCTAGAGTCTGGTCAGACGAAGAATAACCTCCATTGTTGCCTGATGTCAAACTGGCAGCTCTGCCCCTGTGCCTGCTGGGCAGGGGACAGCTACCTCTTGCTGCCATAGCAATGAACCTCAGGCCTCCTTGGTTGTTGTATATTCCCTTTAGGAATTTTCCCTTTGGCACCTCACTAGACCTTGCAATCCACAGCCCCAGTGAGGACAGCATTCTACAGTCTCACTTTAATAATCCCAGGCTGAGAGAGACAGTTTTGATCCTGGGTTCTAGCTACAAAAACTCAGTGCTAACAACTTCCCAGAATCCAATGAGAAGAACTCATCTCGGGGGAGGGGGAAGTTCTAAGGGGGGAAGGGAGAGGGCACATAGATACTTACAACTTCTATATGTGCATAAACATTCTGAAAAGGTTAAGACATCTGAGAAATCAGACATGATGTAAACCAAGGCAAAAAAAAATTGAAACTGCATAGTAATTGGCATTTCAAAGATTTGGACTTTCCTTATTTTAAAACAGAGAGAGTATTGTTTATACTGCCTTGGAGGCTGTTCAAAGATGTGTATTTTTAATAAGATTGAATCATGTTTTCAATTCAGCCAAAGTGATCTTATTCCATGAATACATTTTCCATGTACTATATAGTAATATTTTCAATACAATTAGCTGCCAGTGCCCAGCCGCGTACCTGACACATAGGTAGCTTTCAATAAGTGTCTGTTGAATGAAAACAAAATTAATGAACTGTTGATACTTTCAGGAAGATATCTTATTCTTGTTACAATCAGTTACCTATTAAGTAGCTTCAAACCTAATCCTCCCCAACAAATTTAGATTTAAAACTCCCCCTCTCAAACCCCCTACCTGTCCTGCTCGGGTTCTTCACCCTTCAGTGGAGCCTCAGATTCCCAGTCCTCTTACCCTCCTTGACCACAGCAAAGATTAATAACCAGAACTCCCCCAGCAAGCTTCCTCAGTGCTGCTGGGAAAAGACCATGCCTGGCCCAGGGACCACACAGACTGCGTTTCAAAAAAAAATGTATACAGTACTTCCAAACCAAGTAGGTAGGTAACAACACAGACACTCAACTTCCCAGCTTACTCTAATAACTGACAACAGATGGTCCCTGGCTTACAATGGTTTGACTTGTGATTTTTCAACTGTATGATGGGACAGAAGTGATACATGTTTAGTGGAAACCATGTTTTGAATTTTGGATTTGGATCTTTTCCCAGGCTAGCGATATGCAACAGGATAGTCTGTCATGATGCAGGGCAGGAGCAGCGCAGTTCCCAGTTAGATCATGAGTGTAAACAACTGATACACTTAGCCATTCTGTTGTTCACTTTCAGTATTCAATATGTTATATGAGATATTCAACACTTCACTGTAAAACTGGCTTTGTATTAGATGCTTTTGCCCAACTGTAGGCTACAAGTGTAGGCTACAAGAATACAAGTGTTCTGAGCACCTTCCAGGTAAGCTAGACTAAGCTATGATATTCGGTAAGTTAGGTGTACCAAATGTACTTTCGACTTCCTTTATTTTCAATTTACGATATGGGTGTATTGGGACATAATCCCATCATAACTCTAAGAAAATCGTACTTTTATTTCCCTCTAAGAACACCCTTTCTTTGGCATGTCTCTCCCTGATGGCAAGTCACAGTACCTTCCACACAGATTTCTCTGAAACTTGCAAAGGCTTTCCATTTCTACCTGTAACAAACTCTGGGACTGGTTTCCTCACTGCTGCAAACTTTGCAGCCTTTCAGTTCTGGAATTCTATTCATCCATATCTAAAACTTATATCTTATCATGCATGGTTAATAATCTCATTGGAAACAACCCAAATGTTTAATAAGTAAAAGCTAAAAGAAAATGTAAACACACACACAGGCAAACATATGGTTACACAACTATCTCAAAAAGCATTTTTAAATGTGCTTCAAACAACTGAAATAACCTATAATTCTGAAGGATATAAATACACAGTTAAAAATCTAAACATTTAGAAGTCTAGATGGATGCATTCTATCCCACAGCATTACCTAAACTATATCTGAAAGGACACTGGTTTTAAGATATAAATAAATCAGTGTTCTTCCGATAAATAAATTTGGAAAATGTTACTTTCTATGTTTCTATTTTGGAAGTCCATTCTGTATATTATCATATTAAAATTCCTGAAAAGACCTTAAGAAAACATTAATTTTGTTTAACCCAGACTCTCACAGCATTATTCTACCATGGAAGTTGTTCTTACAGGAAACAAGTTAACTTGTATCTAATTCAGAAGGCTCCTTGGGGAATGATAAAATGCAAACCATGTTAACAACTGTTATCTTCAAGTAGTCTAGATAAAGATTTTTCTTTATATACTACTATTGCTTTCAAATATTCTGTGATAAACATGTCGATTTTGTAATCAGAAAAAATAAAATCAGCAAAAAAAATGTTTAGTCCATTTACTGTCACTCCTACTATTATTTATTATATTAGCTTTGCCACCCTGGCAGTTGTAGGAGGAGGATATGGGGGGGACAGGAGAGCAGAATGCAAAGTGGTCAAACCAAATGGATTTCAAATGACATTTGGGTTCCACTCAGACCTGCCACCGCCTGGCCACGTGACCTTGGACAAATAACATGTGTAAGCCTCAGTTCCTCTTCTGTACAATCTGGATAACAACTACATCTACTTTACAGAGCGGTTGATCACAATTAAGTGCCATATCACCTGCCATGCATTTAACCTAGTACCTGATGAACAGTCAGTGTTCAGTAAATATTCAGTGCTTGTATGACTACAGTCCTGTAAGTCACTGCCAATTGTTCTTAAATTACTATGCCCCTGATACTTTTAATTAGTGGAAATTTGAATTTTAAAATATTCATTCAAACCCTGAAGTAATTAAGGTTCCATATCATTTTACATACTATCTTGTAAAAGACATTATTTAAGGGAACATTTACTGGGAACACCTTAGTACTCAAACATTCCAAGTGCAGAATCTATGCATGAGTATAATTCATCTGTCCCAAAATTTTCATTATACTTAATAAGAAAGGCAGATCTAAATTATGTTAAGAAATTCTGAATAGTCTTTTCTCTCTGACATCAAAATTACCTGTAAGAATATGGAAAATATTCCTATATTGACAAAAAGGTAAATCCAGAAAAATGTTAAAAAGATTAATTGTATTTGCTCTAATAAAGGTTTTTAGTCAAGATTATGCAGGGTGAATTTTCAGACCATGCTATTGTGCTGCCACCAGAACATGAGTTACAGCTCTACACAATCTGGAACAAACGATGCCCACTAGCCTCCTATCCCAAATGATCATTACTATGTAAAAATTTTTTCTCCAAAATGTGATAACCTCTGGTTAGAATAGTCTTTCAAATTCCCACTCCCTCTTTTGAGCAATGATGTTCCTGTATAGGACATTACAATAGGAAATTTTCAATCACTACCTATCAGTCCTAAGTCCTAACAAAATCAAAGAAATGCAATGAGAGTTACTCTCATCTTACAGAGAAGAAAAGTGAAATACTAAAATATAAAGCTCTTTCCACAATGGTGAAGTGAGGAAACAGAATCGCAATCACCTTGGTAGCATACTCCTAATCTCAGAGGGGGCATTTTCTCCTCTAAAAGGGAATGTGATTTTCATTGAGATTAGTACCCATTTCGTACTCAGTGTTCCAAGAACAACTTCCCTGCACCTGGCACAGGCACTTTCACGGGCGACTGATGAAGAAAACCAACCTCATCTTCTACTTCCTGGGAGAGGATGATGAGAACGGCCATGTTCTCACACTACTTGGTTTGCATTTAGTACAATAATGATGTCAGCATTACAAGAAGCTGTTTCCTAAAAATGCAGGCAATACTTATAATTTAACAAACATAAATTGAAAGCCTGATACGTGCTGGTGTTACTTCTGCACTTTCATTCTGTATAATTATCTTCTTCCACCACAGAGGAAACTTAGGCCCAATTAGAGAGGAAAAAAAAAAAAAAGCCTAGCCAACAAGTGGCAGAACAGAGACTGGGTTCCAAATCTTCTGTCTCCAAGTCCATTCTGCAGCAGATGCCTGCTGAGTTCTGTTCTGACTTCCGGTTGGGCCAGTTTTATTTGAAACCAAAAACAGTGCTGTTAAATGTCCAAGAGCCAAGTGCATTGGTTTACCGCATCAGACAACTATAAGGTAGATGGCAGAGTTAAATGGAGAGAATTAGCCTCACTCAAAAGTTTTACGGAATGCTGTACACCTGCCCATACATTAAATTTTTACTTTTTAAGGTTTCTTTTCTGATGCATTCTGGCTGAGAATTTGAAGACAATGTAAAATGCCAACTTGCTGCCAAAAACATTCTTAGAATAATAAAGTGAACAAACTTGCTTTCTACTATAATATTTACAGTTTTGTACAGATCTTGAGGTATAATTTCCAAAAACACTGGGGAGAAAGAGCACTTGTACTGATTTTTCTTTCCTAGGACCCTATTCAACAATTTAATTTCTTCCATTCATGATACCTTTCAATTCTCAATCTCTTCTTTCATAAGCTGGAAGAAAACACTCTTTATTAATTGTTCTTATTCTTCAGCCATCATTGTTCACATCAAAAGGCTAATTTTTTACACCAGTAGAATAACCAAATCAAAATAGCAAGGCTCTTGACAATTTAGATTTCAGGGTCTTGACACAAATGAATAGAATTTTTTTTAATGAGAAGAATTCTTATGCACTAATTAATCATGCAATTAATGACTAATTGCTTCATCCTCAAAACCTATAACTTATTCTATAAATCAAATGTTACTCTATCATTATTCCAATAGGAATATTTAGGCCTTAAATAACCATACAGCACTTACATCCTGTTAAAAAATCCTGCCCATGATGGCCAAACATTTTGTTTTGTTCTACATTTGAGGTGGAAACATTACTCAGAATTTTCACTTATACTACTAATGAAATGCATATTTCTCCTATAAACACCACTGCAGGGAGTAATGTTAAAAGAGAATATCAGACCAAGAATAGAATTTGATAATAGAGTGCTAAGAGATTTACAACAACCCTATTAATGGTGTAGCATTTGATAGGGGTTTAACAATTCATTGGTTAGTGGCTGCAAAAATGAATGTTAAATACTCAGTTTGAGGCTTTGCTTCTACCCTCTTGTGGACAGGTAATCCACTGGTCTTCATCTCCAATGCTGACCTTTTGCTTAGGTTCACACAAATTCAAATAACACCTATCCAGTAACTGATCATTAGGTGTCTAGGTACCTGCAGGAAATTAAATCAACCCCAGCAGTATACACAAAATAAATTTAAAATATGGCCTGTGCTTTTTAGGGTTGCACAATCTAGTTAACTTAATCAAACATATCAGGAAAGAGTATTAGCACAGTAGATTGTAAACTGCATAAAAGATGCTAAAATGACCACTAATAGCAGAGTGGTGGTGGGGTGGGGATAAATCCAAGTATCCATCAACAGAGGACTAGTTATAAAATTCATGATTCATCCCTACAAAGACATAATGACACTAGGGGGAGAAAATAGAGCCCTTTATGTAGTGAAATGGAATAATGACCAAGTTGCATTATTAAGTAAAAAAACAAGGTACAAAGCAGCACTAACTGTGCATAAAAAAAGGAGGAACGATATGCATACACACACGTATTTGCTCCTGAGCGTAAGGAGATGCACAGTCTAATATGGTTGCCCATAGTCCCATAAGGCTCTTCAGCACTGGGTATGTGGCTAGTGTGACTAAGAATTTAAATTTCAATTTTATGTAATTAAATTTCAAACCTGACTCATTGCAGAAATATTTTTTTGTTAAACACAACTTTCTTGTTTTGTAGAATTAGAATCATGTTAACCTTTGCATCATGTAATATGTCATTTAAATTGAATCATTTAATGTAGTGTCTAAAATTTTTTTAATTTTATTTGTGGTTTCTATTATATTCTTATTGGCCATCACTGGTATACAGTACCCTACCAGGATTCAAAAAAACTGATGACACTGATTGCCTCTGGGAAGAACACCTGGATGCAAGGAACTAAGGACTAGAGGGAGGTCGGTCTCTGTTTGGTTATTTTTCTCTTTTAAATTTTTTGCCATTTGGATATATTGCCTATTTAAAAATAATGAATAGGGGTGCCTGGGTGACTCGGTTGAGCATCCAACTCTTGATTTCGGCTCAGGTCATGATCCCAGGGTTGTGGGATCGAGCCTCGTGTCGGGCTCTGCCCTGAGCATAGAGTTTCCTTAAGAATCTCAATCTCTTAATCTCTCAATCTCTCTCACTCGCTCTCTCTCTCTCATCTCTCCTCCTCTGCCCCTCTCCCCTGCTCACACTTTCTCTCTAAAAAAAATTAAAATAGAAAATAATGAATAAATGATATGACCTACAAACACCAATGTAAAGAATTACTGTTATTAGCAGAATTATCAATTTAATTTTGGATGGAACCTCTCCCCCAAAAAACATATATGATACTTCTGAAGAAGTTATACATGGTCTTTGGCAAAATGCTTTCTAATTACCTAAGATCACAGAAGTGTTTCACAAACCAACAGTACCAGAGTTATCAATGTGAGAGATTAAAGACTTCAAGCCTTAAACTGCTTAAACTAGCATAATCTAACATTTAATAACACTACCTTTCTTCTATCACAAGAGACCATTTTTCATTTTTCCACTCATTGAATATATTTTCCCCATTTTTTTGTTCCCTTCTTCATCTACATCCCCAAATAAAAATTCAATTATCTCTACATTTCCATTTAACACTGTGTGCATCTATGTGGCTAACCAAAGAATGAGGAAAAAGCCAGGAATATCCTCCCCTTCACAACTCATGAAAATTTCCCCCCATGAAGCAGTAGTATATAAACATAAGCAGATCACAAAGGGCTCAAATAAATGAGTCCTGTTTATACTACTGAAATACATTTAATATATTTAAATATTATAATGAAAAATCAAATTGCATACATACAGGGTATTACTATTTCTTTCAAACTTTCCCACCTTATTTTAAAAATCAATACTTTAAAATTTTTTCTGCTTTGATATAGCTGATTTTAGAGCCAAAAATGCATATATCAATGAAAGTTGGTTTTAATTAGCAATGTTAAGTTTAAGGAAGAAAAAATAGCTGCCATTCTCAACTCCAAAGCACACCCCTCTTTTTCTCTCTCATTCTCCTTCCACTTCCCCAAGAATGTCTGACATAAGGCTGCATTGGTGGGTATCATTTTGAGGAAATACTCCTAAGGCCACAGACAGCATGTGTGCAAACCCATCCACAACAAGCAGCCCAAGTAAGACAGGTTCCTCACCAGTCACACAGATCACACACCAGAATGATCGCTCAGCATAATTAACAGAGGTTTTGACTAGGTTTGATTCAGAGAGCAAGGCTCTCGAGATAGCCCTTAACTATTAAAAAGACTCGGGACCAGAATTTTTACAGAATTGCTTCTTGACAGGAAATCTTATGAAATTCCTTGTGAAGGCCAAAGAATGGTAAAAGATGGAATTAAATAGCTATACTGTCCTACTTCCTGTCTCCTAAACTGTGTATGCCTTCAGTACAGCCCATGATTTCTTAGTATCCCAAGGCTGTTCCTTTAATATCAATGGTGTCTTTATGTTCAAATTGTTCATTTATCTGCAGGGTTCCAGAAACCTGGTCTCTCGCTTGCCTAAATTTTACTTCCCCAAATCCATGATATTCAAATTTTCATTATCACCAACTTGATGTGCTTAATATCTAGAAGAATACAAAAAAATATTGGATTTGGTTTACCAAAAATTATAGCAAATATTCATTCAACACCATAACTTTTAGAATCGCCATTCAAACTTGCATAATCTTAGTGTCCTAAATAACTATGATTCATTAAAAAATGAAAATCTAAAGTATTACATCCTCAACATTATAGATGAAATCCTTAATTTGGTTAGAAAACACTTAAAAATGCCCTTAGTAAATTCATATACCATTACAACTACTAAGTTAGTTGGAAACATGTTCCTAGGCTTCACAAGGTTACTGGCACAAACTTCAGGACTAAATTTTCTTAACATCATCTAAGAATGAATTTCCTACATATTTGTATATACACACAGGATCACAGATGATTGGACATTATTCTTAGACATTACTCCTTTCAGACAAAATTGTATTTTAAAAATCATATATGGTATAGTTTGGAATAGATTCTAGATACAAAATTTGTCCCAATTAAGATATGAGGGGAAAATCAGTCTATCTCCCCTTTCAGATCACTAGCTGTTTTTGTATTTTGTTTTTGGATTTTTTTTCCTCATTCAAACGAAGTCATATCTAATTTTCCTAGAGGAGAAAATGTTCATAGGTAATAAAATTATCACGGTAAAACCTGCCCTCTTTCAGAGAAAGAGAAAACTGAAGACAGAAAACTGGTAGCATAGGATCACAACATAAAATTTAAAAATTAGTTTCTTTTCACATGCTAACAGTCTTTTCATCCACCTTCAGCCTTGCCCTCCTGAAGCACAGCAAAAAGATTTTCACTTGAAGTTAAGGCATCTAGCTGCTCTCTGGGAATGAACATCTCACAGAAGAGTGAAAGACTGGAAGAAACCATGCCCATAATCTAGTAGGCAGTTCACTCAGGAGTTTTGCTGCCAGTAAATAACCGAACGATGAATACTGGAGAATAATGGGGGCTACATCATACAATGAGGTCCTTTAAGACAGTCACCCTGTCTCTTTCCTAATTCTATTAAAGCAGCAATACTTGACTAATGGCATAAAAGAACAAGGTGAGAAACAAAGGGTTGCTCCTTTCTCTGACACTTCCACTTTAGCACAAAAAGGAAATAATGAATTCAGTGGCTCTTATAATTATCTTGACCACTGTTGACTTAATTTGGTCTAGAAACTACAGCACATCCATTAGCTGTGGGAATGGAAGGGTGGTAGCCATGTTCAGATTTAGCAATGCAATTTCCTGTTTTTCCAGCAGATCTGAACTGATACACAACTATAGCAGCTGTTACAATTCTGGCTCCTGTCACCACTACTCCCCTTGGGGTCATCTCATACTTCCTCACTTCCATTTCTCTAGAAATAATAGCATGTGTGCATGTGTATGCAGGCTAGGGAGATGAAAATCCTCAAGGACTGGTGATAAATGTCCCATCTAGGTTTGAGCATCTTAAGTCTACTTCCTTATAAATATATCTTGGTATAAGTGCAGAGCTGAAATATTAGACTACAAACTGAAATGGTTTATTTAATTTTAACAAGTACACTCGAATACATACATACTGCTTGGTGTTAATCTTCCAAATTAATCACACTGAAAAACAATGCATTTTTTCCTGCGACATTACCATTTTAAAAATATATTCTGATATTATTGGCAATCAACCTACATATTATACAGAAAATCAGAATCACTATTTTATAGGCATAACCATATCATGGACCCACAGTATTTTACCTCAGATTCTTTGTCAACTCTTCAAAATAGGGCTTTTCACTCTAATTCTGTCCGAAATAATTTTCTACAAGTCTGAGGCAAATACGAAAGAAAACCTCTGTCCTATTAACCCAGACAGTAGTCCCCATTATTTGCGGTTTTGCTTTCCCTGTTTCAGGTGACAGTGGCCAACCGCAGCCCGGAAGCAGATGAGCCCCTTCCGTGGGAATCGTCACTAGGTCAATCGTAGCCTCGTGCTACATCGCTACATCCTTCACCTCATGTCATCTCCTCACAAAGGCATTCTGTCATCTCACATCATCACAGGAGGGGTGAGTACAGTCCACTGTTTTTGAGGGGGAGGGGAGAGAGGGCGCACGCGCGAGCACACACGGGAGCGAGAGAGACCACATTCACATCACTTTTATTACATATTATATAATGTGGTGTCTCCCCCTATCAGATGGGAGCCCCCAAATGTGGGGCAACGATGAGGTGGAAGCCGGTGGCACTGGTGGTGGAAGATTTCACCTGAGGCGGAACAAAGGAGAAAGAAGTTTACTGAATACACTGCAAGGGAGTCCCGGGCAGGACAGCAAAGGAGGCATTGTCTCCAAGGAGGCAGTGGGTGGCGGCTCTTTTTAGAGGGAAGGTGAGGACGGATCTATGAGGCCTTACAGAATTTTCCCTTTTTGGTAACTGTGGTACCTGGTGGAAAGCCCGTTGGTCAGTTAGGGCCTATACATGTTTCCAGGCGGGTGCCCTGACAGGCCTGTCTGTATTCAGCTCCGTGGTGGCTGTGGGCCCTCTCCATATTCCATTGCTCCGGCCCACTGCCTAAAAGTGGCCTCTACACATAACGTCTATTGGTACTATTCTATTTCATGATTAGTTAGGTTGTTAATCTCTTATTGTGCCTACCTTGTAAATTAAATTCTATCACACGTGTGTATGCATAGGGGGAAATGGTATATATAATGAGTTTGGTACTATCCCGTTTCAGGCATCCACCAGGGGTCTTGGAACATATCCCCACAGATAAGGGGCAGGGACTACAGTACGTTATATATAATAAATTGTTTATATATATGTATGTAGATATAATTGTTTACATTATCTCTGAAGCTCTGATTTCAATGGGCATTATGTTTCTAGCAGGGAAGGAACAAGAGTAACTAGGAAGAATTAAAGTGAGGGATTCTGAGGCAATTCTCCCTGTTTCCCTAGCATCTCCATTCTCAACACCTCCGTTCTCACTACCTGTAACCACAAACCTGAAAGCCTTAATGGGGTTCTATGTTTTTCTCTAGCACATAGGCAGCCAAGAAACCAACCCAATTCTGTAGTATATGCACTCTCCTCCCACCAAAGTTCTTAAGGCCTATCTCAGAGCAATATCCCTGAGCTATCTAGCATGGAAAGGCACAGATATAATCAGGATATTGCCCAACACAGGGCACTACACATATTCAAAACCCAAATGCCTTAATTTATTGCCAATGAAACCTGAAAATCCTGACCTTTGTAAATATTTTAATGATTTAGAATGTATTAAAAATTACAAATAGTACTAAGTTTTCCACTATGTTAAAACTATAGTTTCCACTATGTTAAACTATGTTAAAAAGTTTAACAGACTTTTTCTCACACCTGGACACTCTTTGCTGTATTAATACTGAGATGACCGTCTCAATTAAAGTACTTTCTTTGTGAAATTACCCCACAATTCAACTCTACAACTTTTTCAAATGTCTAAAGCCATTCAATAGTTTTAACTTATTTACATTTATAAACAGCACTGTGAACTTAACTATATTAAACTAATAATAAATGTCCCAAGCTCACTCTAGCATTTTTCCAAAGACTAGTCAGTCTTTGAGAAGCTGTTCCAAGGGATTCATTCCTCAGATGAAGTTTGTATGAAAAACTGGAGACATTTGGCCCTTTATAAATAGTCCTGGGAAACTTCTTTCTCCCATACTTTTAGTTTATTTTTACTGTAACAGATGGGAAAAAATTTAGCAAAGGAGTCATAAAAAAAAGGTCTTACAACAACTATCATACTAATGTTGGAACACTAAAAGCTTACAGATATGAAATCTCTTTAACAACAACAAAAACACTTGCTGGAATTATAAAGACAGTTTGACTTAACCCATAAAAATAAATAGGTATAGATGCATAGGCCTAGATAGGAACTCCTTCAACTTTTGGTCCAGCTCCTCTGAGACATATTTGTTCCTAAACATCTTAACTATGTATTATTCATTTTTCATAAAAGTGTCTTCAGCACAGAAGTTTAGAACTTCTCTTTAAAATATATTCCAATATCATATGTTAAAATTCTACAATGCTTGCCAAAGGGCTGAACCTGAGCCTTCAGTTAAACAAACAAAAACAAAAAAAATCAGGGGTGCCTGGATGGCTCAGTTGGTTAAGCATCAGACTTCGGCTCCAGTCATGATCTCATGGTCCATGGATTCAAGCCCTGAGTCAGGCTCTGTGCTGACAGCCCAGAGCCGGGAGCCTGCTTAGAGTTTTGTGTCTCCCTCTCTTTCTGCCCATCCCCCTCCCCCGCCTTCCTCACGTTTTGTCTCTCTCTCTCTCTCTTTCAAAAACAAATAAACATTAAATTTTTTTTTTAAATCAGGGCACCTGGGCAGCTCAGTCAGTTGAGCATTTGTTGAGAGTTCAATTCTTAATTTCAGCCCACATCATGATCTCAGAGTCCTGGGATCGAACCTGCATAAGGCTCCACGCTGAGCATGGCGCCTGCTTGGGATCCTCTCTCTCCCTCTGTTCCTCGCCACATTATTCACAATAGCTAACATAAAGCAACCCAGTGTTCATCCAGAGATAAATGGATGAGCGAAGTCTTAAAAAAGGAAGGAAATTCTGATATATGATACAATATGGATGAACTCCCTCTATCTCTGCCCCTCTCCAACTCCCACCTATGCTCATGTGCACTCTCTCTCTCAAAATAAATAAACATCTTTTTAAAAGAATCAATCACTAATCACCATCCTGCAAAATCATATACATCTTCCTCTTAGATATATCCTCTTTTATGCAAACAGAATATTAATCATTTTGTTCCAATTTATACTAAAGGTCAATACTTAGATGTCCTACTGCCAGTAAAAAAAATTTGAATTAAATAATGACTACTTCGTTTATCAATTTCATAAGTTAGTCCAGGAGGGTCAGCAAACTTTTTCTACATATGGCCACAGGATTAAAATTTCTACTTTTGTAGGCCATATGATCTCTGTCTAGATACTCAACTATGCTGTAAAAGTCGCCATAGACAATATGCAAATAAGTGGGTATTGCTGTGTGCCAATTAAACTCTACAGAAACAGAGGATAAGAAATATCCAGAATATATACAAAACTCCTGAAATTCAACAACCAAAAGAGCAAACCCAACTGAAAAATAGGCAAAGAACTTAAGTAGACATTTCTCAAGATATACAAATGGCCAATAAAGACATGGAAAGATGCTTGACATCAGTAGTCACTAGGGAAACGCAAATCAAAACTATAATGAGATACCACCTCACACTCACTAGGATGGCGACTATCCAAAAACAACAACAACAAAAAAACAGAAAACAACAAGGGTTGGCAATCTTTGTGCACTGTTGTTAGGAATGTGTAATAGTACAGCCACTATAGAAAACAGTATAGTAATCCTTGAAATATTAAAAATAGAATTACCATTTGATCCAGCAATTCTACCTCAAAAGAACTGAAAGCAGGGTCTTAAAAAGATATTTGTAGTGGAACACGGGTGGCTCAGTCAGTTGAGCATCTGACTCTTTATTTTGGCTCAGGTCATGAACCCAGGGTTATGGGATCCAGTCCCGCGTCAGGCTCTGAACGGAGCATGGAACCTGCTTGATATTCTCTCTCACTCTCTCTCTCTGCCCCTCTCTCCCACTCATTCTCTCTCTCTAAAGAAAAAAAAAATTAGAAACTTAAAAAAATATATTTGTATGCCCATGTTCCTCGCCACATTATTCACAATAGCTAACATAAAGCAACCCAGTGTTCATCCAGAGATAAATGGATGAGCAAAGTCTTAAAAAAGGAAGGAAATTCTGATATATGATACAATATGGATGAACTCTGAGAACTTTATGCTAATTGAAATAAGCCAATCACAAAAAAAGATAGAGACTATTTGATTCCACTCATATGAGGTACCTAGAGTGGTCAAAACCAGAGACAGTAAGTAAAATGGTGGTTACCAGGGGTTTGCAGGGACAGGAGTGTGGGAGTTATGTTTAAATAGGTATAGAGTTACAGTTCTGTAAGAAGAGTTCTGGAAATGGATGGTGATGCTGATTTTACAACAATATGAATGTACCACTGAACTGTATACTTGAAAATGTTTAAGATAAATCATGTATATTTTACCACACAAAAAAATTGCAGTTAAAAAAAAATAGCTGAAGGGCCCATTTCAGCTTTTCAGCCTTCTAGACTTAGTTTGCTTGGCCACAGTTTGCTGATCAGTGATTTAGGCTATTGTATATTGAGTTCTAAGCATAAATATAATGTTTTAAAGCAAACATCAAAGTACCATTTCTATACTAACATATTCCTTTTTTTCGTGCATAGTTACAGAAAATTTCTTTGGTAAAGCTCTTAATATCAGGGGCCAATCTCCTAGTGCCTAGAAAAATGTGTTTTACATAAAGTAAGGGCTCACAAGTTTTTACTAATTAGTTAAATGAAAGCAGTGTTCTCAATAACATGAAGCTTGGCATTTATATTATATAAATACACCTGGCATTTTAATACTGTACTAAGGTCATAACATTCAATATCCTCTAACACGTTTAGAGGAAATTAGACTTTGGATAAGAAGTCTAGTATTGACTTAATTTTATTTTCCTTACTTGGTAATCAAAAACACCTCCCTTTGAATTTACACTAAATTTTTAATAACTACCTAATAGCAAAAGTAGGCTGTCACATGACAAAAGTTTACTGAGTTAAATTAAATCATCCAAACACATGAAAATTTAAATATTCTTTTGAAGACATAAACCAAGTATTTATGTTCATTTTTTAAAAAATCATTATTTATTTAGAGAAAGAGTGAGAGAGAAAGAGGGAGACAGAACATCAAGTAGGCTCTGCTGTCAGTGCAGAGCCCAACGTGGGTCTTGAACTCACAAACTACCGTGAGATCATGACCTTAGCTAAAACCAAGAGTCAGATGCTTAACCAACTGAGCCACCTAGGCACCCTTATGTTCATTTTAAATTCTAGGCATTAGGTTTTTTCATATGCATTAGAATTTGTGGGAGTTTTAAAAATATAAAAGTGATTTTAAAAAGAATGAGGACAGGACACTTAATAAAGCCACTCTAAATAAAATACTCTTTAGCCATTCAGTGTAATCCATAGTGGAAAGCACTGGGTGCCAACATACCTACTGAGGAAGAACACAGGTTTGAGGATCATATCTTGTTTCTGTTACTCATCCCTTACAGTGGTGTGCCTTTGAGAATGCTAGTTTAGCTCTCTGAGCCTCCGTTCCCACAATTGCAAAACGGAGTTAATATACTTCCTCAAAAAGGAGTAGAAAATTTAAAGTGAGGATTTTGAATTGCCCAAAAATAATTAACAGCAGCCCCCATTCCACTCATGGCTTCGCCTCCATCTCAGAGGTTGAAACCTACTTAATCAATAGTTCTCAGGTCTGGTAGCACATTACAATCACTGGAACAGCATTTTTAAACCTCTCCACACCTTGTCTCAGATCAGGACCAAATAAAATCAGAACAGATAGTAGGTGTGAGAGCATGGGTATTAGTTTTTAAAGATCCCCAGGTAATTCTCACATTGAAACCTCAGCTAAGGTATTCAACTTCTAAGTAGTCAATAAATGTCAATGAATGTTAGCTAACAAGAATTCAGTATGTTCATTCAGTAAAACTTTAGAACCAATAATGCATGCATCCAAATAAAAGCTTAAGCAAGCAGCTGCTAAATCATTTAATTTTTACACATCTTCAATGAACTCCATAGCTCCAAAGCTGCAAAATTATAAAGGTTTTTTACCCCTGTCCAAACAAATTCCTGAAAATTTGTTTCAGAATCAAAGCATTAAGGTCCCTCAAAGCAAGGTCAACTGCACTTTTGACATTTAAATTTCAAGGAGTTAAAAAAAAAAAAAGGGTATCTGCCAGGGCAGGTATAACTTTTCCTACATAAAATACAAGCACTAGTAGTTCTAAAGATAATGTACCCAAACTGACTCTGAACTTTAATGAATATATCTTACAGTGCTCAGGAAAGATAACAAACAAACAACAACAAAATAATAATAATGCATTGAACTAGGCAACAAAGTCCCGGATTTTCCTTCAGGTTTTACCACTCATTTGTTCTGGGACTTCAGCAAAGCCACTCAGTGTCTCTGGGCTTCAAATTCTCATTTGTAAAATATAGAGTTGCACTAGATTTCTTTAAAATGATCTGTTACAATGTAAAACTTGGAAAATTACAGAGGGCCTCATAGGTTATTAGAGTCATGAGTCATGGTTTAACTAGTGTTATAGTAAGGAATGTACTTCTCAAATCTAATAATTATAACATAGTGAGACTGCTCCCTGCCACCTCCCATAAATAGGATATTTTTTCCCCCGCAATTAAATCATTTTTAATATTCTGGGGGTTTTGAGGGGGAAAAAATCACTACTCAATACTGAATATTCAACAAATATTACATAATACACACTTGGAATATGCCAAGGGACAAGTTAGAAAAGTGAAAGAAGACAATTTTTTTATGTTTATACTTTGCAGATACTGATAACTTCTCTAAATAGAATGCAAAGTAAAATGATACAGTGGGGGGTGTACTCTAGATAAGACGTTGAAACATTTTTGCAGATAGCCCTCATTAAATTTGGAGAGCAGGGTAAAATTCCTTAAAAGTATTTTCTTCATAGTTGAAGAATTAGAAAAGGTAGTCTTATACATTATTTTCAAGAATGTATCAGTTTAACCCTTAAATTCTCAAAAGTAAAATCTGAAGGATCTTAACTACAGTCATGCTTATCACTAGACAGCTCTTTCCACTCCTGCATCCCACAGCCATATGATCTCACCTATTTTACTCAAAAGTATTGATTTCTAGCCACAAGTATTTTGAGTATATGCATACTTTTAATTGTACCTTAACCTTATCCATTTTCAAATCCACGGGTTTAATAAACTATCTTGTGTCACCCAAATACATTTCTGTATTCCTGAAAGTTGTCTCATCTTCAATTTACATATCTCTGCAGTTCCCATGCTTTTATGATATCTTTCTACCAGTATATTTCTTTACTCATATATATATGGAATATATAAAAGAATATATTAAAACAGGAAACAGGAACAGAAGTCAACAGTAATAGGGCTATTTGCAGAAGGGAGAAGATAATTCAAACAAAATGAAGGAATTAATTCATACACTACATGTTTCCTCTACGTAAGCATTATATTCAATATCTTCTATATTAGTCATGTTGCTTTGAGACTTCTCCATGTTTCCTCTAGACAACTGCCAATGTTCGCATGGTCTCTGATGAATAAACATGCTGTGACTTGCTTCTAAGGAAACGCCTGTCATGTTCCAGGGAAAAATGACTTCTCTTAAATCAGGAAAACTGCACGACTGCCATTCATTACAAAGTTACAAAGTCGATTTTTCCTTAACGTTTCTTTTCTGGAATCTTTGTCTTCTCTTTAGGACATTGCTGCCTTCAGACTAACTTTCAAAAGAAATTTGCGTTGGGGGAATATATGTAGGAAAAGTTGTACTACATCAAAGGGGTTCCCACTTGAGAAGCTCAACGAGCACCCAAGTTAAGCCTTCTCTGTTTACCAAGACGAAGGTTATTTTCAGGTTCTCCCCATCTCTTGCAGAACTACCTGTTCTCATTACTGTTTACCCAAACGCTTAGCAAGGTGATTATTAGCATATCTGGCCGGAAGACATGCTTCATTTAATATTAACTCACCATGTGACAGCCCATTCCCCTCCAATCTCTTCAAACACGTGAGGACACAAAGAAAAGTATCGTTGTTTGCAGTCTGACTTAGCGCTAGGTTTTGGCACCAGCAATTGGCCACAGGCACACACACCCCCAATCAGAGGCGCTCACCCAGCCGGGTCCCGGAACTGTCATGCGGGCTGACAGCTGGCACACCTTCCCCGTTGCCCTCCACTGCTCGCAGAAAGCCCCTTCCTTATAGTCACTTTGACACTGCTCACCTGCCTGGGCCTCAGCCCTCAGCCAAGGAAACTTTTTTCCCCCTTCCCAAGAGCTCATTTACAGGTATCGTCCGCCGTTCTTCCAGAGCCCCAAACAAGGGGCTCTTTGTTACAATTTTTGCTCCAGAACTGCTCACCCAATTCCTCCTGGCATTCAGCTGCCCTTCAGCAACTCAGCGCAGCCCCAGTAGGAAAGGAATAAAACCTACCAGAACCCCCCCTCCCACCCCCGCCTGCCCAGACGGCTTCCAAGGAGGCCGGGAGGAAGCAGCCTCCTCGGCTGCCTATCCCGCGGCCATTGAGTCGGGCGGCTGGCAGGGCAGCGAGCTGCCAGCCAGGTAAACGCGCTGCGGCCTTGCTGCCTTCGCCCTCCCCGGAGACCCGGCGGCGCGGCGCTCGCGGCTTACCCTGCTGGGGCGGCGGGCGGCGGGAGCACCGCCAGGGCGTCCTGCGCGCGGGGGGTTCTGCTGTCCATCGCCCTGCGGGGCGCTGCGCGGGCTCCAGCTCCGAGGCGGCGTGTCACTACTAGAGTGGGAGAGGCCGGCCGGTCAGGGCGGGACGCGCGCCTACCCGAGGCCTGAGCGGGGCGGGCCGCGCATCAAGAGCCCGCCCGAGCCCCCAGCCCCGGGCCGGCCCGCCTCCCGGGTGCGCTTCCACCTGCGGGCCGCGGCTCCGAGCCCGCGGGCGCCCCCGCCTCGGGTTCTAGCAGCCGCCCGCAGCTGCGGCGGTGGGAGGCGGCGCTGCAGCCCCCGCCCCGTGGGGCTTACTGGGTAGCCATTTGGCGCCTCTCGGGGCGGGAGAGGAGCAGCCCAGGCTGGAAGGAGGAGGAGCGGGGCGAGGAGCGAGGCTCCCAGGGGCAGCCGCCACGCCGGCAGTGCGTCTCCGGGCTCCCCCGGCCGAGTTTGCACAAACAAAACGCCTTGGGGAAACTTTTCGCGAAGAAAAGTTGGGACGGCTAATTCCTCTTTTCCCACCCAGGGCTCCTACTTTCTTTTCAGAAGGAGACAGTAGCGCGCCTGTTCTCTCCCGCGGCTTTCTCTCCCACTCTTCCCTCCCCCGGACCGCGCGCTCGCACTTGGTCTCTCAAGCCAGGACTTGAAGGAGGAGAGAGTGGCAGCCTCTCCCAGGCCGAGGCAGCGCCTCCTCCGGCCCTGCGGGCAGGGTGTCGGGCGCTAGCGGGGCGCCGTGGGGCCTTCCCCGAGCCGGCTCACTCACCCTGCCCCATTTCCCTGCCCAGAGCCCCGGAGCTCGCCGCCACCTCCGCCGGACCGCCACCCAGAAGTGGGTGAGGCTCGGCTGCATCGCGGCGAGAGAGGCAGTGAGCCGGAGACAAAAACTGGGGGCGGGAGGGGGTTTGCCGAGTGCCGAGTAGGAATTTCCCTCCGCCCACCCACCCCCGCCCGGGTTTCGGGTCTTTGGGGTCTGTCTAGGGAAGCCGAGTGGAAAGGAAACTCCCACGCCGAGAGTTCCCAGTCCCATCGCCAGGGCGTCGCTTCGGGAAGCCGGGCGCGCGGGAGCAGGACAGGTGGGGAGGAAGGGAGGGTACCTGCCCGGTGAGGACTGGAGGGGAGGATCCGGGCTGCCGCGGAAGTGCGGGGAGAAACTCGCCGAATGGGGCCTGCAGCGTGCCCTCCCGGCAGTTCGACCTTCCACGTCCAGGGCGGTTTGCTTTTTTTTTTTTTTTTTTTAGCCCCAACTTGACCTCTAAGGTTGCTATTCGGTTAAAAACGCACCTGCGACACTGATTTTTCTAATCAGCGGCAGGTTGAAGCTTGCCCTGTCTTCAGAGGCATATTTCTTTCCTTCTTTTTAAGCGTGTAACAGCTGTGACGTGAGGACTGGAAAATAGTGTCTGATGATAATCTATAAACTAAGAACAAATGATATATTTTATTACCCTCTTGAAATTTTACAGGAATAAAAGAATGACAGACACAGCTGCGTGCTTGTTTGTACGTTTTAGTTCCCACGTGCATGCTCTGTGGATGATTCTTCACACCTGACAAACGGGTATATTTGCTTATCTTGTATATTATAAACGTCAGTTGTTGTAAGACAGTTTTGACGGCTCCAAAAGTTTGCTTTCAGAAAAATAATGTGAAATTAAGTTATCCTTAAACTACAGTTTAAGAGTAAAAATATTTCAATACACTAATGTAGAGACTAGGTGAAAGAGCATCTTAAAGGATGTGGTATTAGCATCAAATAACAAATCTGTGTTAGCCACTTCACACTAGTGATAGGATAACGTTTGGCGGGTGGTAAAAATTAAACAGATATGTAAAACCAGTGCTTGACTAAATGCCCCTTATTTACGCTTTGCAGCAATCAAAAAGACTGATGAAACTAACATACTAAATACCTAGCAATATGCCATTTGCCATTAATATGTATTTTTTTCTGTGTATAACACATTCCTTTCAATGTATCTTTACATAGGGAAAGGAGAAAAAAGTGGCTTATTTAGATATTGAAACCATATTAGAAAAAGTTGCATTTTAGTCTCTAAACAACTGAAGGTAAACAATTTCATGAATCAGTCATGCCTCTAAATGACTTTTACAGTTGCTTGCACAGCCAGTAACACAAGCATTGAGTAACAGTGAAACTAAAGTCTGTAACTTTCAATCACAAAATCAAGATTAAACATCAATTAGTTTCAACCTTAATTTATGACATGCTAATAATACTGACTCCATTAGTCTAACCTGAAACATAAAACATTTTCCTAACCTTTCATAACAGCTGAAGGCATTTTCAGTGCTCACCAATTTTTCCTGTCCAACTTCTAGTTTTAGGCATACGGGAGGATTACACTCTCCACCCCACTGAAATTCGGTATGGGTGATGTAACTTGCTTGAGTTAGTAAATGTGAGCAGACCTGAAATGTTTTATTTCCTAGTGGAATGACTTAAGGGCCAGTGCTTGACTCTATGCTCCCTTTCCTTGCTGCTAGAATCGTGGAAGTGAGTATTAAGATAGAAGGACACAGGACTGCAGTATCCTGGATTGCCAAACCTTCCTTAGCCTTCCTTAGGTATAATCATGTTTGACAGTTTTCCTAATCACTAATAGTCTAGACTTGGTGTTCTTCTCATATGGTACTAAACTAGACCCCTAGAGTCTGCTAATTATGTGCACAGTTCATTAATAGAACAGTAATCATAGTTGCTATAAACTGCCTCCTCTCACTCCTTCCCTCTGGTTATGCTAAACTATTGCAGCAGTACCCACGTTTCCAAAATTTTAGTCAACTTCTCTCTGTTAGGAAATCTCCCCACCTTCATTCCATTCAATCTTTTTTAATACATGTGCTTAGGTATTTTCTCCTCTGAAAGACCTTCCTAACCGCACAAGTAGAATTAGTCCCTTAGCCCCCAGTAAATAGGGCCCCATATGATATTTTCAGTTTTTCAGTTATGCAATGACAAGGTTGGGGATAGGGCGGCAGTGAACTTAAGAAGCTCTCTATGTCTTATCCTTGATGTCCCGAAAGGGTTGCCTAAGAACACTGGAGGCTCTTCACAAATATCTGTGGAATGAATGAAGGAGTAAAGAAATCCTTAGACTCCATTCCTCAGGGCAATTGTAAGAGGCAAGTGGGACCTTAAATCAGGAAAGGTCTTTTCAATTCAAAAGAATTGGCCGACCACTTTAAATGGAACAGATAGTGAGTTTGTCCCTCTAGGGAGAGAAAACTTACTCTCCACATGGTTACCTACCTGATGGGGTTGGTTTCAAAATCACCAGGTAGAAAGAAGATCCATTTCGCTGTATATCTCTTTGAATGATAATTTGGGTTTCAGATTTCTGCTGGAGAGTATTAAAAGGGAAAAAGTTTTACATACTTAATAAATACGTACATGCTTATATAAACAGACACCGTTTAAAGTGGGCAATGCAAAAATTGTTGGAGACTTAAAATTGGAGTTTGTCTAAATATTTTGTAAACTAATTGGGACAATGTAAAACTTTTTAATATTTAAATATGTTTTTATTCAAGGGCAGTGCCACTGAAAAGATTTATTTAAACCGTACTTCAGGGGTAGTTCCCATGCACTTCACTTTTGCATATTACTACCTAAAGAAAGTGCTTATTTTATGTCATCCTAGATTGTGTACATGTGTATGTGTGAAGTTTTACATAGCAAGATCAGAGATGTTGTAAGGTAGTGTTCAATTTTAAAGAACCTCTTCAGACTTTGTATTTCATAGAAGCTCTTTAATCTCAGGCAAGCATCTCTTTTTTTGTTGTTGTTTTTATTTTTGTTTTATTAAGGTTTTTATGAGAGTTTATTGATGACAGCAGGGAGCCAAAAGTCAGGACTTTATTCTCAAGTCTGGAATAGATACAAAATAGTTTATTATCGTTTTATCTTCATATAGTTTTCTTTTTTTTTTTTTTTATCATTTACAGAGAACCCCTACCTGACTTAAAACATAGAAAGTGTTGTTAGAAGTCAGTGTCTTCAATATAAATACTACATGAGAGAGCTTTATACTAAAGTACCCAAATCCTTCTTTTTTTCTGGCAGCCAGGAATCCTAGGCAGGTTTTTCTACTTAGTCATTACTGTTTCTATCTTTATCATTAGCATATCTGCTTTTCCTTCCTCTCTTATTCTTATTTATCATCTTATTTTAATGCCTTTCACATTCAAACTGCCTGGAAATTGATTCATAGGTGAAAATAAATTCAATAGATATATTTTGTTTGAAATATTGTGGTTTCTTTAATTCAGACATAGCTATCTCATGAAAAATTCTTTTCATTATTTTTATTGAAACCTTTTTTTTTTTACCTTTGCATTAAAGACAAAAGCATTTGCAGGAATATGTATAAAATGATTACGTTTAAAAATGATTGCATGTTTGTATGATGTTTAATGAATGTGATTATAATAAAACAGATTAGTTTTGTCCATTGAAATTACTACCAGAACAATTGTTTATTACATTATTTAAAAGCAAATACAGGGGCATGTGGCTGGTGCAGTTGGTGGAGCATGCAACTCTTGATCTCAGGGTTGTGAGTTCAAGCCCTACATTGGGCACAGAGCTTACTTATAAAAAAAAAAATTAGGGGCGCCTGGGTGGCTCAGTTGGTTAAGCGCCGGACTTCGGCTCAGGTCATGATCTCATGGTTCGTGGGTTCCAGCCCCGCGTCGGGCTCAGTGCTGACAGCTCAGAGCCTGGAGCCTGCCTCAGATTCTGTGTCTCCCTCTCTCTCTGACCCTCTCCTGCTCATGCTGTCTGTCTCTGTCTCTCAAAAATAAATAAATAAATAAAAGAAACCCTACATATATCCTTTAAAAAAAAATTAGAAGCAAATACAATAACCAAAGGTTGTATTATTTATATAGTTTTTAATAACCATGGTATTCATAGACTTTTTATGTGTAAAGAATGTTCATAAAATTTTTAATCTGTGAAATAAATACTCAAGTGAAATGGTAATATGATAATTACATTAAGTGTTTAATGCATGTTTCCTCTTTAAGTATTGTAGATCACAAGTATGTTTTTGGAGGGTATGTGGGCTTGGAAGATTTTATATTTTTTATGCAGTTATTTATATACTGTTAAAGAGAAGAAAGAAGGCATATTTGGCTATAACATTTCTAAAATATCAGTAAATTCCTGTTTTTCCTCTATGAAGTTTAACATTTACTTGTACCAGAGTTTGAAGAAAATAAGAATGGTACTATTTATTTAAAAAAATGTAAATTGTACGTTTCATGGCCATACGTTTGGAACTATATTATCACGTTATACCATTTATCTTTTGGGGGGTCATTTATAACCAAGCACTCTAAAAACTAAAAGTACTGAAATAAATAATACTTTCTTGTCAATTTTAATGAGATTTTAACTTATATTTTATATTTTGAAACTTAGAAAATCACTGTGCATTTTCTTAGCATAGAATTTCCAAGTAAGTCATATATTTATGAATTAAATTTTGAATAAAAGGTGTATTTCTTGAATATCTGTAATTCCTAGCATTGGGTTCGAGTGATGGCAAAGACCTTGCCTCTGCCCTGGAGGAGCTCACAGACCACTGAGTTCATCGATAATACTTTTGTGGCCCTCAATCTAAATAAAATTGGTCAATAATCATTGCAGGATCCCTTATCTCTCTCCCAACAGATAAAATTAGACGTATTTTTAATCCTAATTATTGAAAGAAGAAATGCCTGAGTTTAGTATGCTGTGTCTCTTATACATTGCACTATATTTTTTATTATCATATACGTTTCTAAGTGAAGACTTTTTTTATAACATGCACACATTGCAGACCAGAGGCAAGGCCTCTGGAAACACGCATGGGCGTGCGGGCATGTGCAATATTTAGTACTACAGACGCCGGGGGGCCGTTTTCAGTGTGCATCCAAATTCCAAGCCACAGAGTCTGACATACCAACAAAGTTGCATAAAATCCATTTTCTTATTGCCTCTTTAAGATGTCCTTTTGCCAAAATGAATTTCTGATTCTGGGGGTTCTAGAATTCTGTTATTGGTTGGCAGTGGTTGTCTTATTCATTGGAAAACAGTAAGCCCTTTTATGTCATTATAAAGTATCAGCTCTGTTTAAAAGTAACCTTGTGGTTTACTATTTAAACACCATTCTTATAGGGATGTTTTCTCTCTTAAAAAACAAAAACAGTCTGAGGAACAAAAAGTAAATTTAAATTATATCTATTCGATATCATACAATTAACTAAAGCTTTGTATCCAGCATTTTACTATTGCCTATTGGACTGTAATGATAGCTGGGAACTACTTTTCTCCCTAAGGAGCACGGTAAACTCTTAACTGCTTGCTGATTTCCACGTGTCTCAAAATGTACAACTTTGACCAAGGCAGTCACTGACCCTACTTTCCAGACGTAAAACCTAACAAGTCTCAGCATATTTCATTCTGTCAGGGCTCCCCGTCCAACTCCTCTGCCTTTTCTCTTGGGAAGCTGAAATGTGTGTGGTTAACTAAGTACTACAGCAGTTAAGAGCTCAGGCTCTGGAGCCAGACAGATTTGATTTCACATCCCTGTCTTGGCCACTCACTATCTAGGTAACATTAGGACAGTTGCTGTTTCTGGCAAAGAATAGCATTCAGTGGAGACAAAATAAGCATCCAGTAATGGGTATGGAAACCCTTTTCTTAAACGATGGGAGCCACCTGTGTCTTGGCTAAGGCCTGGTCTGTAAAGCAGAAGTCTTCCTGCTCCAAGCTGGGAGCTCCTGGCTTTTTTCTGCCTGTGATGACCTTGGTCATGTTATTCAACTATTGAATCTTCAATTTCCTTATCTCTGTAATGAATCTGAGTTCTTTTTCTCTCCATCGATGTTGAGTAATCAAGTTCATTGCATTAAAAACTGTTGAATGTATACATATGGACTATATGTATATGGACAAAACTCTACATTATAGCACCTTGCGAAGTGCTTTCATTCACTGAGTCTAGTTTGAGTCATTTCAATTTGCAGGGATAGACAGTCTTATCTCTATTTTACAGTTCTGGAAAGTGAAGTAGATGGCTGAGGACGCAATACCAGGGAAGTGGCAAAACTAGGAGCAAAAGTTATTTTTCTATTTCATTATTTTTAGTAACATTGCAGTTACTTTGCTGTAAGGGTAACACATTGAGGAAAAAAAACTTGGGTTAGTCCACAGAACATTAATGTTATTATATAAACATCATGCTGAATATCACTTCCCATCTCTGAATTCCAGATGTAAGGTACTGGCTACCTAAACCTGTCTTATCCCAAAAGACCTACTTGAGTTTGGAGAGACTTTGAGATTGTGGATATTTCCAGTTTCATCCAAGAAATATGAAGGTAAGAGAGGCAAAACAAAAACTTAAAGATGATCAGAAATCTAGATGCATTCTGGAGTGAGCCACCCTTGACCAAACCAAGAACAAAGGTGTTTTAAAATGTGATAGGTTTTTATTAATAATCTGTCTACTAGGGAATCACAGAACCACACAAGACATTCTGAAAACTATACAGAACAGGGTTAAGTTGAAAAGGATTTCTCTTATTCTTAAAGGTCCTTTCTATGAGGGATTTGCAGCTAAATTAATTACACTGCGTATTTCTTTCTACTTACAAGGGGAAAAAAATTACCTGGATCTCAAAGGCAGCCAGTCAAGGAAAATAACTCAAAACTGTATATTTGGCATATGGATAATATGATGGAAAGAGCACACTACCAAAAGTCCAGCTATGTGTAGAAGTTACTATATCTAGCACATATCAGGAATAGGTATTTTTTTTTATTTTTTGAACATTAATTATTGGCTATTTTGCTCTGGTGACTGTGGTAGAAGTGGAAAAATGTGATAGGAATGAAGAAAGGGGTGGAATTAGAAACCGATTATACATATGTGAGTGTGTCAACTTTGAGTCTTTTTTATATGTAAATGGAAAAAATAATACCGATTTCATTAACAGACTGAGCAGAATGCCTAGCACCTTTGAGGGTAGTCAAGCAGCCTTGATCATACAAGTCTGAATTAAAAAGTTACTTGAATAAAAGTTACTAGAAGGAGCTGTGCAGATCACTGTTGACTGAAATATTTTCTTCTGGGTTTATAATATTTATCAGACATCACAAGATACCTAGGTAGAAGACAAGATTACTTGTGTAAGGTGATTTTCTTTGGTGTGGTTTTATATGATTGTATATTTACAGGAGCTACTGTATAAATTTCAGGAGCACTTGGGTGGCTCAGTCAGCTATGTGTCTGACTCTTGGTTTCCTCTCAGATCACCACCTCACGGTTCATGAGTTCGAGCCCATATTAGGCTTTCTGTTGTCAGTGTGGAGCCTGATTTGGATGCTCTGTCTCCCTCTCTCTCTCTGCCTCTCCCCGCTTGTGTGGGTGTGAGCTCACTCACTCTCCCTCTCTCTCTCTTAAAAATAATACACATTTTAGGGGCACCGTGGTGGCTCAGTTAGTTAAGCATCGGAGTCTTGATTTCGACTCAGGTCATGATCTCACCGTTTGTGAGTTTGAGCCCCACATGGGGCTCTGTGCTTGGGATTCGCTCTGTCTCTCTCTCTCTCTGCCTCGCCTCTACTTCTGCACACGCGTGTGCACGCACTCTCTCTCAAAATAAATAAAAACTTTAAAGTAATAAAAAATAAATATGCATTAAAAAAAGAAAACTTTTAGGGGCGCCTGGGTGGCTCACTAGGTTAAGCGTCTGACTTCGGCTCAGGTCATGATCTCACGGTTTGTGGGTTCGAGCCCGGGTCGGGCTCTGTGCCGACAGCTAGCTCAGAGCCTGGAGCCTGTTTCGAATTCTGTGTCTCCCTCTCTCTCTGACCCTCCCCTGCTCGCACTGTCCCTCTCTGTCTCTCAAAAATAAATAAATAACATAAAAAAATTTAAAAAAAAGAAAAATTTTAGAGGTAGTATATATTTTCTAGAACTTTACAGTTTTCTGTTGTAATAAATAAGGTGGATAACTTTCGTCAGCAAGAACATATGTTCTCATGCAGAGATCTGGGAATGGACTAAGTAAATATATAGTTATCTTTGGAATAAAAACATGAAAATGAATTAAGATGTTCTTTCTGAGGGTGCAAATGGAATGATATACAACCATTATCAGTTTTAACCTCTGAATTTTCTGACTGCATGGGAACTATTTATGACAGTGCCCTTTTGTTTGGAATGTTACTAAAACATAGTGTTACATCTAGCAACTGTGAGGCTACTTTCTATATATTTTGATTTGGATTAAGTATTGCCTCATAGCTCCAGGCATGATTCTTATGCATGTTACAAATTTTGCAATCTGTCAATGTTATAGAACAAGCTGAGTTATTGCTAACACTATTTCAACACCCAAGAGCTTCCTTCCAATTCTTTCTGAAATATATCACTTTTTTAAAAATAATGTTAGGGGAAGTTGAGGAATTTAAAAAGTGAGTTCGTAGAACATGCTAATAGGAGTTTCAGAATACAAGTCTTCCATTCATGAGTTCTATGCTTCAACTGACATTGGCTGTAGAAGTCTAGCAAAAACAAACAAAAACAAACAAACAATAAATTACCTAGTTATTTCAGCATTAGCATGTCTTTAAACTTCAAAGCCCAAGAATTCAGTGAAGCTAGTCATTTTACAATTATAGTTTTATTAGTGGCAATTTATAATCCCGTATCTGAAGGAAAGTTTGGAAAATAATTTTGTAATTTTTAGTTTCCTTATCAATAAAATGGTGATAAATTAGTATGATATTTTTAAATAAGATGTTGAGGTTTTTATTTTATTTATTTATTTTTGAAGGTTTCATTTTTAAGAAACCTCCACATCCAACCTGGGGCTGGGAATTCAAAACCCAGAGATGAAGAGTTACAGACTCTGCCGGCTGAGTCAGCTAGGAGCCCCCAATTAGTATGATATTCTTTGTTCTAAGGTTTGAATTATGAATAAATAAGAAATGATTGTACTCTACAAAATTCTAACTGTAAACAGGTAGGAATTATGCAATGTTAAATCTGAGAAAGAACCATCCATTACATTTATTGGAAAACCAACACTTAAAAAATAGGATTGTCAGATTTAATAAATAAAAATACAGGCTGCCCAGGGGCTGGACTTGTGGCAGTGCAGGCTGGGATCTTCAGCCTGGGTCATCCTGTGCGCCCACACATCTGCCAACAGGATTCTGCCCTGCTGCGCCATGTGCCACTCACTGTCCCTCCAGCGGGGTCAGCTGTCGCCAAGCTCCACACTGCACCCACTCCATTGTCCAGCCTCTGCGGTGTGGCAACACACCCAGGGAGACAAAGCTTTTGTTGTGTTCCTGAATGGTGACATTAAGGAGAAAAAGAAGATACAGAAGCATTAAGTCCCTCCCAAGATGTCTGGATGTTGGGAGCTGGAAGTGAATGGAATAGAAGCCAAATTAGTGTGGAAAGTTACTGGGAGAAAAGATCAGTCACTTTCAACATTAACATTTGCATCCCACCAACATCTGATGGGGAGGAGGACCCTCCCTGGGGCAGAAGGTTGAAGAACAGGAACTGGAATTGACGTTCACTCCTAATTTCCTGGTTGAAGTTATGAAGAATGCTGGTAAGAAGGCCCTATTGCTGGACTGTCACTATCCAAAAGATGAGGTTAGGCAAGAAGAGGAGGAAGATAATGACATTTTCTCCCTCAGGGAGGTGAGCTTTCAGTCCATTGGTGAATCTGCGTGAAAGGACAGAAATTACACACTCAACACGGAATCTCTGGACTGGGCCTTATATTGACCACCTGATGGATTGCCTGGCTGGCAGAGGGGCAGATGACACTTTTGCAGGTGAGTTGCAGTGAGTCAGCACTGCCCTGGAGCACCAGGAATACATTGCTTTTCTCTAAGATCTCAAAAGTTTTGTGAAGAGCCAGTAGGGCAGACAAGATGTTGAATACCTTAATTTTATGGTAGGCTTTGGCCAGGGAACAAACCTACTCTGAAGCCAGACACACACATACTCTGAGATGGTTTTTATCTCATTCATTATCATTGAAAATCATCCAACTTAAATTATTTCCATTTCCCTCTTAGTTACTATTCATTTATTTCTTCTCTTCAAGTATGTTATTCCTAGATGTTTGTATAACATAATGGACAGTAAAATTGATTTATCTCCAAAAAAATGCCCAGTTAAATTTATATTTCACATAAACAGTGAATAATTTTTGGCAGAAGTATGTTCCATGCAACATTTAATTATACTAAATAATGACTTGTTGTCTATCTGAAAATCAAATTTAACTGGGCATCTTGTATTTTATGTAACAACCCTCCCCATAATGATATCAAAATTCTTTTTGAAAGGCTTACAACTAACTATATGCTGTGGCAGGAATAAAATCTGAACAATTAAGGAGTTTACAGACACTCCTAGAAAGGATTGTTATATAGTAGCATGTTTTAGAAAAGAAAATAACTATATTTTATAACCATAAATTCATAAGACACTGAAAACCATCTAATAGTTTAAAATGGAAACCTTTGGGACACCTGGGTGGCTCAGTTGGTTGAGCATCTGACTCTTGATTTCAGCTCAGATTGTGGTCCCAGGGTCATTGTCCCAGGGTCATGGGATCGAGCCCCACACTGGGCTCTGTGCTAAGTGTGGAGCCTGCTTGGGATTCTCTCTCTCTCTCCCTCCACCACTCTCCCTTGCTCTTGCTCTCTCTCTCTTTCTAAAATAATAAAAAATAAAATAATAAAATAAAATATAAATATAGATAAAATAAAATGGAAATCTTTGAATCTATTGACTCTAGTTACCAAGATCTGAATTGCTTTATTCTCTCAGAATTTAAAAAGTGCTTACTTTTACAAATAACTTTCTTGTTAAATTTTTGCTAAAACATAAGAAGCTCAATCAGTCATCACTATTAACCAGAGCAGAATAGCAGCTATTCCTCAAAGCGTGTTTTCTGAATACTTCGAGTCAATAATTCAAGTCATTTTTAAGTAAAATCTTAGCTAAGAAAAAGTAAGAATTATATTTAGAATCATCTTATAGCCCTATTCTGACCTAAACTTGACGACTTAGATTATCACTTATTTTATAATACATTATCACAAGCTACCTTTACTCATTTTTGTCAGTAGCTTAAATCTAAGACTTTAGCACTAAGCTGTTCTTTTGCAGGGAGACAGACAGGGATGCCATCTAGGGCTTCCTTGAAACTGATGGGGGCTCTTCAGTTGGCCTTACCTTATGAGGTCACTGTGGCCTAAAGATCTTAGGCTTTTTCATTTAGCCTTAAGTAAATTTCTTCTTTTCATATAAATCCCTAATTTAATCATTTTATATATGTTTTCAAAATTATTGATATAAAGTTGATAATATCCTATTCAATCCTAAAAAAGCTGTAATTATGCCACATTTTTTCATTCCAGTTGTGTTTATTTATGTCATCCATCTTTTATTCCTGTTAATCTTACCAGAAGCATGTTGATTTTATAAGACTTTAATAACCAACTTTTGGCTTTGTTGATCTCCACTGCATGTTTATTTCCGAATTTTTTAAATGAAATGCGTTGCTTTGTGAAATGGCCCTGGGTCCAATTGGGGTTAGAAGTCAACTTAATCAGGCAGGTTATAGAGATGATACTGTCCTGAGTGGGAAGTTGAACCAATGTTTTAGGCACCCTCAAAATCTAAGAATCTTTGTTTTTGAGAGCTGTGTTATTTAGCAAGAGTAGTAGGTGTAACTGGCTCCAAATTATAACTTTCTTTCATAAAAGCATCCTTTACAAATATGAAGTAAGAAAACATGATCAAAATTAAAAGATCTTAAAACTCTATAAAAGAGATTTTATTAAGAATGCAAACTACAACACAGGGTACCTCCCAGCAAACCATAAAGAAAAAATCTCTTACTAATGTGGTAATAATATGTTTGATATTTTTTATATTTACTTTTAAGTGGTAAAGAGCTCTGTATATTTTAAAGATATAATTAATTATTGTGACATGCTTATAAGGCAAAGAGAAGGCATAATTATTCTTATTTTAAAGATGACTAAAACGTGGCTCAAATTTATTATAGGATTTCCCAAGGACACAAATAGTGGATGAGTAGTTCTTAAAGTCTCCAGATTTTTAGTAAAGAACACAGTATATTAGCTTACCTTAATCCCAGAAACTGTTTTTAAATTATTTAAGGAATATAACATTTTTCCGGTTATTTTATTTTGTTATTTTTTATTTTAGAATGAGAGAGAGTATGAGCGAGTGGGGGGGAGTGGCAGAGAAAGAGAGAGAGAAGCTTAAGTAGGCTCCACGCTGACCACAGAGCCCAACACAGGGGTCAATCCTTGACCCTGGGATCATGACCTGAGCTGAAGTCAAGAGTCCCACACTCAACCGACTGAGCCACCCAGGTGCCCTTCCAGTTATTTTAATATTAGACTAAAGTTATTCTAATTACTAATAATTTATCAATAATACTAGAATCACTATAAAATAATAAAGTAAAATTGGAATGTTGGATTGAAATGTTCTTCAAATTTTTCTATAAAAATAATCAATCATGCCAGATGGCATTACCCAAAAGTACTGTTTTATAAGACTAAGAAAACAATATACATATAAAAGCCTTTTAAATTTTAGACTAGATCTGAAAATCAGTGACCATATGTATTGAAATCTGTTAAGAAAGGATAAACAGATAAATCACTTTTAAAAAGAATATATCAGGGGTGCCTGGGTGGCCAAGTCAGTTGAATGTGCCACTCTTGATTTTGGCTGGGTCAGATCCCAGGGTCATGATCCCAGAGCTTAAGATGATCTCTTTCCCTCTGCCCCTCTTCCCTACTCTCACATTCCCTCCCTCTCTCTCTCTCTCTCTCTCTCTCTCTCTCTCTCTCTCTCTGTCTTTCTCTCTCTCTCTCTCTCTTTAAAATAATAATAAAAATACATCAAAATGCTGTTCATTCTTGTCTTATTATTTTTACTAAAGCTGTCTTTATCATGTAAAAGCTCACAGGAGATGATATTAAGCACTTACTACTTCTGAGTTTTAGTTACTAAATGGGGATAGATTGAGGATCCATTAAAACAACAGTTGGGTGGTAAGTGAGAGTATTTGCAGGGTTTGGTAACCATTTTTACATTATCAGTAGTATACATTTACTATTTAGTATTATCTGTTTAGTTTTATTTATTCATTGAGTTTTCTTTATATATTTTAGCATTAGAATAGTATACATTTACTATTTACTTTTGTTTACTTATTCATTTATACTTACTATTTAGATATTTAATAAAAATATAGTAATGAAAATTAATATCCAGACCTAAACGAAGTACACTATTTGTTATTTGATAAATGCATATTATAATGATCTACCCCAATAAGAAATGTCAGATTCAAATACAATCTTGATAAAAATCCTGAAGCATTCCTATTCTAATCCCCATTTTGACTCTCAGAGAGGTAGGATGCCCTGCCCAAACTCCCAGATTAAGGGGCAGAGCCAATATTTGAATGTAAATTGAAGATGTTTTATTTATGATTGGCCACTAATTATGTTAACAAAATCTTGTTAAAGCAGAGGTTAGAAGATAAACATCTATCTTATAGGGAAGGCCATAATTATATAATTTATTAATTCTGTGACATTTCTAGGATTTGGTCTTTATCAGTGATGGAGGATTTCATACCTGGGTGAGCAGCATAATCACTTGTACATCGATACTTTTAATAGTATCAATTCCCAAATTCCCATCTTCTCCCTCCCTGCCCTTCCAGGTGCACAGCCCAAGTGTAAAGTACTCTTGCCTCAAATATGAGAACCTCTGTGTTAAACCATAGTCAAAAAAATCTTTCACTGCCCCTCATTTGTCTCCCCTGAGACAGAAATTGGTGGATATGTCAAATAACTGAGATTCCTGACTGTAGACAGAACGTCTTAAGGCATCAGTATCCCCAGTGCTTAGCACAGAGTTTAGTGTACATAAGGTCCATCATACATTTATTGAATTGACAAAGTAAAAAAAATAAGAATAAGTTTCCTGCCTTCTAGCAGCTTGTTCCCCTTCCTAGATGTGAGGAGACATGTGCACTGAAAAGGACAGCAGCACAGGAGGTGCTCAGAAAGCACGTGCTCCATGCTCCGGAAGTTCTGAAATCTGTGGAAGGCATTGTTAAAGAAAGAGGCCTCAATAGATGCACATTGGGATAGATAAAATGCAGATGTAAAAATATTCCTGACTGTGGAAGAAGCTTGACCTAATGTTGAAATGAGTTCTCAATCTGAGACACAACGTGTACCCAGTCTAAAGGGGGCATTTGTGGTTAGAAAACTGAAGAATGAAATATCAAAACTCAGGGAGAACTTTGAATTTAAGGATGGGATGTGTATATCATATAAAAGACCAAGTTTATTTTCTAAATGATAATTTTTAAAATGTATAACTGAGTGAATATTCAGGGCACAGCCTTGAGAGTTTCACATATACTCAAGAGAGAGCAAAGGGAAATTGCTAGCTTTCTAAAGCAGGTTTTTTTTGGAGAGAGTAAAATGATGCTGTCCTTTTTACCTGCTTATACTAATGTATAGAAGTGGTTAGACAAAGTTCAGGCATATGTCATTTCCAGTAAGTCTTCATTGCTATATATTTCTTGGTTAGGGTTTCTTTTTAGCACTTCAACCTTGTTTGGCAGACAAAAAATTACTTCTAAATGAATGAAAATATCTTTGTTGACTTTATTTTTCCCATCTATGCATCCAATCCTAATACTGGGCCCATATTTTTGAGTTTCATATAAACTTTTTGAGGAAACTTATCCACTTTATGGCTTCACCTAGCCTCTGTTTTTAATAACTACCAAATCTACACCAATAGTTACCCCAATTTTACATCCCAACTATAATTAAATTATTTACTATATTGGATATTTAAATTATAAAATTTTCAAGTTGAAATTTGGGTTCATCACTGTTTTTCTTCTTATTACTAAGAAGAATATCTTTTGAATAACATAGACCTCTAGCTTTTGAAATCTAGATCATTATTTCCCCTTCCAATCTCAACAAATTTACTGATTTCCCAATTCTCAGTAATACTTTAAGCTTTCAATCCTTAAATCAATTACAGTTTGGTTCACATCACCTTGCATGTGATGTCATTGCCCAAATAATCAAAATGAATATTTAACAAACATTCATTATTATGCTAGTAGGGCATACTTCATCAAAACTAATTTTAAAAGATTTAGGAAAACAAGTTGCCAGCCTCTTCACCTGGGGGCAGGAAATGATTTTACAATCATTACAGTAGTCAGGAAAGACATTATAGCATCTTCATTCCCACTAAGATAAAAGATCAACAAATATTTTTTTTAATAGCAATTTAACTCCACTATGAGGATCACAGTGTCACCTATAAGGCAATATAAAAATGATACCTTGGAAATCATCTCTACATGGTTCCCATAGTAATGAAGCTCTGAAGATATCATATTTTATGCCTATATGCTTGTAAGTATACACTTCCTTGGCTCACAGGAAAGCTCCATAAGGGTGAATATAATTCCTTTTTATACTGCTTTCTGTCCAGCACTTTGAACATGCCTGGTAAGAACCTGTGGGCCTGTCCCCTGGCTCACACCGAGGAACCACTCCTCTATAGCAGAAGGAGCCTAAGCAGGAAGAAACTACCAGAACATCATTACCCAAAGCAAACCAAGGACAGGCCCTCCTCTAATTGTCTTGAGTTGCTTAAATCCATGTGTTTTGCTCTAATGGGAGTTGGCACAAGGGTAACTCACTAATTGGCTAGTGATGGGTTTCTTTCCAGGTAAAAATTGAAAGGTCAATTTTCTTGCAAATCTTAAGTTTTGAGTATTTGATAAGTGAATGCATAAATGGGAATGAATGTGATTTTCTATTGTGTATAATTTTTAGGGTTTTCTATATATAGTATCATCTCATCTGTAAATAGTGAAAAATTTACTTCCACCTTACTAATTTGGATGCCTTTTAATAAATACTAATTTATTTCCTTTTCTTGTCTGATTGCTGTGGCTAGAATTTCCAGTACTATGTTGAGTAAAAGTAGTGAGAGTGGACATCCTTATCTTGTTCCTGGTCTTAGAGAAAAAACTCTCAGTTTTTTACCTTTAAATATGGTGTTAGCTATGAGTGTTCATATATGGCCTTTATTACGTTGAGGTATGTTCCCTCTTAACCTACTTTGTTGAGAGTTTTTATTAAGAATGGATGTTGTACTTTGTCAAATGCTTTTTCTGCATCTATTGAAATGATCATGTACTTTTTATCCTTTCTCTTATTAATGTAATATATCATGTTGATTGATTTATGATTATTGAACCACCTTTGAATCCTTGGAATAAATCCCATTTGATTGTTATGAATGATTTTGTTTAATGTATTGTTGGATTCAGTTTGCTAATATTTTGTTGAAGATTTTTGCATCTATCTTCATCAGGAATATTGGCCTATAATTTTCTCTTTTTTATAGTGTCTTTATCTGGTTTTGGTATCAGGGTAATGCTGGCCTCATAGAATGAATTTGGAAGATTTCCTTCCTCTTCTGTTTTTTTGGAATAGTTTGAGAGTATGCATTAACAGTTCTTTAAATGTTTGATAGAATTCACCTGTGAAGCTATCTGGTCCTGGACTTTGTTGTTGATTTTTTTTCTTTTTTTATTGTTATATAATTTATTGTCAACTTAGCTAACATACAGTGTATGCAGTATGCTCTTGGCTTCTGGAATAGATTCCCATGATACATCACTTATATACAACACCCAGTGCTCATCCCAACAAGTGCCCTCCTCAATGCCCATCACCCATTTTCTTCACTCCCTCCACCCCCCACTCTTTGGCATCCATCAACCCTCAGTTTGTTCTCTGTATTTAAGAGTCTCTTATGGTTTGCTTCCCTCTCTGTTGTTGTGAATTTTTTGATTACTGATTCAATTTAATTGCAAGTAATCAGTCTGTTTAAATTTTCCACTTCTTCCTGATTCAGTTTTGGGAGGTTATACACTTCTAGGAATTTATTCATTTCTTCTAGATTGTACAATTTGTTGACATATAGTTTTTCTTAATATTCTTTTATGATTGTATTTCTCTGGTGTTTGTTATTTCTCCTCTCTTATTTGTGATTTTATTTATTTGAGTCCTCCCTCTTTTTATCTTTATGAGTCTGGCTACAGGTTTATCAATTTTGTTGATCTTTTCAGTGAACCAGCTCCTGTTTATTGATCTAGTCTCTTGTTTTTTGTTTTTTGTTTTTTAAGCTTCTATTTAATTTATTTCTGCTCTGATCTTTATTCCTTTCATCTGCTGGCTTTTGGCTTTGTTTTATGTTTTGTTTTGTTTTTTTTCTAGCTCCTTTAGGTATAGACTTAGATTGAGATTTTTTTTTCTTGTGGTAACACTGTATACATGTTATAATTTTCCCTCTTAGAACAGGTTTTGCTGTGTTCTAAAGATTTTGGACCATTGTGTTTTCACTTTCATTTGTTTCCATGTATTTTTTAATTTCCTTTTTGATTTCTTGTTTGACCAATTCATTGTTTTAGTAGCATGTTATTTAACCTCCATGTATTTCTGTTCTTTGCATATTTTTTCTTATAATTATTTTAAATTTATTTATTTATTTTGAGAGAGAGAGACAAAGAGAGCACAACTGGGGGAGGGGAAGAGAGAGAGAGGGAGAGAGAGAACCTCACACAGGCTCTGCATTGACAGCACAGAGCTTGATCTCATGAATCGTGATATCATGATCTGAGCCAAAATCAAGAGTTGGATGCTTTACTGACTGAGCCACCCAGGTGCTCCTTTTTTTATGATTGATTTATAGTTTTATACCATTGTGATCAGAAAGATGCATAATATGATTTCAGTCTTTTTGAACTTACTGAGTTTTGTTTTGTGGCCTAACATGTGATCTGTTCTGGAGAATATTTTATGTGCCCTTGAAAAGAATATGTATGTTTTATTTTTGGATGGAATGTTCTAAATATATTTGTTAGGTTGGCCCTCACAGTCCAACGTGTCATTTAGAGCCACTGTTTTCTTATTGATTTTTCTGTCTGGACAAGCTATGCATTGATGTAAGTGAGGTATAAAAGTTCCCTACTATTATTGTATTACTGTTAGTTTCTTCCTTTATGTCTGTGTTAATAATTGCTTTATGTATTTAGGTGCCTTCATGTTGTGTGCATAAATATTTACAATTCCAATATCCTCTTGTTGGATTATTCCCTTTATGATTATGTAGTGTCCTTCTTTATCTTTTGTCAGTCTTTGCTTTAAAGTCTATTATGTTCAATATAAGTATTGCTGTATAATTTGACTCTTTGAGGGGTATTGATATATATATTTACTCAAATAGTTCCCATTCTCATACAATCCATAACCTCATTCATGACTTAAGAAAAAAAGAAAGAATCGACTGTACGGTCTCCCCACAAATATTTTCACCCTGCTTTAAAAAGCAAGTAAGTTCCTGGGGCACCTGTGTGACTCAGTTGGTTAACCAGCTGACTCCTGATTAGACTCAGGTCATGATCTCACAGTACATGAGTTCAAGCCCTCCATCAGGCTCTGCACTCACAGTGTGGAGCCTGCTTCAGATCCTCTGTCTACATTCAAGTGCTAGCAGAGAGTAAAGGGAAGTAGAAAATATCTTTGTGCCTAGAGGAGTGAGTAAGGAAAAGTGATAGCGACAGAGGCAGAAGGTCAGATCTGTGTGTCCCCATCTCCCCTCATCAAAGGTTAAAAGTCCAAAAAGAAGAAAGTATTAGAAACACTCAGATGTACAAGATATCCTGAGAACCCTAAAGCATGTGGCCTACATCCCAAGGCCTCTAGTAAGAGCCAGCTTGGTGACATACTGATGTGGTGCAATGGTGAAGTGGGTTGGTAAGATAAATGAGCTCAACACAATAATCCTGCCCTCATGCATATTCCTTAGCCAGAAGCTCTTAGAAGGTGTTAAGGGAACTAGGGGGCTAATATAAGCTGGCCCAGGGTCAGGACAGAGTGTTAGTGTACGAGGATGACTCAAATGTAGTAAGCATTGATTGCATCATAGTGATAACGAGTACAAGGATCCACCAGGTCCAGCGTGATCCAGAAGATAGCACATATGGAACTCTGGTACCAGTATTCCTTTCCTCCATGAGTTCACAGAAAATCCTATGTGTGCCCAGAGACCACATTATAGAGACAGGAATCTGAAAAACTGAAATTTACTTGAAAGGATTCTAAATAAATCATTTAAAAGTGATACATGGGGCAGCAAGATTACTTCAGCAACCTCTTGCCATGTCATTCACAGGGGTAGCCCATGAGGACGAGGATAATTCAGCTATCCTTCCATTAAGTTTTGTTTTTACAGGGCAGAGAGAGGGATGATCAACCATTGCTCACTTAGTCAGGAAGGAGAAAAAAGAGTCAGGAGGTTGGTACCCAATTCTCTGATACTGTGCAAATGTTTCCATCTTTACCTTCTTTTTTTAACTGTCTTCTTTCAACATGAGAGTTTGGCTGGCTGTAGACAGGGAGTGGTGTGGCTGAGAACACAAAGATAGCTCTCTTTGATGTCTTTGATCATAGAAGTTGTTTTAGTTAAGAAACACTCTAGCAGCTGACTGCTTTTTACCAAAAAACCAAACCACAAAACCAAAATGCCACTTTTCATCAAGTATATGAATCATTTCTTTTTCCCCTTTTTATTCTAAAATCTTTCTAAAGCTAGTTATTGCTCTCTTGTACCGCTTTTCTTCCTTTTTTTTTTTTTAACATGGTACCTGTAAGAACTTGACTAGGGCAAAAAAAAAGAGAGATGCATTCCATTTAATTCTAATTATGGCAAAAACAAGTAAAGAAATAGATGATCTATGCAACACAGCACAGATCATTAAGATCTAATTGACATATATAGCCCAATATAACCCAAAACTGCATGATATGTTCACCAATATAGACCATACACAGAGCTATGACATAAACCTCAGTATACTTATGAAAACTATAATCATTGAGTATATTCTCTAACTGTAAGGCAATAAAACTAGAAATTAGTAATAATAAGATATTTAAAAAAATTATAAATAATTTGAAGTTAACACATTTCTAAGTAGTTCATGGGTGAAAAGAGAAATCACAAGGTCAATTAGAAAATATTTCAAACTTTATGTTAATGAAAATACATCATATGAGAACTTGCTTGCAGCTAATGCAGTACTCACAGGAAATTAATATTGTTACCAACTACTGCATAACTGATGGTGACTGGTTTTGATCAGATTTTTTTCAAAGGTTAGCTTGCTAATTTAGAGAATAATGTAGGTAATGTGTAAGCAAATCTTGAGAATATGTGTGTAAAGAGAGATTTTTAAAGTAAATGCTGGGATTAAATGTGTTGTAACAATAATTTGGGATAAGTTCTCTTCAATGTTTAAGTATCTCTGAAATGTTTCTGTAAGTCAGTGAAAAAAATGTGATATCATACCCTGTTTGTTGTTTGTGAGCATTTAATGGAATACTTCTAATGCATAAAGGAATATTAAGTATACAAGATGCGAAAGAGGAAGTCTTATCTATTTACATAGCACCTAGTTTATTTTTGTTGTTTGGTACAAACATATCCATATAGCTAATACCGTTTACTTACTAAATTAATAACACAAATCAAAACACAGTATTATGCAGTATTAGACAGACAAAATGGAAATTCATTGGTTTAGATACCAGGTTGAATTGAAGGAGAGGTAGATGGATTTTTCTGAGTTTAATAAGTAGTAAATACTGGTAATTTTGGTAAATATACAAAGCTTCCAGGACCTTCAGGGTACCTAAAGTATTTCTCTTTGCGCTTTCTAATATTTGAGTTCACAGATTATTAGTGAATAAGTATCATTTGTTAAGAAAAGAGGTGATTTGGACTTATGCACAGGGCTTTTTATGTAACTTCATTAGATAAAAATAATTAGAATGTCCTTTTGAAAATTTAATATTGATATTGTACCCCTCCTATAAGCCCAGATCAAAATTATACCTTCATCACGTAGCCTTCCTTAAAAAAATCCTCCCCATCCCCAAACAGATGATCTCTTGCCTTTCTGTGAACTGGATGATCTCTTAGTTTATTATGTCTGGTATTGTCTTTATTTGTATATCCCTGATTCCTTTTTGATATGGACAAAACCTTGATGTCAGGCACTCAAAATACCTGGCAGAGTAATTTGTATATAGTAGATGTTAACAACATTTGAGAATGAGTGACAAACAAATATAATAATAGCAATTACTAAAATATACTAATGTTTTCCTATTCTTATCAACCATAAGGGGTTAAGTTTTGTGGCTGTAGTGCCCCATGAAAGCAGCTATCTCCATGGTTCCTAGATACTAGCTTGAGAAACACTAGAATTTAACTAAGGTGTGATATAATATATGGCTTAACAAGCTAAAATGGTTGTATATTTTGTAATGGTTGAAAAAGAGCAAAAGAAAAGTAATGTGAGATGTGAAAATTATATGAAATTAAAATTTTTGTGTTCATAAAGCTTTTTTAGAACATGCTACACTCATTTGTTTGCATATTTTCTATGTGTTCATGGGACAACAGAATCAAGTAGCAGCTGTGACAGAAACTGCATGACTCGTAAAGTCTGAAAAATGTTCACTATCTGTCTCTATAGAAAAGTTTGCCAATCCCTGGTATAGTGAATTATCATGTCAATATAGAATATCAAATTTTCTCTTTTAATATGTATATTGTGTAAATCTGAAGGGGAAATCTCATAGGCAAATGGTTTAGAATATACTTTTCTAAATCCAATACCAGATATTTTTTTACTAGGCTACAGATTCTATCTCACATGGATCACTTTGTTCGTGATCTCTAACTTCACAGTGAATTCTTGACAGCAGTCATAAAAATATAGGGCATAAAGCTGTAAGCGGATTTGTGTAATTTCATCAGCACTGTTTGTATAATAATTTACTATTGATTGTCCCACTGAGAATAATAAATAGTATCATGTTTGAAAACAAAGATGACATCTTTTTGTAGAACCTCTTACCTGTGGGCTCTCAATAAATACGAGCATTACAAACATTTTTAAAGGCCTACCTAAAAAAATAATACAACAGTATTTGTTCTATTCTTATGTAGGGCATGTTGTGCTCTGTGGATGATGTGGAGGGGTAATACAATTGTGAATTAAAATGAGAGAAACAAGAGGAGAACAAAGGACTACAAAATAGGAGTTTTGAGGGGCCACATTTTTCCTTTTAACAAAGAAGCTATTCTACAACAGATATTGTTATTACTTTGTTGATTTTTTGAAAGGAAATAATAATTTGGTGTGACAGAATAGTTAGAACTCAAAGAAAAAGAAAATGGAGTGTAGCTAAACCTTTAACTGCTGTTTTCACTTATAATATCTTTTGTGGGGGGTTACAGAAAAGAGGCTGGAGTTCAAACCCAGCATCTTCTGTGTGTTTGAGAGAAGTTTAAGACCAGTGTGGAACATGTAATATCTCCCATACTAAAATTTTTTAATGATTCCAACTACTCTGAAAATGTCATTTGTAGAGAAAGAAGTATTGACTCTGAAATTATGAGGTAGTAATTTATTTGTAACACTCAGAACATTTTTACATAGAATTGTCAATTCCCACATTGTCTATATATGTTTTTTTCTTAAGAGAAACATTGATCAAATCCATAAGAGATAGTTGTAAGTGACACTCCAATAGAAGATTTTACTCTTTTCAATTCTGATATTGTTAGTTATTATAATAAATTAAACTCAAAATTCAGTCATATCATCAATATGCAGCTTCTCCCTTCCCCTGCTTTCTTCTCTGAAGACTCTGCTTTAAACTACAGGCTAGAAGGAAAGAATGTCTCAGAGCCTTGTGAAAAGGACTCCATGGCAGGCAGAATACTAAAATGCTACCTCCCCAGCCTATGAGCTATGTGATTATATTATGTTACACCACAAATGGGATTTTGCAGAGATAAGTAAGGTTGCTAATCAGTTGACCTAAAATAAGGAGAATATCTAGTTGGCCCTAATGGAATCACAGTGCTCTTTTTTTTTTTAAGTTTATTTTGCGTGTATGTGAGATAGAGAGAGAGGAAGTGTCCACAAGTTGGCAGAGGGGCAGAGGGGCAGAGAGGGGGGAGAGAGAATCCAAAGCAGGCTTCGTACTGTCAGTGCAGAGCCCAATGTGGGGCTCGAACACACGAACCATGAGATCATGACCTGAGCCCAAATTGGATATTTAACCGACTGAGCCACCCCAGCACTCCCCCAGGTGCTCTCTAAAAGCAAAAAAAAAAAAAAAAAAAAAAAAAAAAATTCTAGCTAGTAATGGAAGTGAAAGCAGGGTTAGTTAAAACGTGAGGAGGATTCAACTCATGGTTGCTGTTTCAAGATGGAGGGAGCTAGGTGAGAAGGAATGTAGGCAGCCTCTAGGAACAGACAGTAGTCCCTGGCTGACAACCAACAAGAAGACCTGGGACACACCACTGCATGGAATTACATCCTGACAACAGCCTACATGAGATTGGAAGTGGGATTCATTCCTAGAGCCTCCAGTTAAGAGCCCATCCCAGCCAAACCTTGACCACAGAATTTTGAGAACCTAATCATTGAACCCAATTGAGCCCACTAGGAATTTTGATCTACAGAACTATAAAATAATAAGTAGAAGTTGTTTTAAGCTGCTCTCCTTGGAATAATTCACTGTATAGCAGTAGAAAACAAACACAGACTATGCCATGTACTATTAACTATTGATATTTCAAGATACAAACTTTGGGGCTTAAGATATGGATCTTAAAATGTCACCACTTAGACAACTGTCAGATACTAAAAGACTGAGTCAGGATTATCAATACTCTTTCTAGTCCTGAAGAGGATATCTCACAAAAGCAGACTGTTGACCTAGTTTCTAATATTCAAATAGAAGGGAAATCTATTTTGATAATACATCTTAGGGTTCTTTTTTTCTGATTGGGTATATGAAAAAACCTTTTTTTCTTTTTCTTTTTTCTTTTTCCTTCTCTGTTTTCTTTTTTCTTTTCTTTCTTTCTTTCTTTTTTTTTTTTCATCTCTTTCCAGCCCTCAATTTAGTAGACTATGCTTTTGCAAATTGAAATATATATTTAAAAAAAATTTTTCTAAATGGTAATTCATCTTCCATGAGGCTTCAGAATTTAGGAACAAATACTTTCCCAAGTCTTTTAGCTTTTTTTATGGCAATGATAATTTACCAATTATCAATAAGAATCTGTCCTCCTTTATACCAAAACACAATTAGATAAATTGATTATGCAACCAAGACCATACCTGTAAGTGTCATACTGTATGAGAATAAATCTCATTTCATCAGTTCTGACAAGCTCGCCATGAAGGAATAAAGGTTCTACTTCACAGGTGAGAGCAAAGACCATAAAACAGTCCCAGAAAATTGGTCTGATATGTGTTCCAGAGTTTACAGGCTGTAAATAACATCACTCTGTGGCAGCCCAGAAATCTCATTGTATTTTAGGGACTTTGAGGAAAGAAAAATCTATCCAAATTATAGATTCTGTTGGTAAGCTTTGTTGAAATGAATTTCTTAGGTTTAGTTTCTTGGTCTCAAAATAAAACAGCCAATAAGAGCAATTCAAAAACTATTGCATTATTCAAAATGCAATCTGAGATATTTTATGAAATTTACACAGAATTTCCTCCAGATGAGCTGACCTCAACAAGGATGTTTTTGTGGTTAATTAACACCTCATGCTACACCCACATGTCAAGAAAAAATGAGAAATGAGACCAGCCTTCTCTTGTTTTCAAGAATAATCTTTGGGGATTTTTTGTTTGGTGTTTGTTTGTATATTTGTGAGTCCAAGTGAATTGGAAAATATTTTATGCATACTGGAAAGGACAGATTTTTTGATCTGTACTAGTAATTTTTGGTATTTCTGCCACTGGTCCAGATTTAACATCCTGTTTCCCTAATTAATAAGCTAAATAAGTTTTTGGCACATGTTGATTCTACATTTTGTTAGTGTTTCCAACTTTTTCAAAATGACACATTAGCAAAAATATAATTAAATCCATTTTAGGTTTCACATCTAACTTTTTATACTTTTATTGTGATTGATAATTTTTAACTTTGGAATTTTACTCTGACCTAAAGATTGTTTAACTTTATTTTTTAAGACATTAACTTTTAACACCCTAAAGGGAAATACTGTTATAATTTAATAATTGCCTTGCTCTTGGTCCTGGACATTTCTGTGATGTTAAATGAGAGGAAAAGATTATATTTCTCTAAATCAACTGGTTAATTTCGATTATCACTGTTTTTGAATTTAAAAATCACCACATCTATTTCTTGGCAATTTATTGTTTCCCTACTTGTATTAAGTTTACAATAGTATTTTCCAATCAGTAAATTCATTGCTAGCTTTGATATTTACACTCACAGACATTTTTACATTAAAGAAACCTGAGAGAGCATGCTTTCTAAGTAGGAGGTGCTATTATTTAGGAGGAAATGTAATTGGGTAAGTGAGAGCTAGTACTAGAAGAAGAGAAGTAAATATCAATGGTTGAGTAAAGAATATGATCATTAGGAGCAATAGGTAGACAGTGATATTAGCAATAATTTTTTTTTTAATTTTTCACGTGGGCCGCCTGCGTCGCTCAGTTAAGCATCGGACTCTTAATTTGGGCTCAGGTCATGATCTCACAGTTTGTGAGATTGAGCCTGCCTAGGATTCCACACCAACAGCATAAAGTCTGCTTGGGATTCTTTCTCTCCCTTTGTCCCAGCCCCTCCTCCATTCACATGTGGGTTCTCTCTCTCTCTTTCTCAAAAGAAATAAATTAATTTAAAAATAAAATTTTCACATGATTTTTAGTATATTGCACATGGGAGAAAACAATAAATATGAATATATCTTGCTTTACCTTTGACTTTCTTATAGAATGTCTTTCATTTGATGTACAAATAAAACCAGTAACAGTATATTAAGTGACTTGAATACCTAGACTATATTGTATTTTGTCAAATACTATGTCAATTGTTCTTGCCTGTCTTATTCTAGGCAGAGATTTTATAAGATGGATAGAATAGTTGGTCTTAATTAGTCAACAAATCTTCATGACCATCAGTTTTTTCCACTAAGTCTTAGATACCAGTCTATAATTTAAATAATTACTATGGCATTAGCTTAATTGCTTAGCGAGAAACTCTTCCTAGTCAGTTACTGACAAACAAAAACATAATAAATAAAAATAAGATATAGCTCCTTATTTTTATTTCAAAAATAGCAATTAAATTCAGCAAATGTCAGGTTAAATTCTTTTTATTACATGATCAATGCAAAAGCTAAGACCCTGTTAACAGGTAACATTGAACTAGTATTTCCCAGATAAACATAGAGTTAAAGTAAGAAATTTCCATTAAATGAAAACAAGATATCTTACCTTGTTTTCAAAGAAAATATTTTTATTCAGAAGTATAACATTTATTAAGGGATATACTGATACATACTTTTTACCTGACTATATATTTGGTTGGTGTTCCATTTGGAAACACTTTGGGGTGTCATTTCTACTTTGAATATTGGTTGACTGCATGATGAATATGGAGGAAAGTATATCCTGAATTCCTTTGGAACCATGAGAGAAGAAACTAGACTAACTTATGTGGATACCTTTTTCTACATACACATTTTTGTATTTAATGCACTCCTGATTATGCTGAGGGACAATATTTCCATTGTTATAAAAGCTTATTTTTCTCATCTACATAAGTTTTCTTAGAAGGGTAGACTAAAGACCCTGGACAGAGTTGAAATTCTATCCTGTCCCTATAATGGTCAGTGTGAAATAACAAATGAAAAATGATTAGGTTGGTTTCAGATTGGCCATATTTTAATTCAGGACTGGTTATTGAGATAAGAGATGATGTATTTGCTGTGGTTGCAGGGTAGAAAATTCATTATTATATAGACATGAAAAGAATGTATGGGGCCTTTTATTTATCTATAACTGATAAAATTTTCCTGAGCCCTCAGCTCACTCAGCAGGAGTAATTGCAATGGGGATCAAAACTTCAGTTTACCATTTCAAGGCATATTATTTTCTTTCAGTTTAGACAGTTTCTTTCTAGTTAAAAACAATTTGATTAGGTAAACATTTACTCAATTATAAAACCAACTCTTGATCAGGACTATTTGTCCTGTGCCTGTCCCCTTTATAAGAGGGAATCTAGGGGTACCTGGGTGGCTCAGTTGGTTAAGTGTCTGACTCTTGATTTCAGCTCACATCATGATCTCAGAGTTCATGAGATCCAGCCCTGTGTCAGGTTCTGTGCTGATAGCACAGGGCCTGCTTGAGATTCTCTTTCTCTCTACCTCTCCCCTGCTTGCATGCATGTACTCTTTCTCAAAATAAATACATAAACAATTTTTTTAAAAAGGAATCTGGATAAAGGGAATGTTTAGGATCTTCATTGGAGGGGTAGAGTGCCTCATGATGCTCTTTGTGTTGTTCTGGCTCTTGGATTTACAATGGTTGATGACTGACATCCACTGACTCATGGTCCATCTGGTCCAGTCCATGAGTGTCTTGCTAGTGTTCATCATTGAAATCTATGGCTAAGAAATTATGGTTTGTTTATCTTGACTAAATCAAGATAATGTCAATTCTTTACTATCTTGATCCAAGATGACACTACAGATCCCTTATTTCTTCTGGGTGTGTCTCCCACATGCTTTCTAGTTGGTCTGGTCTGCCTGCATTGAAGTTTTTTGTTCTAGGAGTGTTCTGATTTCCTCATTGTAACCACTTTTTAAACCACTTCCTTCCAGTGCCTCAGCACTGTTACAACTCTCCTGTCCCTGACTCAGTATCAGTGTGAGGATAGTCTCAGGCTACCCAATGGGAGATGGGCCACAGCTCCTCCTTCTGGGTTTCTTTGCAACCTAATTAATATCGCACCTCCTGTGAAGTTAACCCTAAGAGGTATAGGCAGATACATACATCCAAGGGGTTGTTTGTTATGCCTCTCTTCCTTCCCAATATCACCTTTCCTAGAATAGAAAGGCTTTCTGCTCTGTCTTTTCTGAAAGAAACTTGCTGATGCCAGATCATGAATTTCTTCTTCCCAATAGTCTATAATAGACCAACCAATTTGCTCAACCTGTTGTTAACATTTTAACAGGTGCTAAAAATTTTTGGAAAATATTTTTTTCTTAACAAATGTTGCTATTCAGCCTATTAACCAGCTGAAAAATTACACTTTGGTTTTCAAAAGCTTAACACTTTCCTGTTTTTTAGATTGCTACTATAATCATCATAACTATCCTGGAGACAAATGGATGCCTACAGAACCATTTGTTTCTTCTTTCATACAGCAAAAAATTATTAATCATATGTTATATGCTCAGGACAGTTTCAGATGCTTGTATGCTAGTGGCAGAGGTGAACATTAAATGAGAGAGGTAAGGAAGGTATTAGAAAGTGATAAATGCTGTGGAGAATAATGAAGCAGAGAAGCATAAGTGGACGTGTTGGGAGGGAAAGATGTGCTACTCTCCATAGTGGGGGAAAGGCCTCATTGAGAAAGTGACTCCTGAGAATTATATGAAGGAATAGAAGGAGTTAGTCATTTGATTGCTGGGGGAAACCATTTCAGATAGTGAAAAATAGCAAGTTCAGAGGCTTAAGAGCAGGTAGCGTGTCTGCTTGGAACAAGAAAGGGGTAGGAGATGACGTTAGAGTCTACGGTCATACCACCCTGAATGCGCCCAATCTCGTCTGATCTCAGAAGCTAAGCAAGGTCGGGCCTGGTTAGTACTTGGATGGGAGATGACATTAGAGAGGTAACGAGCAGTTAGAACATATAGGGCCTTGTAAGTCAGAGGTGGACTTTGAGTATTACTCAGGGTGGGTTAGGAAGCCACTGGAGGCTTTTAAGTGAGAAATGATCATGATCTGAGGCAAGTTATACCAGTCTGTAGGAGAGTAAGCAAGAAAATGAGGAAACCATTGGAAGTTATTACAGTAATACAGATGAGGGATGATAGTGGTTTAAACCAAGTCCCTAGCTGTGAAGAAGTAGCTAAATTTTGGCTATATTTTGAAATTAGGGACATCAGAATTTGGTAACAAACCAGATGTAGGAAGTAAGAAAAAGAAACGAATCAAGGATGGCACTAAGATTTTGGCACTGAAACCTGAAAAGTAGAATTGTACTCAACTAAAAAGTAAAATTAGCACATTTGAAATAAGGGTGGGGGGAGATATCAGGAGCTTAATTTTGGAGATGATATGTTTGAAAAGTCTATTAGACATCCATGTGAAGATGTTGTCAGCAGTTAGATCTGTAGGTCAGGCATCCAAGGGAGAAGCTGGGTTGGAGACACACATTCTTTACATCATTATCATCCAGCCTTAATTTCTTACCTAAGAGTAAAAAAGTTTGCCTTACTTGACAGGAAAGAAGCAAAAACAGTAAATTGAAAGAAGCTAATGGAATGCCTGAAAGCCAAATCAAAAGTTCTAACTAATCATAGATTTTAATGAACACTTAAAATCCCTCTCCAACTAGAGAAGTTGAAGTAAAAAGATTAGAGAAGGAACTTATTCAACAGTTCTTTTATTTATTTATTCCTTCATTCATTCATTTTTTATTTTTTCTTATTTTTAAAAATTTTAAATCCAAGTTAATTAACATATAGTATAATAATAATTTCAGGAATAGAATTTAGTGATTCATCACTTACATATAACACCCAGTGCTCATCCCAACAAGTGTCTTCCTTAATGCCCCTCATCCCTTTAGTTGTTCCACCCACCTAACACCCTGCCAGCAACCCTCAGTTTCTTCTCTGTATTTAAGAGTCTCTTATTATTTGTCTCCCTTTCTGTTTTTGTATTATTTTTGCTTCTCTTCCTTTATGGTCCTCAATTTTGTATCTTAAATTCCACACATGAGTAAATCAAATGATATTTGTCTTTCTCAGACTGACCTTTTATGCTTAGCATAATACATTCTAGTTCTATCCATGTTGTTGCAAATGGCAAGAGTTCATTCTTTTTGAGTGCTGAGTAATTATTCCATCTTCTCTATCCATTTATTGGTCAATGGACATTTGGGCTCTTTCCATAATTTGGCTATTGTTGACAGTGCTGCTGTAAATATTCGGGTGCATGTGCGCCTTCGAATCTGCACTCTTGTATCCTTTGGATAGATACCTGGGTAATAGAGTAGTTCTATTTTTAATTTTTTGAGGAACCTTCATACCGTTTTCCAGAGTGGCTGCACCAGTTTGCATTCCAACCAGCAGTGCAAAAGTGTTCCTCTTTCTCCACATCCTCACCAACATCTGTTATTGCTTGAGTTGTTAATTTTAGCCATTCTGACAGTTGTGAACTGGTATCTCATTATGGTTTTGATTTGTATTTCCCTGATGATGAGTGATGTTGAACATTTTTTCATGTGTCTATTAGCCATCTGGATGTCTTCTTTGGAAATTCTTTTGCCCATTTATTTGCTGGATTATTTGTTTTTTGGGTGTTGGGTTTGGTAAGTTCTTTATAGATTTTGGATACTAACCTTTTATCTGATATGTCATTTGCAAATATCTTCTCCCTTTCCATCAGTTGCCTTTTAGTTTTGCTGATTGTTTCTTTCACTGTGTAGAACCTTCTTATCTTGATGAGATCTCAATAGTGTTTTTGCTTTTGTTTCCCTTGCCTCCAGAAACATGTCAAGTGAGAAGTTGCTGCGGCCGAGGTCAAAGGGGTTGTTGCCTGTTTTCTCCTTAGGATTTTGATGGCTACATGTCTTACATTTAGGTATTTCATCTATTTTGAGTTTATTTTTGTGTATGGTATAAGATAGTGGTCCAGTTTCATTCTTTTGTATGTGACTGTCCAGTTCTCCCAACACCATTTGGTGAAGAGACTGTTTTTCCCCCCCCCCCCACTGGATATTCTTTCCTGCTTTGCCAAAAATTAGTTGGCTATTCATTTGTGGATCCATTTCTGGGTTCTCTATTCTGTACCATTGATCTATGTGCCTGTTTTTGTGCCAGTATTATACTGACTTGATGATTACAGATTTGTAATACAGCTCGAAGTCGGGACTTGTGATGCCTCCAGCTTTGGTTTTCTTTTTCAGGATTGTTTTGGTTATTTGGGGTCTTTTCTGGTTCCATAGAAATGTTAGGTTTGTATGTTCACCTCTGTGAAGAATTCTGGTGTTATTTTGATAGGGATTACATTGAATATGTAGATTGCTTTGGGTAGTATCAACATTTTAACAATATTTGTTCTTCCAATCTATGAGCATGGAATGTTTTTCCATTTTTTTTGTGTGTCTTCTTCAATTTCTTTCATGAGCTTTCTATAGTTTTTAGTGTGTAGATTTTTCGCCTCTTGGGTTAGGTTTATTCCTAGATATTTTATGTTTTTTTAGTGCAGTTGTGAATGGGTTCGATTCCTTAATCTGTCTTTTTGCTGCATCATTATTGGTTTATAGAAATACAGCCGATTTCTGTACATTGATTTTATATCCTATGACTTTGCTGAATTCATGTGTCAGTTCTACCAGATTTTTGGTGGAGTCTTTTGGATTTTCTATGCAGAGAGTATCATGTCATCTGTGAAGAATGAAAGTTTGACTTCCTCCTTGCCAATTTGGATGCCTTTTATTTCTTTGTGTTGTCTGATGGCTGAGGCTAGACTTTCAACACTATGTTGAATAACAGTGGTTAGAGTGGACATCCTTGTTGTGTTCCTGACCTTAGGGGGAAAGCTCTCAGTTTTTCTGCATTGAGGATGATAGTAGCGGTGGGTCTTTTGTATATGTCCTTTATGATCTTGAGGGTTTGTATCAAGAAAGGATGCTTTATTTTGTCAAATACTTTCTCTGCATGTATTGAGAGGATCATGTGGTTCTTATCCTTTCTTTTATTAATGTAATGTGTCACATTGATTTGCAGATATTGAAACAGCCCTGCATCTCAGGAATAAATCCCACTTTATCGTGGTAAATAATTCTTTCAATGTATTGTTGGATCCTGTTTGCTAGTATTTTGTTGAAAATTTTTGCATCCATGTTAATCAGGGAATTTGGTCTGTAGTTCTCCTTTTTCCTGGTGTCTTTTTCTGGTTTTAGAATCAAGGTAATGCTGGCCTCACAGAGTGAATTTGGAAGTTTTCCTTCCATTTCTATTTTTTGGAACAGCTTCTAAAGAATAGGTGTTAACTCTTCTTTAAATGTTTGGTAGGGAATTCCTCTGGAAAGCCATCCAGCACTGGACTCTTGTTTGTTGGGAGACTTTTGATTACTGATTCAAAATGTTTTTACTGGTTCTGTTAAAATTTTCTATTTCTACCTGTTTCAGTTTTGCTAGTTTATATGTTTCTAGGAATTTGTCCATTTCTTCCAGATTGCCCAATTTGGTGGCATATAGTTGCTCATAATGTTCTTTTATTATTGTTTGTATTTCTGAGGTGTTGGTTATGATCTCTCCTCTTTCATCCTTGATTTTGTTTATTTGGGTCCTTCTCTTTTTCTTTTTGATCAATCTGGCTAGGGGTGTATCAATTTTGTTAATTCTTTCAAAGAACCAGCTCCTGGTTTCATTGATCTGTTCTGCTGTTTTGTTTTATTTATTTATTTATTTATTTATTTATTTATAACATCGATTTCTGCTCTAATCTTTATTATTTCCCTTCTGCTGGTTTTGGGCTTTGTTTGCTATCCTTTTTCCAGCTCTTTTAGGTGTATGGTTAGGCTGTGTATTTGAGACCTTTCTTCCTTCTTTAAGAAGGCCTAGATGGCTATATACTTTCCTCTTATGAGTTCTGTGGCCCAAGTTATGTAGATTGTTGTGTTAATCTTCAGATCCATTTCCTAGTTGTTCAAAATGGTTTTGTACTGATCTAGCTGTGCTTCAGGGACGCAACAAGCTCAGGGTCTCCATGCTACTCTGCCATCTTAACTCCCTTCCTAAGCAGTTCTTAATAATTGACAGTATTCAGATTCTTTTTAAGTTTTAGTTATCTTCGTGACATGTTCCTTCACCTTCTTCAAGTCATTGCTCAATTATTTCCCTCTTAATGGGGCAATGCTGACCACTGTATCTGAGTTTCAGCCTAATTCTTTCGCCATCCTCATTCCAAATCTCCTTAATTGCCTTATTTTGTTTTTTGTTTATCAATAGCATTTGTCACTTTCTCAAATACTGTTTTTTTCTTAGTTTGTTCATTGTTACATTGCTTAGCTGGTACACAGCTCATCTATGATTCTGGCTTTGGCAGTGGTCACTGGTTCCCTGTGGGCTTTTGTTTTTAAGTTTTTATTTATTTATATTTGAGAGAGAGAGTGCAGGGGAGGGGGAGACAGAGAGGGAAAGAGAGAGAATCCAAAGTAGGCTCTGCGCCGACAGCACAGAGCCCAGTGTGGGGCTCGATCTCATTAGCTGCCTGCAGACTTTGATCAGTTTCATGTAGTTGCAGCCTGATTCAGGCATGCAGTGCCTTACCTCAGACTCACATCCTAAATTCCTGTCTCAGGGCTTCTCTGACAGTGCAGACTTCCTTTGGTAACTTACTGGAAACAAAATTAGTGTGACCTAAAGGTAGGGGACTTGATCCTGCCGGGCTGTCCTTGGTCAAGGAGTTGGGCATTTAGTTCCCTAAGGCAGATATTCCTGTATGATTTTACAGTTTCCCATAGGTATAGAATAAGAGAGTGGTGGCCAACTTATTTCATCCATTAATTGATTCCTCCACCATACTTCCTTTATTCCTCTTGTCCCTGACTTTGTCCACTGAGATCATACTCCTAAATTATCCACTTACACTTACAAGAAGTCTTGGCCTTAGGCTCCACTTTATGGAGAATTCAGGCAAATAAGTTTTTTTTCTTTTTCTACCCTCAGTTGCCCAAAGATAGTCAATACATCCTAAGCATCCAGAACATTGTCTGGTACCTGACAGTCTCTCAACAAATATGTACTGAATTGAATTGAAAGTAATTTGGCTCTCTCTAAATCAGGTAAGGATTAGGAAGTTGTGATTTCAGTGCCAAAGTGCAACTATCAAAACAATACCTTACCTAATAGTCGTTGAACTAGACCATAGGAGAGTTCAAACAGGTATGACAATAGAGAGTAGGTGTTAAAGGGCCTGTGTTTATGAGGCATACTGCTTGGGATATGTGTACCTGCTATATGTGTAAATTTGGAAAATTCTTTAACCTCTTTGTGTTGTGATTTGCTCATTTCTAAAATGGGATAATAATTATCTCTAGTTCAAAGAGTTGTGAGGATTAAATGAGTTAATATGTATAGAATGTACATGCCATACAGTAACATGTTTGAATATATACAACATACATGTTTGAATATATACAACATACATGTTTGCAATTATTATTGTTGTTATTCTTGCTGTTGTTGATTTCCACTGCACATAGTATGGAGACCTCGTATCAAATTAAAATAAGTGGATGTTCCCAGACTTCAAGTAAATCTAACCAAAGTTTTTCCATCATTTTCTTATATTTTGCTTGTTTTTAGTTACAATTATTATTTACTCTAATAAACATCTAAGCCATATAAAAATACATAAAATTCCACAATATGTTCCATTTTATTCAAGTTTCATTTTATTCAAGTATAACTTTATTTGTGTGATAATAATATCAGCCCAATTTATAAATGAATTAACCAATTCATGATAAATATTATCATTAGAATAAATACTATACGCTAGTCTATCCTTGGGCCCCTATGCAAGGTTCAGACAACTTATTTCGCTACCATGAAGCTTGTAGACAAAACATCAAATTAAATCTCAGAATCCTGAAATGTTGTCATTTGCGAAATAGAGTTTTCCATGCCTACCCCATCATATTTGAGGGAGAATTAAATGTCACAATGTTCACGAAGGGACCTACCACAGACTCTGGCATGTAGTTGAAGATCAACAGCACTAATTGGAATGAATGCTAATTTGAAAAGCACTAAGTGGAATCCCATCCATACCCCATACTTCTCTGAACTTGTTGCTGTGATTTTCTTTAAAAAAATTCAAATGCAAAATTTTAGCCCTACAAATGTCTCATTAGTACTTGTTGAGCAGAACTCACTTTCATGAAAATAAATGTTCCAGAGATGAATGTTAGAGATTGAAACATTTTCATTAACCATAACAGAACCAGTTCCGGAGTTATTTCAGCTGCATTTCAATTTGTCATTTAATTTAGTAAGTCACAATGAGAAGTACTAAAAAGCAACCTAATCCAAGTTCTTTTAACTTGGCATCATATGCTGAGCAAATGGGTTTATTAAGAAAGCTGCTCGTGAGGCATGATACCTTGAGTCAGATGCTAACCTGTGATTTACCAAGTTTAAACTTATAATACATGCTGAGTGTGATTTTTAAGGTAGTAGAGATAAGGTAATGAATGGAACACTAGCCTTTGTGTTAAAAAATTAATCTCTAACTGTGACCTTGACTTAATCTTTAATTTTTAAGTTTATAAAATATGTGGTTATGGGAATGTAGAAGGATTGTAACAAAAATCTCTGATTTTTTTTGGCAAAAGAACCCTTGTATACCAAGGCATGATTACTTTAGCAGTTGGGAACCTCAAATGAGATTCCCACTAACAGAGTACTTGCACAAATATGAAGGAGGAAAGAGGATGGTTTAGTTTCATTGCAGCCGGCTACCAACCGTCTTTTTCTAGTATAAGGTGACTTACAATATCATTATATACCCAGCTTAGCATTTTTACTGCTTTTAGGTTAAATGTCATAAACTCATGGGACCTGTAACCTCACATGTAATAACATTTTAAAAAGATGAGGAAAACATGATTTGCAACTATCCAGCCCTCTAATATGAATTTATTTACAATCACTTTGACTCCTGAAACAAGTCAGTCCTAATCACAGGTGAGAAAATTTAGCATAATCATATCGTACCTTTTTACATAAGGGCTGATTAAATGTCTAGGCCAGAGCCAGTACCAAATTAAATACTGTAATAAATTCCAGTGACTTCATTTTGGGAGAAATGATTATCTCTAGAGTAGACCAAAATACTGCAGGAAAACACATAACGTTTTTCAGAGGGGTTTGTGAAGTTTGAAACAAACAAGCATTTGACTTGAAATAATACTGAATAATTACTGAAAAGATTTGTGTCTCTATAAATGCTTTCACTTTTTCAGAAAATGAAAGCATTTTCAGAATAATTCTTTAAAGATATGATCCTAGAATCTAATTATCCCTTACTGCAAACTTAAGAGTGTATTTAGATTATTTAAGGCTACAATGTTAAAATCTAAATGACCCCAAATCCCAGAAATGGAGATGAAAGTACTGTATTAAGTCTAAACTGTTTGGGATTATCATTTTTCAAAGGTGTTTCCTGCCCAGTTTTAAGTGCCGGGTGCCAAAAATGATAAGCGAACAATTCTGTCAATAGACCACTTATGTTCCTTACTCTGTTCTTCTCAAAGTGACAAAGTGCCTTGATTTCAGCAGCGATTCCCCAGTCTGCCTTCTCCTTGGGTTTCCATTGTGACCATTAACTGCTGAAACTGAGCCCAGAGCCCAAGATCACAAGATCTGAACGTTGTCGTGAGGGATTCTAAAGAGCCAAATTAACTCATTCCTCTGCTTCTAAGAAGGACAAACTATGCCCAAATATTTCCAGAGGAATACTTTTGCATCCTAATGAGAGTGAAAGACTAAGTAGTGGGAATTTCCTTCAGAAACACGTTTGCATACTTTTGGACTATTTCTATGCTAATGTCATTGCAACAGCAAGTAAACGTTCTAAAGTGCACATGGGTGGTGCCTCCCCACACAGATTAGCACATGACTCGGATTAGGCATCTCGCTGTTACAGATTCATTACTTCGCCTGAGAAAATTCCTTTTGTGGATTAAACAACCCCTTGGAATATAACCATTTTAATACATCTTATTTTACATGACTAAATGTTTCTACTCTCAGTATTTTTCCATCTCTCCCCTCAGCCTCCCTCTCCACTCTTTCCTTCCGCCTTTTAATGTGGTCCTTTCTCTCCCTGGCCTGCTCTCTACCCTCCACCCTGAGTAATGACACCACTAAGCTTAAAGTTTAGCTCATTACCTTGGCACCATCGTTTTCCTGATCTTTTCTATTCTGTTGGATGCCAGATTCTGTAATTAATGCTTTAAAAATGACTCCTGAATTAGTCCCCCTTTTCTATTCTGTTGCTGCTATATCACTTCAGGCTTTTATTATGTTTTGTTTGGGTATAAATTCATTCTCCTAGTCTTCTTATTGCTTTGGTTTCTCTCCAGCTGCCAAGTATATCGTATGCACTGCTGTCACAATGGTCAGCATGAAGCATAGCTTGGACTTAATCTTGTGTTGAAACCTTCACTGCTTCCACATTATCTGCCAAGACATCAAACCCTCTGGCCTGGCTCTTATACCCCTGTTCCAGCCCCGCCCCTACTGCCAACACTCATCTTATGACCCAGAATACTAACTTATTAGTATTACCATTCACTTTTTCCCTTTCACATGGGTGATATAGTCGTCCAAACTATATAAAGTTTCCTGAACACACTCTAAATTTTCTTACATATTTTTTCTTTTTTTAATGTTTATTTTATTTATTTTAGAGAGAGAATGAGAGAGAGAACACAAGCAGGGAGGGGCAGAGAAAGAGGGAGACACAGAATCTGAAGCAGGCTCCAGGCTCTGAGCTGTCAGCACAGAGCCTGACCTGGGGCTCGAACTCATGAACTGCGAGATCATGACCTGAGCTGAAGTCAGATGCTTAACCAACTGGGCCACCCAGGCGCCCCTTACATAATTTTTTCTAATTCCATGTTTTTGTGATCTTGTTTCTTTCATCTAAAATTTTTTTCTTCCAGTACCTATGTATTGAAATCTGATTCCTCCTTCAATTCCTTCAACCAACCAAAAAAACCAATCAACTAAACAATAACAGCAGCTACACTTTATTATGCTCTCCTCACTTGTCAGGACTATATTGAACATTTTGAATACATGGTGCCTGATCCTCACCTAAACATTTACTAGGAAGATATTATTATAACCATTTCACAGGTAAAGAAACTGCCATACAGAAATGTTAGTGTTTTTTTTTTTATCCTAGGCTGCATAATTAATAAGTGGGATGTTGACACATCTTAATAGTTCCTAACCTAATACTCTTTCCTCCTTTTTTTCTTTAGCAGAATCCTAATTTTTATTTTTTGGAAGGGGTACAACAGTGTGACCAGCTAAAAGAAAAAGAACACAAAAACTACGTATCTTAATGTCACTGAAAACAAGGGATGCGCCTTTTGACATACTTCTAGTCAAGGAGACCTAAGTGGTGGTTTTGGCAACATGTTCTTGGTTCTTGTCTCTTCCATGTCTTTCTTTTCCTCCTTATCCTTTAGGAAGCAAGAGCTGAGATGCCTAGTGAAGCAGGAATCATCCTGGAACTATCAGGGTAAGAGTTGGGACACTAAGGAAGGTAGAGCAACAGAGTCTGGGATGTTGACAGTCCTGAGAGCTGCTGCACTGTCACCTGTCCAGAAATTCCTGTTGGGTAAAAAGACTAAAGTTTAATTTGGTTAACTTACATTGGGTTTTCTGTTGTTTATACCTAAGCCCAATTCACAACTGGTACATGAGGTAAGTGGTTTTCACACCTATATTGTGTCTCCTGGATTCTTCTTTGGATTCCATTATCACTGCCCCCTTTATGATACAAATTAAACCTTACCTGAATTCCCATCTCAGAAATAAGATTTTCTTCCTTGCGTATGCCCATTAAATTTTTTTTTTAACATTTATTTATTTTTGAGAGAGACACACACACAGAATGTGAGCGGGGGAGGGTCAGAGAGAGAAGGAGACACAGAATCAGAAGCAGGCTCCAAGCTCTGAGCTGTCAGCACAGAGCCTGACACGGGGCTCGAACCCATGAACTGTGAGATCATGACCTGAGCCGAAGTCGGCCACTTAACCGACTGAATCACTCAGACGCCCCTGTGTATGCCCATTAAATTCTGAGCTACTTTTAAGACCTTTATTAATTCTTCTTTTTATTTGGAATTTTGTATTGTAGATGTAAATTTCTCAAGAACACAGTCTATAACATCCTTCTGTATACATAAAAAAACAACTGAATGAATGTTTACTGTGTTGGATTAAAATCCATAAAATTTACTGTATAGTTTTCTGTTACTGGAGTTCTATGAATTAGTTTTAATCATCTTTAAATTTGATATGAACATAAATGCAATCCAAGCCACACTGATTTGAGCTCCCATTGATTCTGTCAGGAATCAAATCCCTCAACTTATCCTGAGTTTCTGTTTATTTCCTCAACGGTACATAGAGACAAGGCCACCTCTGACTGGTTCTTTTGCTAGGCCTCCTCATTTTCCCCCTGAGCTGCTGCCTCTGATGCTGCTGATAGTGCCACTCTGCCCATTCCAGACTTGGGGGAGGCAACGCTGCATTCACTACCTTTTTGGTCCAGACTGAGACACAGATCTTTTTCTAATTACTCATTGCACAGCTGAGACCAGGGCATGCCTTTAAAAAAAAAAAAGCGGCAAAAGAGTAGGAAACGATGCAATGGAGGGAAAACACATAGAATCTTTACAACTGTTCTAGATCCAGGGCCACCAGCTTCCAGCTTTATCTTCCTGGCTGTCACACGACCAGGGCAGTGCACCCCCAACACCAGAATTTCCAAAGCTCTCTACAGCTGAGAGTCCACATAGGCCATCAGCCCTAGAGATAGACTATAAATATTTCTTTCCTCACCCCATCATAAGGCCTTCTTCCCTTAGGCTTCATTTCTTCATTTCCTGTGATTGATAATGACAATATTAATTTCTTTTAAGGGATACCCAGGCTTCACCCATGGTAAACCTATGGCCCTGACTAGTCTAGCACTCAAAATGAATTATTCTGATATCTACAGAAATTTTGTTATGTGAATACAAAACCTGATTTTAGTCCGAGTATATTGTATACATTACATTTGGGATATGGTATATCATAATTAGTTTCCAATAGCTTATGAATTTTTAAAATAATACTTTAACATTGTCATTATTAATTTTGTCAATTGCTGGCAACTGGGATAGTGTTGCTAACTTTCATAGTTAACAGTTTAACTTAAAAAATTTTTTTAAGTGTATTTTGAGAGAGAGAGAGTACAAGTGGGGCAGGGGCAGAAAAAAAGGGAGAGAATCCCAAGCAGGCTCTACACTATCAGCACGCTGCCTGACACAGGGCTTGAACTCATGAACTGTGAGATCATGACCTGAGCTGAAACCAAGAGTCGGACACTTAAACGACTGAGCCACCCAGGCACCCCAACAATTTAAATTTTAAAATGTGGTGGTGAAGTCTCAATTTGAAATGGTTTGAAGAGCTAGGAAGTGAGTATACATAAAATTGTTAAGATGTTTTGTGGAGAAGGATATAAGTAGGTGGTATCAGGACTGGGGTTGGAACTTGAGGGAGTGTTAGGGACCAGGTTTATAAATAAAGAAATATGAAGAAGGAAGAGGAGGGAAGAAAGGAGGAGAAGTGAAATGGAAGGAAGAAAGGAGAAGAGGCAAAAGAAAGGAAGAAGCAGCAAGAGATAAAAAGACCTTTCCAGTAGAAAATATTAATTATACTGTAATGCTTTTTGATACTTTATTATCAACTTCAAACTGAGGTAGCCTTTGATATAACACACTCTGATTTTAAACTACTGTAGTAGAAAGTTGTAAAACATTATTATTTTAAATCTTTAAAAAAATTGAACACTCCAAATTGTGCTCCATGGGACGGAAGCTAATGCAACAAGAGGTTGCAGAGCTATTTGGCCTTGGATTTCAGTCATTAGGAGAGAGCTGCCAACTCAACTCTGCCTTACCAACAAGAGAGTGAGTTTGCTTCACTCTTCTCTGACCTCCAGCACAGAAGGTGGGCTGTCTGCAGCCTTTGTGAAACTTAAGGTAGTTCTTCCCTTTGGGGGCAAGACCCCATTTGCAATTTGATCTCTTCCTGGAATCCTAAGGTAACAGAATAGCCACTAACAAGATAGCAAGTAATGAAGAGAGATTAAGGAATGCATTTTAATGATGATTTTTATAGATGAATTCCTAATGATTGTTGGTTGGCATATAGACTTTCTTGGTTGACTAAATGATTGATATGATAAACTTACATTCTTTCAAATTCTAGAATATTTTATATTTTTGGACATAAGTTCTTTCAACTTGAGTGATTCTTGAGCTTTTAACTCACATTTTTTGAGGTCTTTGGAATAGATCAATTACCATGAAGAATATAATTGATTTGTAAGATTGAATTGAAGTCATGTGAGCAACATCCTGGTATTCTGATACACAATGTACAAACAGTGTTCATGGATAAAAAGAGAAAGCTCAAGAGATATGTCTTTGAAGAGAAATTATTTAGGAATTAAGATGGAATATGCAGTTGGTAGCCTCAGTATATTTCAAAGGAATATGTCCATTTTGTTCTTGAAAGGAACTATCTTCTCTCTTCCTCTGTGTTTTCTTATTCAATGCTAGCAGAAGGCCTCTGGATTACAAAGTCTGCTTGTTCCTCTCATAGTAACTGCCACTGCTTCCTGATAGTCTTTCTTTTTTTTTTTAATTTTTTACATTTATTTATTTTTGAGAGACAGAGTGAGACAGAGCGTGAGCGGGGGAGGGGCAGAGAGAAGGAGACACAGAATCCGAAGCAGGCTCCAGGCTCTAGGAAGCATTCAGCACAGAGCCTGACTCGGGGCTCGAACCCATGACCGTGAGATCATGATGTGAGCCGAAGTTGGACACTAAACTGACTGAGCCACCCAGGCGCCCCCCCCCATAGTCTTTCATTTAGTGGAAGATGGAGGTTAAATGAGTCTTGATTAATAGATCCTCATTCCTCTCCTTCCCACCTCTTTCAGGCTTTGCTGTCATAAAATTAATGTTAAACTGGTATCTATGTTATCTTAAATAGCTCAGATCTAATGAGATGAAATTTAGTTGGGTAAATGCAAATACTGTTTCCCCTGTCACACATCCCAAATACTACCATAAAATACACAGTAAATATAGGAGAGATATATTAATAGTTATTAATAGAAATGTTTTTACTTTTGACACTTCTTTTGTTTTTGTTTTTCTAAAATAGGCAGCCATATCTTTATTTTTTCTAAGATTTTATTTTTTAAGTAATCTCTACACCCAACTTGGGGCTCAAACTCACAAGCCTGAGATCAAGAGTCATAAGCTCTGCGGACTGAGCCAGCCAGGTGCCCCAGCAGCCTATCTTTATAACAAAAGTTTAAACATTATTTAAACTTATTTTGAAAGTTCAGGGTAGGTAAAGTATCTTCCCCAAATTTCCTGCCTCTTTATGTTAATTCTGTGAATAGTGGGCCAATGCGTTCTACTCTATCAGCTCCATGAATATTCTATCATTCAGCAACTAGCCAGGAAAACAGAAGCCACCCTCAATCTTTCAAATAAAGGGAATTGATCACCCAGGTGATGAAAAACAAAGGCTAAACAAGGGTTTGTTAAGGCAACCCAGAGAAGTTCTAATCACTCTCAGTTGGAAAGGACAACAAAGGAATATGTGGTTGCCCAAAATCAGAAGCAGACTTAGGATGAAGCTAGTACCATGATGAGGGGGCCAGTGATTTCTGGGGCAAGGTCTGGGACGTGCTACCAAGAGCTGGAGCCATGGAGGAGCCAGGGGCACTGTCAAAGATTCCTTAAGACACAAGAAAAGGAAAAATACCCTCACTTTCTTCCTGTAGGAAAATTGTTAGGATAACAAAATATTGCTTGTGTCTTTCAAAGACTTCTGTGTTTTGAATCTGAGGACAGGTATCAGCCATGAGCTAAACTGAATTTTGTTCAATAGCAACAATCTGCAAGGTCAGAGTCAATAAATAGAAAGACTGGTTCATAATATTTTTTGATGGGGTAAACAAGGTTGTCTTTTTATCCTTTTTTTCTTACATTGTAATATAAAATTTAATGATTTTATGCACGTTCTGAAAAACTTTTATTTATGTCCTCCCTTTTGTCACTCTGTAATATAGAGATGAGAAAGTTAATAATATATGTATTTATTTATACTTTCTATGTACAAAACTCTGTTCTAAGAGAAGTACATGTTTTAATGTTTTTAATTCTCAAAACAACCTCATGAGGTAAGTAGTATGATTAACCCATTTTATGGAAGAGGAAATTGAAAGACAGAGAGGTTAGCTAATAGGCACATTATTATATATAGATGACACAGTTGTATGGTAGGGTATTAGAAGTGGCCTTTGTAATCAGTTATGTGATGTGATTATTGCCACAAAAAAGGTCCTCAGATAAACTCTTCTAAAGTGGAACACTTTCCTTGTAGACATTGCACACATGCCAGCACCTTAAAGCAAGCCACCATCTTCTCTTACCTATACCACTACAGTGGACTCTGGACTCATCTTGTCCCTGCCGTTCTTATCCTCTCAGCCTATATTCTGCAGGGCAGCCAGAATAACCTTTAAAAAACACAGCTCTTCTTCTCAAAGCCTTCCAGTGGTTGTCCATTGTTAGTTAAGTCCAACATTACTTAAAAATACTGTACCATGAGTTTTATATATAACCCATTATGTCTGAAGTGCTGTTGGTTTCCCGGTGTGACTGGGCAGTCATTTACCTACCCATTTGCACTTGAAAGGACATTGTCTTTACCTCTTTTATACTCAGAGGCCATGGGCAAGCTCTGTAAATGGGTCAGAAAAATCATCCTGAAATTATCCTTACCTTCTGCCTATGAGAAGAGCATTGATCCTTGGGCAGCAGAGTTCCACAAAGTCTGGAGACTTGAATGTTAGACTCAACTCATCCCTAGAGACCCCCTGAGGGCTTGTGAGTCAGCTGGAGCTTCTGGCAAAGTGACAACCATTTTGTAATGTCTCTCAATGGTGCTATTTGTTTTGGCCTTTCCTGGGTAAATTTGGTGAGTAGCCAGGGTAACAAAGGGCACTCCTCAGACTAGAGTTGGAAGAGGCAGCTAGGGTGAATCTCTAAGCAGCAGAGAGGGATGAAGGGCAAAGGAAATTGGCTAAGGAATAGGTGAGCTAAAATTCGCAACGTACTTGCTTATATTTGAACAAACAGCAAATGCCAAAAGAATGCTACAACAGGTCTTTGCATGTTGGGAGAAATGCTTGGTCTCTGGGGTGCTCTGCATTTCATCCCTTGTGGCAAAGAACCATGCCAGGATTTCAACCTCCGTGCTGCTCTTGAGTAGCAAAATATCTTAGGAGTTTCATATTGTGTGATTAATAAATAAGAGACAGTATGAAAAGCTTGACACCATCTTTAGCCTGTCTAGTTGCATTCATATTTCTGAGAAATAAGAAGGAAAATTACATGGTATTTACATTTTTTAAAAAATTAACATTTTTTCACTTTTGAGAGACAGAGAGAGACAGACCATGAGCGGGGGAGAGGCAGAGAGAGGGAGACACAGGATCTGAAGCAGGCTCCAGGCTCTGAGCTGTCAGCACAGAGCTCAACACAGGGCTCGAACCCAAGAACCGCAACATCATGACCTGAGCCAAAGTCAGATGCTTAACTGACTGAGCCACCCAGGCGCCCCTACTTAGTATATAAATATAAAGGATATTTAACTGGATGATAAATAAAGGATGGACAAAATATCTTTGGCAAAAATTTTGCTCTTGTAGACTAGTTACAGCTGTTCAGAATTACTAGAATAACTCAATAAAAAGTTTTTGTTTTTGATTTTCATTGCTTCATGAGGTTGGCACAGATGGGTTGTGCAGATGACTACAACTAGAATAATGTTATTACTAGTTGTCATATTTTAATCTAAATAAGTGGCCATAATTCTTTCCAAGACCTTACTATTTATGATATATTAAGTCCTATGGGTTCTATAAAATAACTTTGAAACCTCTTTTGTTGCTTCATACTTTATGCAATGCCAAAATAATTACTGAAGACATTTCAGCCTGCAGTTATTTCAATTCAGAGGTCATTCACACTGACTTTTCTTGCTTTGACTTCATGCAAGACATCATTAATCAAATGTGCTATTAAAATGTTAACTCTCCCTTTAAATACCTCATTAATGTACATGTGTGTTTAACTATATATTTTTAAATCTGAATCAATGAAAACTATCTCTTGAGTGAAGAGAAAACTCATTTGTTTTATTGTACCTTGCATTGCAAGACATCACAATCTAGTACCTTGTAAATAGTTTCCCCTCTTAAATCATTGCCTGGAAAAATAAGCTTTCCATAAAGCTAAAGTTGTAGAGGTCAAATTTTGTAAATGATACAAAAGAGTTTCCTCCATGAATAATCACAAGCTCATGTTATTGGAAGGGTCTTCAAGAAATGACACAGTTCAGCCTGAAACCAGATGTGCCCACTACATACTGACAGTTATTCTATTATTCAGATGCCCTGAGACAGACTATCCCGACCTTCTTGCTATGGTAGCCTGTCTCATATTAAATCATTCTTTTTTTTGTTGTTCTATGAACCTTTATCTGATGCCTATTTTGAAAGTTTTTTTTTTTTTAATATTCCAGTTAGTTACCATACCAATGTTATATTAGTTTCAGGTATACAATATAGTAATTCAACACTTCCATATATCACCTTGTACTTCTCATGACAAGTACACTCCTTAATTCCCATCACGTATTTAACACATCCCACCATGCACCTCCCCTTTGGTTACCATCAGATTGTTCTCTATAAATAAAAGTCTGTTTCTTGGTTTTTTTCTCTCTCTCACTATTCTTCTTCTTCTTCTTCTTTGTCTTCTTCTTCTTCTTCTTCTTTCCCTTTGTTTTCTTTTTTAAATTAAATTTCACATATGAGCGAAATCATATGGTATTTGTCTTTGACTGACTTATTTTGCTTAGCATTATACCCTCTAGCTGTATCCGTGTCATTGCAAATGACAAGATTTCATTCTTTGGCATGGATAAATAGTATTCTATTGTGTGTATGTATATATATATATATTTATACTGCATCTTCTGTACCCATTCATGAGTCAATGGACATTTGGGCTGCTTCTATATCTTAGCTATTGTAAATAATTCTGCTATAAACATCAGAGTGCATGTATCCTTTGAATTGGTGTTCTTGTATTCTTTGGGTAAATACCCAGTAAGTCCAATTGTTGGATCATAAGGTAATTCTATTTTTGACTTTTTTAGCAAACTCCATAGTGTTGTCCACAGTGGCTACACCAGTTTACACGCCCACTAATAGTGCAAGAGAGTTCCCCTAAGATTGCTTTGGCTATTCAGAGTCTTTTGTTTCATATTTATTTTAGGATTGTTTGTTTTAGTTTTGTGAAAAATTCTGTTGGCGTTTTGATAGAGATTGCATTAAATGTGTAAATTGCTTCAGGTAGTATAGATATTATAAAAATATTTGTTTTTCTAATCCATGAGCGTGAAATGTCTCTCCATTTTTTTTGTCATCATCTTGAATTTCTTTCATTTGTGTTTTATAGTTTTCAGAGTACAGGTCTTTTAGTTCTTTGGTTAGGTTTATTCTTAGGTATCTTTTTATTTTGGGTGCAATTGTAAATGTGATTGTTTTCTTAATTTCTCTTTCTGTTGCTTCATTATTGGTGTATAAAAGTACAGCAGGTTACTGTATAGTAATTTTGTTTTCTGTGACTTTACTGAATTCATTCAGTTCTAGCAGGTTTTTTTTTTTTTTGGTGGAGTCTTTAGGGTTTTCTATATATAGTATCATGTCATCTGCAAATAGTGAAAAATTTGCTTCTTCCTTACCACTTTGGATTCCTTTTATTTCTTTTTGTTTTCTGACTGCTGTGGCTCAGACTTCCAGTACTACATTGAATAAAAGTGGTGGGAGTGGACATCCTTGTCTTGTTCCTGACCTTAGGGGAAGAACTCTCCATTTTTCCCTGTTTAGGATTATGTTAGCTGCAGTTTTCATAGATGGCCTTTATTCCCTTTAAAGGAAGGGCCTTTATGGCCTGTTCTCTGTAAACCTATTTTGTTGAGGGATTTTATCATGAATGGATGTTGCACTGTGTCAAATGCTTTTTTTCTTCATCTACTGAAAGGATCACATGGTTCTTATCCTTATTAATGTAATATATCGCAATGATTGATTTGCAAACATTGAGCCACATTTGCAACCCAGGAATAAATCCTACTTGGTTATGGTGAATGATTTTTTTAAATATATTATTGAATTTGATTTCCTAGCATTTTGTTGAGTTTTTTTGCATCTATGTTCATAAGGGGTTTTGGCTTGTAATTCTCTTTTTTAGTGGTATCTTTATCTGGCTTTGGTATCAGGGTAATGCCGCCTCATAGAATTAATCTGGAAGCTTTCCTTTTTCCCCCTATTATTTGGAATAAGTTTAAGATGAATAGGTATTAACTCTTCTTGAAATGTTTGATAGAATTTGCCTGTGAAGCTATGTGTCCCTGGACTTTGTTTGTTGGGAGTTTTTGTTTTTGTTTTGGTTACTTACTCCATTTTTTTTTCTAGTTATTGATCTGTTCAAATTTTTTTATTTCTTCCTGTTACAGTTTTGGTAGTTTATGTTTCTAGGAATTTATCCATTTTTACTAGGTTACCCAAATTGTTGGCATATAGTTTTTCATAATATTCTCTTATGAATGTTTGCATTTCTGTGGTGTTCATTGTTATTTCTCCTCTCTTATTTGTGATTTTATTTATTTGAATCCTTTCTCTTTTTTTTTCTTGATAAGTCTGGCTAGAGGTTTATCAATTTTATTGAGTTTTTTCAGCAAACCTGCTCTTGGTTTCATTGATTTATCTATTGTATTTTTAAGTTTCTATATCATTTATTTCTGCTCTAATCTTTATTGTTTCCTTCCTTCTGCTCGTTTCAGGTTTTGTTTATTGTTCTTTTTCCAGCTCTTTTAGGTGCAATGTTAGGTTGTTTATTTGAGATTTTCTTGCTTCTTGAAATAGGGCTGTATTGCTCTAAATGTCCCTCTTAGAACCACTTTTGCTGTGATGCTTAATTTTTTGTTGCTAAGAATTAAACCCATTCTTGCTATGGTTTTACTCTTGGAAGACGGAACAGCTAGACAAAAACAAAAACAAACAAACAAAAAACCCCAAAAAACCTACTATGATAGTGATTACTGAGTGAAAATTGAGTGGGAGCTATACTTTGGTGATATAATGCTATTACAGATGTTTTAGTGGTTTTTGAATGTTGATATAAAGATATCATATATTTAATCTATTTGAAAAAACTTTAAGGGAAGAGTAATTGTGGAACCTCTCCTGCAAATGACTGCAATTCTTACATCAACACTAAGCCATCTTTTATCTGGTGTTGATATGAGAACACAACTTTTTTCCAGTAAATGTACTCAGTTTCTTAAATTAGCTCCATAAGTGTCTACATTCTTTCCAATGGATTAAGGCAAGTTTGCATTTGAAGTATGAGGATCCTGAAATTGGAGTCAAATGTGCTCAACAGTCAATGAAGCACTTTCTAAACTACAGGCTTTCCTTAGAACTGTGACATTAAAAACAGTGACTACATACTTGAAATGATAGTGAGATTATAACAATAAATGTAAATCTCAAACACAAATTATTACCACGTTAATGTTTGCATTTACGGAGACAAATATGAAATTCTTATATTGTGTTTTTGTTTAATGTTCAGTATGTTCGTGTGAATAGATGTTCCTTTTTTTAATTAGGGGTTTTTGCATGTGAATATGAATTTTGAATTTCTATATGTAATATAAGCACCAAAAAGCCTGTATCAGCTTGTGTTACTCATTGTGAAATATGTTGCCTACTCAGTTAATGAACACAAAGTAAAATAAAAGCTATTTTCAGCCATAAAACATCATTTATTTAGCAAATATGAGTTGTGTTCCTCTATCAGACCATCTACTAGGTGGAGGAAGCATGGCTTGTGATTTTCAATATAAACAACCATACTGTAAAATTTTCTTTATGGGCTAGAGTGGATGTACTAGAAAATCAATAAAAATTATGTGAGCTTACATATTTTAAGAAATTTTGCCATTTTCTCTGATTTCATTGGTCATATTTAAAATGTATCATTATAAAAATAGAATATTCTTTTGACAATAACCTCAAAAATATAGACAAGAAGAAAAAAGGATACTTCAATATAAATATTTTTGGTTTATTTCCTTCCAAATTTTTATATAGTTTAAAAAATGTTTATGATGTATTATATTCATAATTGACAAAAATTGGAAAAAATAAAATTATGGTGAATTTATTTGCCATAAAAGTGTGTCATTAATATGATTTTGATATATTTAAAAATATGTTTGTAACATGAAAAATCTTTAAGGATATAATATTAAGTGAAAAATTCAAAATACAAAATCTTATATATATATTTATATTTGAATGTTATATTATAAACTTGGAAACCTAAAGCCAATTATTTGTAATGGCTTTTGGAACTGATCATATTTCTGAAACATGGTATAAAGGAAAATAATCCATAGTATTTGGGAGCAAAGATACAGGTCAAAAGATTGTATTCAGATTACTTTTTAGATAAATTAAATCCTTCCTTTGTCCTTACATTTTATACTAAACATACACACACTTCTAATTTTTTATTCTTAATGACATGAAAATTAGACACAAGTTAAAAAAATCTATCACCTAAGAAAATATACACTCTAAAAAATTAGTGGGGAATAATTTTATTTCTAAAGTTTTTTGGCTAGTACTGAGGTACAAATTTTGGTAAATCTGGAATGTTCAGTTTTGCCTAATTCAGGGGATTAACTGTAATTAAATGTTTTTATGGCATGGGCTCTTGGGTTGAATTCTCCAGAAGCTGACCCTGAGATAAAGATTCCTATATAAACATATTCAAGATTTATTAAGGAAGTGCTTTCAGGAGAAGCAGGTGAGGGAGCGGAGGAAGCAGGATTGAAAAAGGGGAAGGTAATGAGCAAGGGAGAAATTTCAAGTGATTTCTCAGCCTCAGACTGATTCCACTGCATACTCAGAAACATAAATTACATGTCAGACATGTCCCACCTCGAGGCAGTCTGGGCTGTCAAACTCCCACACAAGTCAGTACTTGGCTATGGGTTTTTCCCAGGAATACAAGTGCCTCTCAAGCATTTATGGGTCTCTGTACGTAAACAGGAGCAGAAGGGGCTCTGACAGTTAAAGGTCAGTCCTCTGAAGGGAGGATCCAAGGGGCTGGGTGGTCCCCAGGTGTGCTACCCATGACCATCACAGATCTTCCTTTAAGTTGGGAAATGTGATTCTTCAGATTTTGCTGGGCCAAAGTGTCTGTGATAAGGGTCCAACTGTGATGCAGAATTTACAAGTCCAAGGATACACTTAGAGCTTGGGTATTTTCATGGAAACTCTGATTGGAAGTAGAGTGGGGAGTGGTGGTAGGAAGCCCTTAGGTGTATGTGATAAGGAGTAGAAAAAAAAGGATAGAAGGTCTTTGAAAATCTGAAGCATAAGAAGGAGAGGAAAGACATAAAATAATCATAAGATATGTAGAGCATATTCATTAAGGGAGGATGTTTAGATCAGGTAAACTGCAATTGCCTAGACTCCAGAGGAATGTTGGTCAGAAAATGCTCAGCTCACATCTGGAGCTGCCAGAACATTTTCCATGTAAGTGCAGAGAACTTGACTTGGGCCCCAGGCTGGAAAGGAGCCTGGCTCTCTGGAGGCTTAGGAAATCTGTAGAAGTAAAATTCAAGGGAGGCCTGAGGTGATGCTTTGCCTCGCAAAAAAGGAGAGTAACCCTGAGTCAAGGCCAAAGGCCGGGCCAGCTGCCTTAGAGGGGAATACAAGTGAAGCCATCCAAGAACAGCCTGTTTAAGGCTTTAAACCTGGGCCAAGTTAACAGAGGAATGTGTGATTGTGTACTTGCAAATTACCTCAGAACTATATAATTTGTATTCTGAAAATTTCTCGCACTATAACAGAGATTCAGATCCTTTTCAAATGTATCAGTCTATGGTTCTGTGTATGTTAATGCATCGTGAGGATGTTTTGTTTCTGGGGACAGCACAAGGTTGGATATAGCTGGGAAGAAAAGTGGGAAAAGAAAAAGACCGTGATCTTCTCTGTGGGATCTTGAGGCCAGCTATCCGGCTTTGTGAATACCCAGAAACATATTCAAGGCAAGTGTTGGAGGGAACCCATTGAGGAGAGACTTCTATTCATGCCTTATTTTGAACACCCTATTTGGAATCTCCGTGTCTTTTAGTTGATTTGAATATTGGCAAACTTTTTATTAAAAAAAATTCACAGCAGATAATAATTGCAAGTCTTCAACATAGAGGATAAGCTTATTTAGTCTGTATTGTAGTGAACTATTTTTTAACATTAAAAAAGAAATACTAGAGAGCTAAGAAAGGAGAATATTTGATGATGGTATTTTCACTTCTATTTCATTTCTGCACCCAAGAAAATAAGTATCATTAATAAGTATCATTTGAATTCCTAAGAGCTGTCTCCATTGTCTTATACAGTCCTTAAGTTGGAGACACATGTTGCCTCAAGGATAGCATTTCTCCCACAAGGACCAGAAGATTACAAGCTTACACATTTTTTTAAAGCTCAAAAAATAGTTCGAAAAGGTTCAAGCTATACAATTTCTTCTCTGTGGGCCAGGAAGGGTATTTGTGATTAGATTAGTATCTCCCCTCATGGGGGATACTCCAAGAGTGCTTTATTTCTTTTTTAAGATCTTTTAAAAAATTTTTTTAACATTTCATTTTATTTTTTGAGAGACAGAGAGAGACAGAGTGTGAGGAGGAGAGGGGCAGAGAGAGAGGGAGATATAGAATCCAAAGCAGGCTCTAGGCTCTGAGCTGTCAGCACAGAGCCTGATGTGGGGATTGAACAGACAAACACAAGATCATGACCTGAGTCGAAGTCAGATGTTCAACCGATTGAGCCACACAGATGCTCCATTTTTTAGATATTTTTATTGTGGAAAAGGTCAAACACACACAGGAGAGGTTAGGATAATAAATGCCTGTGTCACTGTAACCCATTTATACAAAAATTATCACATTTGGACAATCTTGTTTCATTTATATCTTAATCTACTTTCATTTGTACCTGACAGATTATTTTGAAAGCAAGTCTCAAATATTATTTCACCCATAAATAGTTCAGTGTGTATCTATAAAAAAAGAAGTACATTACAAACTAAAGTATCTTCAGTTTCTGTTCATCAGTTTTCTTCTCTCTCTTCCCTCCTCCTCCCTTTCGTTCTCTCCTTCTGTCCCTGTGGTTTTTATTTTTACAGTTTGTTGAAGAAACTAAGTCCTTTTGCTCTGTAGAATTTTCCATAGTCTGAATCTTGCCAATTGCATTCCAATGATATCATTTAATAGGTTTCTCTTTTTCTTTTCTAAAAATTAGAAGTTAGATTTAGAGGCTTTATAATTCATGTTCACTTATATTTTTATTTTTTTGACTACTAGGTAGGTGGGATTTTGGTTTTCCATTGAAGATCAACAATATCAGGTTATCTCTTTTTGTAATGTTATAACTATTGATGATCACTGCTTACATTTATTCATTCATTAGAAGTCATAAAATGGTGATATTTTAATTCTATCATTCCCCTCTTGTTTATTATTTGGAATACTTTAATAAACAGAAACTTTCTCCCACTGATTCTTTGGTTACCCAGTAATACAGGTTGTAAAGGAAAGACTACAAAAATGCTTGATTTCCTCCTGCTTATGAGTTTTCAAATAATACTTTCATTCTTTCCAGTCCTCCAAAAATGATAAATGAGTTTTTGTTTGTTTTTTCCTTAACACAAACAAAATTTATTTGTTTACTTATTTATTTTTTTAATATGTTTGTTTCAAGTTTTTATTTAAATTTTGGTTATTTAACATATAGTGTAATATCGGTTTTGGGAGTAGAATTTAGTGCTCATCAAAAGTGCCCTTCTTAATACCCATCACCCATTTAAACCATTGCCCTGCCCACCCCCCCCTCCAGAAGCCCTTAGTTTGTTCTCTACAGTTAAGAGGCTATAATTGTTTGCCATCCCTCTTTTTCTTTCTCTCCCTTCCCCTATGTTCATCTGTTTTGTTTCTTAAATTTCACATGAGTGAAATCATGTGGTATTTGTCTTTGACTGACTTACTTTGCTTAGCATAATAAACTCTACCTCCATCCATGTCATTGCAAATAGGATTTCATTCTTTTTTTATTGCTGAGTAATATTCCATTATATATATCATACACACACACACATATCACATCTTCTTTATTCATCAGTCAGTGGACACTTGGACTCTTTCCCCAATTCGGCTATTGTCAATAATGCTGCTATAAACATTGGGGTGCGCGGTCCCTTCAAATCAGTATTTTTGTATCCTTTGGGTAAATACTTAGTGGTACAATTGCTGAATCATGGATAGTTCTATTTTTAACTTTTTGAGGAAACTCCATACTGTTTTTCATAGTGGCTGCACAGGTTTCCATCAACAGTGCAAGAGAGTTCCCCTTTCTCCACATCCTTGCCAATATCTGTTGTTTTCTGTGTTGTTAATTTTAGCCATTCAGACAGGTGTGAGGTGGTATCAAATTGTAGTTTTGATCTGTATTTCCCTGATGATGACTAATGTTGAGCATCTTTTCATGTGTCTGTTAGCTATCGGGATGTCTTCTTTGGAAAAAAAAATGTCTATTTATGTCTTCTGCCCATTTTTTAACTGGATTATTTGGGGGGGTTTTGGGTGTTGTATTTAATAGGTTCTGTATAGATTTTGGATGCTAACCATTTATCAGATATGTCATTTACAAATATCTTCTCCCATTCTGTAGTTTGCCTTTTAGTTTTGTTGATTGTTTCCTTTGCTTTGAGAAAGATTTTTATCTTTATGAAGTCCCAGTAGTTCATTTTTGCTTTTGTTTCCCCTGACTAAGGCAATGTGTCTAGTATGAACTTGCTACAGCCCATGTCAAAGAGGTTGCTGCCTGTTTTCTCCTCCAGGATTTTGATGGTTTTCTGTCTCCATATAGGTCTTTCATCCATTTTGAATTTTTTTGTATATGGTATAAGAAAGTGATACAGTTTCATTCTTCTGCATGTTACTGTCCAGTTTTCCCAATACCATTTGTTGAAGAAATTTTTCCTTTGGGCATTTTTTCCTGCTTCATCAAAGATTAGTTATTGACATAGTTGTGGTTTCATTTCTGGGTTTTCAATTCTGTTTCATTAATCTATATTTCTGATTTTGTGCCAGTACCATACTGTCTTGATGACTACAGCTTTGTAAGACAGCTTAAAATCTGGAATTGTTATGCCTCCAGCTTTGCTTTTCTTTTTCAATATTGCTTTGGCTATTTGGGGTATTTTGTGGTTCCATACAAATTTTACAATTGTTCTAGCTGTATGAAAAATGCTGTTGGTGTTTTGATAGAGACTGCATTTAAATGTGTAGATTGCTTTGGGTAGTATAGACATTTTAACAATATTTGTCCTTTCAGACTATGAGCATGGAATGTTTTTCCATTTCTTGTGTCCTCTTCAATTTTTTCATAAGTGTTCTATAGTTTTTAGAATACAGTTCTTTCACGTCTTTAGTTAGGTTTATTCCTAGGTATCTTATGGTTTTTGTTGCAATTGTGAAAGGGATCAATTCATTGATTTCTTTTTCTGCTGCTTCATTATTGCTGCATAGAAATACAACAGAATTCTGTACACTGATTTTGTATAATATGTATGACTTTGTTGAATTTGTGTATCAGTTTTAGTGATATTTTGGTGGAGTCTTTCAGGTTTCCTACATAGTGTGTAATGTTTATATACATTTATATATAGTGAAAATTTGATTTCTTCCTTGCTGATTTGAATGCTCTTTCTTTCTTTCTTTCTTTCTTTCTTTCTTTCTTTCTTACTGAGGCTAGGACTTTTAGTACTATGTTAAATAACAATGGTGAGAATGAACATCCCTGTCTTATTCCTGACTATAGAGGTAAAGTTCTCAGTTTTTCCCCACTGAGGATATTAGCTGTGGATCTTTCATATGTGGCCTTTATGATGTTGAGGTATGTTCCCTTTATCCCTACTTTGATGAGGGTTTTTGTCAAATTTTGTCAAATACTTTTTATGTACCTATTGAGAGGATCATATTATTCTTATCCTTTCTTTTATTTTATTATTTATTTTTTTAATTTTTTACTTTATTTTTTCTTTTATAGTTTATTGTCAAGTTGTTTTCCACATAATACCCAGTGCTCATCCCCACAAGCGCCATCCTCCATGCCCATCAACCCCCTTCCCCTCTCCCCCTCCCCCACCAGCCCACAGTTTGTTCTCAGTATTCAAGAGTCTCTCATGGTTTGCTTCCCTCCCTCTCCCCAACTATTTTTCCCCCTTCACCTCCCCCATGGTCCTCTGTTAAGTTTCTCCTGTTACACTTATGAATGAAAACATATGGTATCTGTCCTTCCCTGCCTGACTTATTTCACTTAGCATGACACCCTCGAGGTCCATCCACGTTGTTCCAAATGGCCAGATTTCATTCTTTTTGATTCCCATGTAGTATGCCATTGTATATATAAACCACATATTCTTGATCCATTCATCAGTTGATGGACATTTAGGTTCTTTCCATGATTTGGCTATTGTTGAAAGTGCTGCTATGAACATTGGGGTACGTGTGCCCCTATGCATCAGCACTTCTGTATCCCTTGGGTAAATCCCTAGCAGTGCTATTGC
>CM053578.1:43090520-43180477 GCA_028646485.1 Cryptoprocta ferox
CTTTGGCTATTCAGGGTGTTTTGTGGTTCCATACAAATTTTAGGATAGTTTGTTCTAGCTTTGAGAAGAATGCTGGTGCAATTTTAATTGGGATTACATTGTATGTGTAGATTGCTTTGGGTAATAATGACATTTTAACAATGTTTATTCTTCCAATCCATGAGCATGGAATGTTTTTCCATTTCTTCGTGTCTTGTTCAATTTCCTTCATAAGTTTTCTATAGTTTTCATCATACAGATCTTTTACATCTTCAGTTAGGTTTATTCCTAGGTATTTTATGTTTTTTGTGCAATTGTGAATGGGATTAGTTTCTTGATTTCTCTTTCTGTTGCTTCATTATTGGTGTATAAAAATGCAACTGATTTCTGTACATTGACTTTGTACTCTGCGACTTTGCTGAATTCCTGGATCAGTTCTAGTAGGCTTCTGGTAGAGTCAGGTTTTCCATGTAGAGTATCATGTCATCTGCAAAAAGTGAAAGTTTGACTTCATCTTTGCCAATTCTGATGCCTTTTTCCTTTCTTTTATTTTAAACCAACTCCTATTATTATCCTGATTGATGCTCATATTGTCCCATCTTTGACCAAAGGGAAAAAAACCTCTTCAAGTTGACTTCCAAGTTCTTTTGATGGTTCTGCTTCTTTGTTTTCTGTTATCAAATGATGCTCCATTCTTAACTTGCACATTTCAGTTCCACTTCTGCGTTGAAATAGTTTTCCAAGGAGCCCTTATTCCTTTTAGTGGGAATGGTATATGGAGACCACGGTTTCACATTTCACAATATGTGATGTATTGGTCATTACTTCTAGGCCTTTGCAGTGGACAGAGCCAGGAAATAAGTTTCAAATTCTTTTAAGATAAAATAGTTTCAAATTAAAGCATGTATTTTTAATTCAATTTTAGGACTACAGGAATTTTACAAAATTTTATTGATGTTATGTCCAAATTCCTGATTTTTATGAACATCATTAACTGCTCATTTGCCTTGAGTCACAACAGCCACATAATAACATTGGAATAACGTAACCCCCAAAAGTATCATCAATAGGACTATATAAAAATGTAGAGCTAAAAAATATTTTTGGTCTGTAAAGTACATCTTTGTAAAGTACATCTTTCTAGGGATGTACAGTCAAAATACTGTTTTAAAGTCATATAGAAAAGCTACTCTCTGTGGCACCTGGGTGGCTCAGTCGATTAAGTGTCCAACTTTGGCTCAAGTCATGGTCTCATGGTTCGTGAGTTGGAGCCTGTGCTGTCAGCATAGAGTCTGCTTCAGATCCTGTCTTCATATCTCTCTGTTCTCTCCTGCTCTCTCTCCCTCTCTCTATCAAAAATAAATAAACATTTAACAATAAAAGGGCTACTCTCTGATAGCTAGTTTGTTTAAATAGTAATATACAATGTTAATGTGTGGCAAATAGACCTTCACAAAACTTATGAAATTTTGAATTAGTATAGCTCATGGAGGTGTTAGATTTGTGGCAATAAACAGGTGCCTTAAATATGTTTATGTTCTTTCATTTTTTAATTCTATTCCTAAGAATTTATCATGAGAATATAATGAAATATGGCATAAATATTCACATTAAGAATGTTCATTGGTATTATTATGATAAAAATGAGAAATATCCTAAAAACAGAACAACAGGAGAATTATTATGGAACATATAAAAAGTGGAATATTATACAGCAGTTAAAATCATCAACCATGAAAGCTTTTAATCTCAAGTGAAAGTGCTCATAATATTATATATAAAAAATTGGATACCAAACTTTATAAAGGAAGGCCTATGTCTCTGACATCAAAACTTCCTTATCACCAAATGTGTGAGGTTCCCCCCACCCCACCCCAACACTGACCAATTCTCTGATGCCTGCTGGATGTGCTACAATTCAATTCAATCCTGACCCTATATACCTGGAGATAGCATCAGATCCCACAAATTAAGGGCTCAGTCCCCAGAAGACTGCCCCTACTTCAGATGCCAGTCACATGTCCAGACTTCTCATATTGCTGACTGATCAGCTATATATCAGGGATTCCCATAATCCCCTCCTCAGATTAGATAACTTGCTAGAATAGCTCACAGATGTCAGCAAAAGCTTACTCACTAATAATGGTTTATTCTGAAAGATAGAACTCAAAAACAGCCAAATGGAAGAGATGCATAGGGCAAGGTATTGAGGATGGTGGATAGCACAGAGCTTCCACACCCTCTCCAGGCATATGTTAATCAACCAGGAAGCACTTTGAATCCTGTTGTTTAGAGTTTTTATGGAAGTTCCATTACTTAGGAATAATTGATTAAATCATTGGCCGTTGGTGATTAAGTCCAGCCTATCTCCCCATCCCCAGAGGTTGGAGGTGGGGATGAAAGTTCAAACTTCTATTCATGCCTTGGTTTTTCTGGTGGAAACCCCCCTACAACAGTAGTTGTCAGTGAACAAACAACTATTTGGGGAAATAGTCCCCCAAAGCTATCTAGGAACCACTAGCCACCAGTCATTTCACTAGCATATGAAAAGAGTCTCATCACCCCAGAGATTCCAAGGGTCTAAAGCCCTTGTACCAGGAATCTGGGCTAACGACCAAATATTAGAACAAAACATGCTCATAGCATCTTACCACTTCAAAAAAAATATGAGTGTTTAGGAGCTCTGTGTCAAGAACTGGAGGCAGAGACCAGTTATATATATATAAATATATAAGAAATATATATTTCTTATTATGTCACAATAGCATTATTCCAATTTTGGACACAGTCTACATAGAAAATGACTGTAACGTAATAAACCAAAATATTAACAATAATATAACAAAATATTAACAAAACCAAAATATTTTTATTTACGATGTGTGCTTTATAATTTTATAATAAAAATACTTTAAAAGGTGAATATATTATAATTCAAATCTAGAAGATTATTTTTGTAAAGTATTAACTATCTTGAGCTGAAGAATTACTTTTATGAAAACTATTGAAAAACCTTAAAAACAATGTATTTGGCAATATAGAATGAATAACTTGTTAGATAAAATAATGATTACCAAAATTAAAAGTTAAGTACCAAATTTTTAGAGTTACTTCATACATTATTTATAAAGGCATGATATCATTTTATCCAATAAAAGCAAAAACCACAATAAGAGAAAATAAGTGTAATATAGTACATATAGTAATTCACATTATCAATAAGCATAAGAAAAATTCTCATAGCAATCTAGTATGTTATGATGTCTTCATTTTACAGATGAGAAAAGTGAGAGTCAAAAAGGTTAAATTGGGGCACCTGGGTGACTCAGTTGGTTAAGCATCTGACTCTTGATTTTAGCTCTGGTCTTTATATCAGGGATGTGAGTTCAAGCCCAGCATTGGGCTCCGTGCTGGGCACGAAGCCTATTTTTAAAAAGGGAGGGAGGGGTTAAATCACTTGCTTACATGAATAAGGACAAAGTTGAGATTCATCCTTCTAATTTTGGACTCAGACTTCCTGCCTGCTCACACTGATGACTGAGGAAACTCAGGTGGTTCCATTTAGATAAGGACTTTTGTGGCTCACCCTGTAGTCAAGAGTTGTTACAGTTAGAAAGAGGAATATTCTCCATTCTCTGAATACCAGACCCTCACTAAATTTAAATTAAATTATATTACTCAGTTATTGTTTGCTTCAAAATAGAGCATACTTTTTTTTCATTAAGCCTTTATTTATTTATTTTATTTACTTTGAGAAAGAGAGGGAGAACACTCCTGCACCAGCGAGGGAGGGGCAGAGAGAGAGGGAAATCCCAAGCAGGCTCCACACTGTCAGCACAGAGCCTGACATGGGCTCACACACTGTGAGATCATGACCTGAGCTGAAATCAAGAGTCAGCCACCTAACCAACTGAGCTACCCAGGTGCTCCTCATTAAGCTTTAAATGTTAACAAAGTAAATACATGTTTATCTTTATTAAAGAAAAACATATTTTAAGCTGTTCTTTTTGAGAATATGTCTTATGATAGCGCGTATTTTGTTTAATCAACGATTTAATCTAGAAGTGATGTAAGGAGTATTTTTTATGACTTTCCTACATTTATCTATTAAGTTATCCTCTCCATGTATTTAAATATAAATGCTATGTTCAGGCTTTAAAAATATTTATATTTTTATATTATATATAAAAAATATTTTAGATATTTTTTATGCTCTCTACCCCCCTCCCCCCAATATGACCATAAATGCAAAGCACATTCCCATGGTAGAAACTTTCTGACTTATTCATTAGGGCTTTTTACATACAAACTAGAAGTCAATAGGATGCCTTAAAATTGTTCATTTGTAGCATTGTTTCTACCATAGTTAAAAAGAAATTGCCATTTTGATCTAAAGAAAAGGTATGACTAGTTTGTTTCAATTTTAGACAACATTGGGGAAAAAAATCCTCATTTTTGATTGCATGATTGTTGTGGAAAAAACACAACACCAGAAATGGGCTTGAATGTTATAGCCATAGATCATGATTTACAGTCATTTTTCCTCCCCAAATCCCATGAAATGTGTTATCACAATTCTTATGAGTAACAGAAACCCTTGTGCAGGCATAATAGGTTCTCCAGGAGTTGGTTTTCTCTTTAACTCACTTTCCTAGTTGATTCTGATAAGCTCCCCCCGCCAAAAGACAAGGCCGTATATATTGGTGCTTCTCAAACTTGGACATGAACAACTTTGGACTGTTACAATGCAGATTCTAGTTCAGTAAATTCTAAGTGGAGCCTGAAATTCTGTATTTCTAAAGAGATCCCAGGTAGTGCCAATGCTGCTGATCCATAAACCATACTTCTCAGGGCAAATCAGTATAACCACCTCCTAGCTCTTATTCACCAGTAGATGCTGTACATCTGAATCCCACTATGGGCTTAATGCATTTGTCTTTATCTTGTCTGTGACTGGGCTCTATTCTGCTCTTATATAACTTCGCTCAATCAAAGGGGGGCAATTAAAGAACTTATGGATCTATTTGCCACAATTATTAAACACTTTGTGTAGTGTCTCCTGCAAATATCTTTCTCATAATAAAAATATTTCTCATAAGTGGAAAAACAGGAATGGTGACAAGAAGCAAGAGAATGAGAACTGTTTCTGCACGCTGGTCAGCAATGGCAGCAATAATTTCTACATTGACCTAATGTAGAATAAGTGAAGTTGCTGAAGGATTGCTCTACCTCCCTGTGAGCTCCCGTCCTTCAGTGGGACCTGATCCCTAGAAATGTGGTACTTTGGTGCTGTTCCATATGTGCTTTATTGTCTCCAGGTTGTCCTCCCTTCCCTTTCTTAACCTCTCATCAAAACCAGCTCTCTTGGTTCAATTCATAAAATTTTTGAACAATTATTTTGTACAAGGTGGTCTAAGCACTTAAAAGGAACAAAAAGAGGGCTGGTGTTAATCTGTTTAATATTTATTTAGAAAAAAATTAAAAGAGATTTAAAAATAAATAATGAAGCAGTTCCAGAACAGCTCTGTATTTTATTTCATCAGAAAACACAAGGCAGTACCTAGAAGCTCAATATTAGAGGAGACCTTGAAGAGAAGATCATCAAGTTCAGTTTTTATTCAGCAATGAACTGCCCCTATGCCATTGTGGGCAATTGTTTCTCCGACCTCCAACTTGTCTCAGGCACAGAAGGCTCGCTAAGTCCCAGAGTAGCCCATGCCAACATTGGTGGACTCTAATTATTTACACTGGATTGTTCCTTCTATTAACCGTCAGATATATACCCTTTGTCCTGGAGTAGAAGAAAAGTTATGGTCTACTGGAGAAGGCTGGAAAGGCTTTTCAGAAAAGGAGGCATTTGGGCAAAATCTGAAGTTCTGCTGAAATTTAGGGAGGTGGAGAGAAGTGCGGAGGGCAACATTCTCATGAGCTACCCTTAAAGTTTAGAGGTACTCTTCCTAATTGTTATTCTGGATCCTTTAATTTATGCTTCAGTATTAAGGAATGACTCTGTTCTAAATACTGAAAACCCATCGACAAAATGTTACAGGCCTTGGTATCATTTCATAGAAGATATTTGAGAAAGTCTGTAGAGAAACTTTTCAGATTTTCCTCACTTATAAAGCAGATGATTATCCACCCACTACTGCCAGGCCTGCTCTAATCTAATTCTGAAAGGCCAGATTTATCCAGAGTGCAAAGGAAGTGGGCAGACACACAGCTGTTGTTTGGAGAATAGTACTGGTGTTGAGGTGAAAAATTACAATGGCTGAAGACACAAAGTAGAGGCCTTCTGGGGGGTGGAGGGGAACAACTTTAAGTCATGTGGGTTAGCTTTGTTGGGAAACCATAGTGGTCAACCTTCTGTTACTCATTTGGATAGAACAGCTCCTATTTAAAGCCATGAACCCACATTTGAATTTTATTCAAGGCAGAAGTCTTCTGGGCTTCTCTTTTTATGGAGAGCAAAGTCACCAGAAATGCAATTCAGAATATAAATCACAGGGTACGTGTATGTAAGGAAATGTCTACTTTAAAAGGTCAGATTGTCTTCTAGAATAAAGAGCCTCTCCCACTCTGTTTATCCAATCAAGCAGCCCCTTCTATAAAACCCAGGGTTTTCTAAGCCTTATTTTTCTAAATGTTTAAAGGTAATTTCCTGCCCTTGTCTATTCTCACAGATTTTTAAATAAATCTAAATTCATTTTAAAATGTACTGAAACAGAGCACATAAAACCCAAGGTCATATTACTCAACTTCCAGCTTATCTACATTTTATACACGGAGGAACAATAGTTAAAAGTTGTAACTTGGAACATTCTTTTTAAGACTTTACAAGAATGCAAACTTGTGTAAGAAAAGTCAGAAGTCACCCAAAGACAGCCGTTCTGGGATAAAGTAATTTTTCTTCTCTCTCTCTCTCTCTCTCTTTCTCTCTCTCTTTTTGTGGATGCTTTACTATTTTCTCCCTCAGAATGTAAAGATTAAAGAATGATGTTGTTTTGCAATGGGACCTGACTGTAAGAAGCCTGGGCTGGGTTTGTTTTTCTGGAATTGGCCTTGTCCTCTGGCAAAACAAAATTTAAAAATGATAAATACACAGCTGCCACTGTGTCTTGGATATAAACATTTCCAAAGCCTTTCAAACTTAAAACTGCAAAGTGATATGTTGCCCAAAGTGGTGTTCTTAAATTTTGCCTGTGTATTCCTAAACCACCTCTTGTTTTCAGTGCTCTGTACAAGTACTGAGCTGTCTGCTGAGGTTCAGCAAGGTGATAATTGTACCTAAATCATAAACATATTCGGTTTAAAGTTTTGACACTTAGTTGTTTTTCTTTTTAGGATAATATTAAATAAAGGGGTTAATGTAAGTTTTCTTGATGGGTTATAAATTGGAGTTAAATATGAATAAATTAGATAAATTCAAATCATTAAATATTTATCAGCCATCCTAAATGAATAAATAAATGAGCATACACTGGCAAAAAAAAAAAAAAAAAGAAGACTAAATATGACATGGTCTTAGGTCTTAAGGAACTTATAATCAGGAAAGATATAAGTAAACATTTAGTTAGTAGTCAAAACAAGTGAAAAGATTTGTGCTGATTGGTATTTACTTGAAGAGTCCTTTTATGACTATCCCAAATAATTTCTCTGAAGTTTCTGTGCATAATAAAGCAAAAGAAGAAACCCAACTCAATTATTTAAACCACCTTGTTAGATGATGACTACATCGCATTAAAATGCTACTTTACTTTATAATGACAATCATTATAGCTGAAAAAAACAATAAAATAATACATATGGCTATTGATACAATTAACCATTTTCCCTTTTACACCATCAATCTCATTTCAAATATTGTTATATTCAAGTCTCCTTGCCATGAGATATGAACAAGAAAAAGAAGTTTTAAAGCACAGTGTTGGTCCTCAAGGAGCTTGCAGTCTGGTTAGAGAGAGAGAGAGAGGCTTTCTTCAGACAATGTAAGTACAAGAATCACAGAATTCTAAAGAACTAACTTGCAGCTAGAGTTGTCAGGTATAGTACAGGGAGAAGATCAAAGAATTGATAGAATTTTGATGAGAGGAAGGGGTTGGATATTCAGGTGAGAGAATGCCAAGAATTGAGGGGCAAAGGCAAAAGTGGCAAAGAGCAATTTTAGTGTAAAGGAATTTGTTAGTTATGTTAGACTAAAGAATCCCTTCCTGTAGTTCCTGGAAGATAAGAGCAGAATGCCATGTTGAGGGCATATTATGAAAGTTTTGAGTACAGGCTGGAGTTTGTAGTTTGTATTTTATTCTATAAGCACAAGAGTTTCATGGAAAGATTTTGAGCAAGCAAGTGATGTTATCAAACATCAGTTTAATAATGTCAGTTTAATAAGATGATTCTCAGAGTGATATCCAAATCACCGTTAATGGAGAAGAGACCACAGGCAAAATACTTAGGTATGAGGCTGTGGCCTTAGTCTAGTATGAGTTGGTAAGGATCAGAATCCAGAATCAGGTTAGACATGGATAGACTAAATTTGTGTGTGTGTGTGTGTGTGTGTGTGTGTGTGTGTGTGTTATAGACCTCTTAATGAATAATATAATAAAAAATCCAAAGGTAAATTTATCGATAATCTTTGTCATGGGTGTGAGCAAACATTAATGGAATGATTATTAAAAGTGTCCTATACAACACAATTACAGGAATTCTTTATCTGCATGATGTTATTATGAGTCCAGCCCAGTTATACTCATATTCCCTATGTAATTTTCCAAGTAAGACATTCCATTGAGAGGTTAGTCCTAGGAAAACTTGGTGTACTTTTAAGGAACTGGAATATTTCCTTCCTTCTTTTCTTCCTATGAAGCTCAGACAATCTTCCCTGAATGCCTGTAGGCTCCAAACCAGGCTTTCAGCTTAACCACTGCAGCTGTGTTGACTTTAGACTGTAATCTCTGTTTTCTTCTTTGTTGTTAACTCTCCTCCCCTCTCTTGTCATTACTCTTCACTAATCTTACACTCTTGATTTCTCCTCTTCCCTCTGTAAGCTTCTCTAAATGGTTTTTCAATGAGACAAAGGATAAGGACATTGAGTATGTGCCAGTAGCTCTCCTCCCTCTGTCTCTAGCCTCCGTTTTCTCCCCGAGCTTCAGCACAGCATTTTACATCTTGCTTGTATTTTGCCCAGCTTCTAAACAGATGGCACCATCTAGCATCTCTCTTATGTCCTATCTCCAATGATACTCAAATGTGATCTTTGAACCCACAGCAGCAGCGCCACCTGGGAACCTTTCAGAAATACAAAGTCTCAGGCCTCACCCCAGAGCACTGAACCAGAGACTCTGGAGGTGGGTTCCAGCAATCTGTGTTTCAGTTAGTTCTCCAAGGGATTCAGACACATGTTGAAGTCTGAGAACTGCTGCTCCAGAGAATGTGCTCTTTTCTCTCTCTCCCAGTCTACATGGTTCCCTAACTCATGGTGTCTCTCTTCCATTCTGCATGTTTGCTCTGTTATCAGGGCAAATTCTATATACAGTTTTCAGAATAATTATAAATTCCTAAAGAAGCCTATCTGATTGGTGTAGGTAATTAGTACCCCCAGGACAGTTAGTATTTATGAGCACCCCACCTCAAGATCACTGGCTGGCCCAGGTCCTATCCGTGGCCAGCTCAGGTAAAAAACACAACACAACACAACACAACAAAACAAAACAAAACAAAACTGAACCCAAACCAGACTAATACTGCTTTCCTGAGAACATGGCAGCAGATAAGCCAAACAGAGGCTTGCTTCTGTCTAATAAATTAATCTTTAATTTAAACTGATGTATGCACTATGTCTTTAGCGGAGGACTAGTGGGGATTTTCTTAGTTGAATAACCTGGATCTCAGGGTCCTTTTAGGAAAGACAAGGGGCAACCATTATAGCTTGACAGTTTTGGAAATCGAGGCAAGGAGATCTCCCTGCTCTGATATTTGAAGATGGTTCAAGTTAGGGTTGAGATGAAAGGTCCTATTATAAATTGTGACATGGACAAGGATCCAATTCACAAATTATACAGGTGCCATCCAATCTGTACCCTTAAAGGAGATGTATTACTAGATGCTTACATTAGTGTGTAAATATACTATTTACTTTATTTCTTAAATGAAGAAGCACTTTATAATTCCAATTGTGGTGATAACCTTAGAAATTGGTTTAAAGTCCTCAGGTTACTTTGTTAGGGGCAACAAATAGTAGGGAGGGAATGAGTTTCAGTAGAAATCTCTTATTAAATTGAGGTAGAAAATAGAAGTGGGGGAGATTGTCAAAGTTTTGCATGGTAGCAAAGTGAAGAAACAGACAAATATTCCTGCAAAATAGGTATGAGTTTCTAAGACTTATTCTATCATAATTTGAAAGATGTAGAGGTGCACCTGGGTGGCTCAGTTGGTTAAGTGGCTGACTTTGGCTCAGATCATGATTTCACGGTTCACAAGTTTGAGTCCCGCTTTGGGCTCTGTACTGACAGCTCACAGCCTGGAGCCTGCTTCAGGTTTTGGTCTCCGGCTCTCTCTGCCCCTACCCCACTCATGATCTCTCTCTCTCTCTCTCTCTCTCTCTCTCAAAAATAAATTTAAAGAATCTTTTAAATATATAAAAAAAGAAAGATGTAGCTAATAACTGGGTCCAAGGCAATTTTGTTCTACAATTTGATTAGGACTAAAAATGAAACAAAACAAAAACCAGAAAAATTATTTATTAGGCATTAATGCAATACTCAGTTCCTACCAGAAGTTATTTTTTAACCTACTTGATGAATCAAGGTTAATTTAACTTTTGATATCTGAAGCAATACCCAAACTACAAGATAATAGATGGTTAAGTGCTAAATTACATTATCCTTGATGCACTCCTCTTTGTACACTCTTGAAATCTCATCTCTTCTGACTTTATCTAATAACTATGTAGGTCAGTGTTTCTCAGTCTTGAGCAATGCAGAGAGAGACTGCTGCAAAAAATTTCTTAAATTCCCTCAGTATGGAATCAAAGTATTTGTACTATTTTTTTTACCAAAACATGTATCAATCTAAAAATAGGCACATGCCTCTTAACCTTGTGATTCTTAAACAACTATAAAAAACAAATCTACAAATCAAATACAGAAAAGCTATACAGCCAACAGCATTTAAACTAAGTGAGGGGCATGGATGTTTTATTGAAGCAAAAATCATACTCCAAGCCTGAGCATGAGTTTGCTTAAGGTACAGCTTTCTTTGCTATCCACAGGTCTTTCTCACTATGAGTCACATGATGACTCAACTCCCACCTCTTTATTCAAACTACTGTGAAACTATCCTTTATACACTTCCTGGGGGTTCTTTTTGTTTTGTTTTGCTTTTTGTTTTTTTTAACCATGATTTGTACAAACACATCGTGTATTAACTCTGCTTGTGATATTTTCTGTTTGGCAATGGTTAATAAGTGCCATGGATTGTCAACTTGAAATACAAATGAAAAAGTGAGAAATAAAATTTGGGCTGATTTGATGTAGGGTAGCCAAATTTTGTTTGGCTACTTTTAAAAGATTGTCATAGATTTGAAGATATGAAATCCTCATGAAAAGATATTTAAAAATCCTCATTAAAAACTGAGGGCAGCTGTGGAGATCACAGCTGTGTCTAGCAGTTCCCATAAAAGGAAACGTGTGGTGCCACAGCCACCAAAAGCCAGCACCCAGCTCTCAGTTCCTGTAGGGTTGGTGCAGCTGCCCTTGAGCTGCCTAGACCAAGGGCTCGTCCTCCACAGGTGCCCACATTCAAAGACCGATGGAGGCACTGGTATTACAACTTGGCTATTTCACCTGAACAGGGACAACTCTTGAAGGGCCACATATGCTCCAGTTTCCCCATGGACTTGGCTGAGGCTTTGTTGGCCTGCACTGCAGTTCCATCTCACCCTCCTGATACTGCTTTCCTCCTCTCTTCCATTAGTGATGATCCTTAATAAATACCCCACATGCCAAACTCCATCTTAGTGTCTGTTAAGAAGAGTCCAGTCAACAAGCACTCTTGAGAATCTCCCTAAGGATCCCGGAGGAGTGAGAATACCTCTTCTGTAGCCCCGATTCTTCTTGCATGGGTCTACTCGCAAATTTCAGCTTCCAGTTGTATACTCCCACCAGTACTTGAAATCAATGGGTCCAAAGTTGACACGTAACCGATCTCTTGGGCTTGTGCCTCAGAGCAACTTGGTTTTTTTTCCCCCCTGTTCTATAATCTATATAATGTCACTACCATTGTATTCCCACAGGATCAAAACTTGAGAGGTAATTTTTATTCTTCACACATCTTGCTCTGTACAGTCTGTTTTTCATGCTTCTTAACACGGGAAGAACTTTACTCACTTCTCTAGGGATTCACTCCCCTCCAAACAAGGGATGCTGTTGAAATTATAATGGAGACGTTCACTTTGCTCTTGGGATATCTATTCCCTTTAATAGTTTTCACTTTCCCTTCTCTTCTATTCTGTAAACTTTAAAATACACAACAGTTTTTTTCTCATAAAGGATAAGTACACAAAATTTCAACCCACATTCATCTACTTATTTTGGAATGCAATATGGTGGCTCACCTATTGAATACAAGAATGATACTTTGAGAGGATGGCAGCAAGTGCCAAGGCCTTCACTTTTCTTCCCACAATTAAGATTAGTGCAATAGAGTCTTAAATTTTTTTATTTTGTTTAAAATAAAACAATAAAATAATAAAATACAATTTTCTTTTCTTCTTTATCTTCTATATGGTTCTAAAGAGTAAAGAAAACCAAGTCTTGATAAATGCCAAAATGATAATTTTATAATATACAGACTAAAAACGTGTGAATGCTACACAGTTTAGAAGTTTATGAAAACATAAATACTTTTGAAAGTAGTCAACTCATTGAGAGATACTGATGTTTAAAATGGAAGGTTGTGTTGTCAGTTGAAAATGAGAAACTGAGATGTTTATGAGTGAGAAATTGTCAGGAAAGCAGTAGAACATTTCCTGCCCGTGGGTGCAATCTTGAGGATTTGTGATAGCCATGACGAACCCAACAACCATCACCACAGCACCGACAGGAAGCATGACACAGGCCATAATCTTATCTGAGTGTGTCCTCGGTTCTTCAGACAGTTTCAGATAACATGCTGATGGAATGATAAAAATTAGTGGAGCTGCACAGAGCACACCCTGAATATTGAAAACAAGAAATAACAATATGTTACTGAATGGAGCATTCCTTGGACAGTTTTTAAAACACATTTATAAAATGTATTTGTCATTGTACATATTAAAGGTTTAATAGGTTTAGTTGAATCAAAGGAAAGAAAAATAATGCAAGAAAGACTTAGGAATAGGTTTTCCCCTTTCTGATGATGTATTTACAAATGAGAACAGTAAAATGATATAATTTTATATCAGACTAAGAAAAAAATGATCCGAAAATAATAATTTAAAAAATAAAGCAGATGGTAAAACCAATTTCTGGCAAACTCTTGAAATGTCCCATATTTTCAGTCACATCATATTTCCTTATACTCATTATTTCAAATTACTGAGTACCTACTATGCTCTTCAAATATGAGAGGTCTATTTGTCATTTGTGTACAATGAGGGGACTATTGGGAGGTGTGCTGGGGAAATTATCTTTCCTCTTTCTTGACTTTGTATGAAAGTAGGTGTCCCTCGGTATGAAAAAAGATAACTATCACCCCAAGGGCACTTAATATGAAATAGCATTTCTAAATTCTCTTTCAAGTAAAACTAAACACATTAGTTACTCTAGAAAATTGCAGAACTAAATGACTATGACTCATTCACCCTCCCCCACATTAGCTATGTAAGTCCAACCTGAGGGGGCATGTCAGATTGAAAATTATGGGGAGTAGTGTTGTCTATTATAAAAATACCAAGAGTTATTGACTTAAAAGAAAAGATACTTTCCCCTTGAGGCTACATTTGCACTAGACACTTTACAAATGAAATAATGTTAAAATTTAATGCATTTTAGGCAATATAGACTTTTCAAATTATATTAAAATGAATTATATATTAAACAAAATATATTACTAAGATATAACAAATATAATTGTATAACAAATATAATTGTATAACAAATGATATTTTCTTTAAAAACATTTTTTTAACGTTTGTTTATTTTGAGACAGAGCATGAGTGGGGGAGGGGCAGAGAGAGAGGGATACACAGAATCTGAAGCAAGCTCCAGGCTCTGGGCTGTCAGCACAGAGCCCAAGGCGAGGCTCGACCCCACAAACCATGAGATCATGACCTGAGCTGAAGTTGGATGCTTAACCGACTGAGCCACCCAGGCAGCCCATAAATGATATTCTCTTAAATTATAAAACACAACTTTTTAAAAACAGACACTCAATAGCAAATGTGATATTGGTTTATAATTAAAAGCTACCTTTCCTTAAAATATGTTTTGCTATATTTGAAAAAGTTATAATGGAAATTCTTAAATATACAGAAAAGTAGAAAGAATGGTATAATGAAACCCAATACACCTATCACCTATGGTTTGAAAGCTTTCTGACACATGATTTTGGCAGAGTTTCCCCAGGGAAAAGTCACAGAAAACTGATTTTGAAGCTGGATGCTGTGAAAACAGATTATACTTTAAAACAGTTTTAGAAGAAATATTTTCTCAATATTATCATTTACTAAAATTACTGTTATGCTAAGTACCATCCACATACCAGAAATATTACAACTATGATTCCAAAATTATAATTTTTTTAATCTTTTACAAAAACGGAAGTCCAGAGAAAGGAAATGAGACGAGTCAGGCAGTATCTAAAAATTTGGAGAATAAGAGGGGCCACACTTCATGGGAAATATGTCTATAGTCAGAGATATAAGAATGAGAAAGGAGTGCCAAATTGTATTCTTTTTTTTAATGTTTATATTTATTCTGAGGAGAGAGAGAGAGAGAGAGAGAGAGACCAAGACCAAGAGTGAACTGGGAAGGGGCAAAGGGAGAGGGAAAGAGAGAGAATCCCAAGCAGGCTCCACACTCAGTACAGAGCCCAAGGCAAGGCTCGATCTCACAAACTGTGACATCATGACCCGAGCTGAAAGCAAGAGTTGGATGCTCAACCAGCTGAGCCCCCAGGTGCCCCCCAATTGTATTCTAATTTAAAATATAAGGACAATGTAATTTTGCCATTCATAGCACCTGCATAAAAATAAGTACCTACCAAGGTACACAGATTTAAAGAATTAGTTTTCATATGGCAAGAATTGAATGAATTATGGATTCCTTAGACTGTATCCTAACACTTTAAACTGACAATGTTTTTTAAGTTATGAAAAATACTGTAGAACCCAGTCTGTGTTCATGATAATTACCCCCCTTTGATTTCTTTAAAAAAATTGAAAACAATGAAAATGTAATTAAGGTATAAATAAAGGTATGTGGGTATGGGGATGTGTATATGTATAGAGTCTCTTCGCTTTACAGGAACAAACATGTGACGTTAATTCATCTGGAACTTCATAGTGTTGAGAGTACTATCAGGATGAAAGCCACCACCAGCTGCTACTAAGAAGCTGTCATCAGTCAGCATTTTGGGACTCTTCCAAACCTAACTTGCTGGGCAGTCCAAAGCAATGGGTGTTCTGTTTATGCTATAATTCTTAAGAGTTGAGAAAGTAGCAATTAGTGGGAAAACTATATAGCTGATGTTTGTACTGGAAGAAGTCCAGTTGGGTATCTTGTCTAGATAGCAGTTACTTTCTTAATATTTGAAAGCTCAGTCTTGCTAGAGGTTGTTGTTAGGACCCAAGATCATCAGTAGAATGATAGAGCAGTTCCATCTGCTCTATTCCCTGTAAATTCGTCCTGCTTATTTGAGCTGTTTAATATAGCTTTGTGTGAGATATACACCACTGGCTTTGGAATAATTTTTGGAACTGCTTGACAGGAAGTGAATATCATAACTGTTCATTAAAGGGACAATAAGGGGCATCTGGATGGCTCATTGGTTACACGCCTGACTTTTGATTTCGGCTCAGGTCATGATCTCATGGTTAGTGAGTTCGAGCCCCATGTTGGGCTTTGTGCTGATAGCACAGAGCCTGCTTGGGATTCTGTCTCTCTCTCTTTCTCTGCCCCTCCCCTGCTTGTGCTTGCTCTCTCTCAAGATAAATAAACATTAAAAAAAATTTTAAGGAACAATAAAATAAAGCCTTGTTTATAAAGGCAGGATGGCACTATCCTTTGATAATAACACTATTGGTGACAGGGCATTCTGCCGTTTGCTATAAGGAAATGACAGAAGGTGTTGAAGATTTTCACTGGCAATTCAAATTGGAAAAGTATCTGAATTCTCCTACCAGAATAGAAATCTCTCAAATGATGCAAGGAAGCTGAAAATGAAACAAAAGAATGCTTATACATCTTCTGAATTTCTACTTTATAATCAGTTTGGACTCATGAAATGTATTCCTATACCTTAAAGAGAAATTCTCTCTAGCTCAGGAGATCTTTGGCAGCAAGGACTATGCCTTGCTCACCCTGATGATTGTACCTCTCCGTGTTGGCTCTCACTGGGTAATTGCCTTGCTTTCTTGCTTCTACGTTAAGCTGTACACAATGCTTGTTGGGCTGGTTACTCTGGCCACAGGCCCCAGCTGCTTCATCTTTTCTCTTTGTACTGCTGCAAGTAGAAACCCATAGGGCCCAATTACTGCAGTTACCTCTTTTCTTTTAGCAACATCAGTGCCAAGATGCTGGATTCTTATTACCAAGAATGGGACTTATATGTATTTTATTTGCTTCTAAAATGAATCCTTTAAAATTGAGGGTGCATTTCCCTTGGAAAATATGACATTATTGTCTACTGCCATAAAAACAATGTAATAAAAAAGGAAGCTAAGCTCTAAATAGGGTTTTGCTTTTTATTAAATAATATAACCCCAAATAATTTATCCTCTATTATTTTAGTTATAGTAATAGCATTTCCCTAAATTTGCAAACCGAAGTTCTGATTGTATTACATATCTCATCAGTGAAGATCATTAGTCTACTTAGTGATGATTCAAAGCCACAGTAGAACATGAATTTTTTTTGAAAAGAATTCTTAAAGTACAACAATTATTAACTAAGATAAAAGCTATTAGCTAAAAATTAATTTAGATGAAAACTTTCAGTTTCATTTTATTTCATCTCCTAGTACTTTTTTTTGTTTTTTTGTTTATTTATTTTTGAGACAGAGAGAGACAGAGCATGAATGGGGCAGTGGCAGAGAGAGAGGGAGATGCAGAGTCTGAAACAGGCTCCAGGCTCTGAGCTGTCAGCACAGAACCAATGCGGGGCTCAAACCCACGAACCGTGAGATCATGACCTGAGCCGAAGTTGGATGCTTAACCGACTGAGCTACCCAGGCAGCCCCCCACCCCCGGTACTTATTTTAACCCATTATTAAAGTCTAACGATATATATATTATGGATTACTGTTAACCTTACTTATAGGTAAATTCAATGCATAGATTTTTAACTTAAAAATGTATAGAGAAATGAACTTACTAATTTTACATAATTTAAAGGAAATTAAAGGAAACAAAACAAAACATGGGCTACAGGGTCTGAAAGCCTGTGTTCACATCTAGATTCTGCCACTTACAACTAGTGTGAACTATTAAAAAAAAAACATTTTTTAATGTTTATTTTTTGAGAGAGAGAGAGAGAGAGAGAGAGACAGAGCATGAACCAAGGAGGGGCAGAGAGAGAGGGAGACACAGAATCCAGAGCAGTCTCCAGGTTCCAACCTGTCAGCACAGAGCCTGATGTGGGGCACAAACACAGACTGTGAGATCATGACCTAAGCTGAAGTCAGATGCCTAACTGACTGAGCCACCCAGGCACCCCTGAAGTATTTAATCACTCTATTTAATCAGTCTGTGCTTCAGTTTCTTCATCTGTAAAACTAATACAGATCAAGGAAGATAATGCATACAAAACACTTGGCACAGAGTAAATAACCAGTACATGTTAGCTCACAGTGTCATTCAGAAGTGGTACACAGCATGCTTGAGGTACTTCTAAAGTGTGGCATGATCCAGCCTACATTAGTCATTGAGAAAAATAACACCTTATCTGGCTCTATTAAACATGACAAATGTCCACACAGAAGGGAATTGAGTAAAGACCTGAACATGTTCTGCATGCCAAAAGACTTTTGTTGATTGAAAGAACATACGCTCAGGTGATCTGTAAAAGAATGGAGATCCTCGATTTTATTGCATTCTCACAAAAATGCTTTATTTCTTTTGTCCATCACAGCTTTTCTTTCTTTTTTAAAACTTTTTATTTAAATTTCACTTAGTTGACAGAGTGTGATATTAGTTTCAGGTGTACAATAAGGTGATTCAACACTTCCATACATCACAGTTTCTCATTACAACAAGTTCTCTCCTTAATCCCATCACCTATTTAACCCAATTCCCTGCCCGTCTCCCCTATGGTGACCATCATTGTGTTCTCTAGAGTTAAGAGTCTGTTTCTTGGTTTTCCTCCCTCTCTTTTTTTTTTCTTTGTCTGTTTTGTTTCTTAAATTCCACATATGAGTTAAAGCATATGGTATTTGTCTTTCTCTGACTTATTTCACTTAGCATTTTACTCTCTAGCTGCATCTGTGTCATTACTAATGGCAAGATTTCATTCTTTTTTATGGATACATAATATTCCATTGTAGATACATACCACATCTTCTTTATCCATTCATCAGTTGATGGACACTGGGCTGTTTACATAATTTGGCTATTGTAGATAATGCTGCTATAAAGACTGGGGTGCATGAATCCCTTTTGAATTAGTGTTTTTGTATTCTTTGGGTGAATACCTAGTAGTGTAATTGCTGGGTCATAGGGTAGTTGTATTTTTAATGTCTTGAGGAACCTCCATACTATTTTCCAGAGTGGCTGCACCAGTTTCCACCAACAGTGCAAGAGGGTTCCCCTTTCTCCACATTGTCGCCAACACCTGTTGTTTCCTGTGTTGTTAATTTTAGCCATTCTGACAGCTGTGAGGTGATATCGTTTTGGGGTGTTGAGTTTTGTAAGTTCTTTATATATATGTTGGATATGAACCCTTTATCAGATACGTCATTTACAAATATCTTCTCCCATTCTGTAGGTTGCTTTTTTGTTTTGTTGATTGTTCTCTTCACTGTGTAGAATCATTTTATTTTGATGTAGTCCCAATGGTTTATTTTTGCTTTTGTTTCACTTGCCTCAGGAGACATATTTAGAAAGAATTTGCTATGGGCCGTGTCAAATAGGTTACTGCCTATGTTCTCTAGGATTTTTATGGTTTCAAGTCTCACATTTAGGTCTTTATGCCAATATGAACCTATTTTTGTGTTTGGTGGACCACCAAGAAAGTGGTCCAGTTTCATTCTTCTGCATGTTGCTGTCCAATTTTCCCAACAGTATTGGTTGAAGAGACTATCCTTTTCCCATTGGCTATTCTTTCCTGCTTTGTCAAAGATTAATTGACTAAATAGTTGTGGGTTCATTTCTTTAAAACTAGTGTAATTGTCCCGGGTTATTACATCATAACAGACAACTTAGCATTCTTCTTTAATTGTCTTTTTATGAATAACTAGATGACCAGGTTTTAAAAAAGCTAAAGACCTATAATCATGCTTTAAATTTTTAAAAAGTTTTACACAACCAGCTCAGACCTTGACTTTATAATAGCCATTCACCCAATATTCTTCTCTGATTATTCTACAATACTAGAATTCTGTATAACTGCAAAAAACTTTTCAACATAGAATTCTGTATAACTGCAAAAAACTTTTCAACATAAATACAATAGAGACTCTTTCATGTAATTAAGTGCTTACAATTTTACTGTGCAAGTGTCAGGGAGATAAGCAATTAACAGAAAGTTATGGTAAGATTTAAAAAAATATATCATTACTAAAAATAAGTAATATGTATATGCTTGCTTAACTTAAAGGGAACAGTTAGGCTATCAACATGTAGTGAGTGATCAGGCAGTTGATAAACATATTTCATACCCAAATCTTACAATATTAAAAAAGTCCACACACAACCAAATACGAACTCAAATGAGTCATCTAACAAAGTAAGAAATAACAGAGCTGGGGATCATTATGTTGATCCTATCCTCAGCACAGGTAAAAGATTACTGTCACTGTCAATACCATCATTTTTTGGTAACACTTAATATCCTGGTGCTATGCTAAGGAATACCTCTTATGTTCAGGAACATTTGTGGAAATAGTTCCTGATCTGTGATCCCAAGGGGCTATAGCCCATGCAGTAATTTGAGCACTGTGTTCTTAGCACTAGGCCATATACTATGGAGGATGGATGAAATAGCTAAGTATCATTCCTGTCTTCAAAGACTTACTCTCTGGTAAGGAAGGAAAGCTTACACACAGTTCAAATGATACATGATACATGATAACAATACATAAATCAAGTTAGTGCATTAAGGTAGTAGTCATCCACTTACACAGACCATTGATCAAGGTTGGAACATGAAATGATTTTGAATGAACCTACTAAGCTTCAAAATTAAGAAGTAGGTGAACATTACCTTTTTTAAAAGGAAATTTTAATGTCTATTTATTTTTGACAGAGAGATAAAGCATGAACAGGGGAGGGGCAGAGAGAGAGGGAGACACAGAATCAGAAGCAGGCTCCAGGCTCCAAGCTGTCAGCACGGAGCCCAATGCGGGGCTTGAACCCATGAACCATGAGTTCATGACCTGAGTTGAAGTTGGACACTCAACCAACTGAGCCACACAGGTGCTCCAAAAGTTACCTTTGATATTTGTGTATCTCTCCTGTGAGCTTTCTTTCCATCGCTGGTGGAATAGATGATTCCCCAGGCTCCTGTGGTTTTGAGAAGCTGCCTACTCCCTACTTTTCATATATTCTGCTACAAGAACATCCCCAATAGTGTATTACTGACTCAATCCTCCACTGCTTTTACTTGGAACTTCAAATCCAAATGGCATTTGGAGGGAACAGTGTCTTGCACACAGACAATAATGCCTTCATCTATCCCTCAACTCTCAATGGAGTGAGTAAATAATGACTTGGGATTCTGTCTGTAAAAGTCTGCCCTCCCTGTGGTGCAAGTGATGGGATTCTGAGCAGAAATTCCATAAGGATTGTAGAAGAGGAAGATTAATGACTCTAATGTGGTAGATCCATTTCTACTCATTTCTCATCTGATGCCATCATTGTCCCAGCTCCACAAAGTAGAACCAAGGAGTCATTCTTGATGTGTCCCTCTATCCCTCTTTGTCACCAAATCCTGCCTATATTTTCTCACAAATGTTTTCTGGGAATCCATATACTTTCCTTTCTCTTCTTCATGACTTATATAGTAGCTGAACTTTTCATGTTTAATTGTGAGATTGTATGCTCCATGAAAGCATGAATCCTTTCGGATTTCTTCCCATCATTGTATTTCAATTATATAGGAATAATATATATTTGATCAACAAATACATGAATTAGAATTTGCACTAGACCTTAAATCTTTGTAATATTTGGACAGAAATGAAAGGAAAATAATAATTATAAGAAAGAATAAATATAAGCCAAAGGATAAAAGAAAATTAATATGGCTTACTCAGAAGCCAAAAATAAGATTGACTAGAGCTAAGGGTAGATTTTGGGAAGTAAATGGTAAATAACTTTCCACAGAAGGCATGGGGTCAGATTACAGAGGCAACAGAGTTTATGCTTCCTCTGGTAGAAAAGTTGAGATTTTTAAGCATTATTATGATACATTGGAAGCAGAACTTAAATACATGCTAGTTGAAGCAAAAAAACAGTATTAATTCAGATGTGGTATGACAAGCACCTAGATTTGGGAGACAGCAGTACAGGTCACAAGGGAAAGGTCTAGAGAAGGAAAAGATATGTTAAAGAAAAAGAACTTGGGCTGTGGGAAGGGAATGTGAGGTATAACTCTCTTCATTCACACACATTTAATGAATCTCTCTAGACCTACTTTTACTTAACAAGGGAACTTCCAGATCCATTTAATATATAGTTATTTTTAGTAATATTTTTTAAACATTTATTTATTTTTGAGAGAGAGAATGTGAGAGAGCAAGTGAAGGGTACAGAGAGAGCGGGAGGGAGTGAATCCCTCTGAACTGACGATGCAGAGCCTGACGTGGGGCTCAAACTCATGAACCATGAGATCATGACCTGAACCAAAGTCAGGCACTCAACCGACTGAGCCACCCAGGCGCTCCTAGTAATATTTATGTATTATAGAAAATAAAATATATAGGGTGCTTGGGTGGCTCAGTTGGTTAAGCATCTGATTCTTGATATCGGCTCAGGTTATGATCTCACTGCTGTGGGATGGAGCCCTGTGTCAGGCTCCATGTGGAGCCTGCTTAGGATTCTTTCTCACTCTCTGTCTCTGTCTCTGTCTCTGCCCTGTTCGTTTTCTCTCCCTCCCTCCCTCTCTCAAAATAAATAAATAAACATTTAAAAAAGAAAGAAAAGAAAATATGAAAAAGTGCTCCAAACCAGGTTGTCTCAACCTCAGCACTATGACATTTGGAATTGGGTAATTCTTTATGATGGGGGTCATCCTGTGGGTGCACTGTGGAGTTTCTAGCAGCATCCCTAGACTTTGCTCAATAGTTGCCAGTGGCACCCACACACCCAACTGTGACAACCAAAAATGTCTGCTTGGGGAGGCAAAATTTCCCCCACTGGAGAACCACTGCTCTAAAAGTATATAGTCCTATAAAGGCACCTGGATAGCTCAGTCAGTTAAGCATCTGATTCTTGATTTCAGCTCAGGTCATGATCTCATGGTTTGTGAGTTCAAACCCCACATCGGGTTCTGTGCTGACATCACGGGATTCTCTCTCCCTCTCTCTCTGCCCCTCCCCCATCTCAACATAAAATAAAAAAAGATGAACATTTTAAAAAGTATGTAGTTCTATAAAGTATACAATATTATCACTGTAATATTTATTATAGCCAACACATTTTCATTCCATTTCAGAAAGTGATACCTTTGTTAAGGAAAATATAACCTTTGTTAAATGTAAACATTTTTCGAGAGATTTTTATTTTTACTTTTAGGATAGAAGGTGTAAATTTTAATTGTACTTACATTGAGCTCTAAAACTCTTCCAAGGCAATCAATCAACAATGACACAAGCATGGCTATGGTAATGATAACCACTGTTACAATAATGTGGAAGACCAATGAAAGATTCCCACCAAAAAACACATTGGCAATTACCTGCCAAATAAACACATTATTTAGAGAGGGATTCTCAGAGGCATGCAGGACTTGTTAAGAAAGTATATCCTATATAGCACTTAGGATTATATAAAACACTACCAATAAGGCAGTCAATCAAATCTTAAGCCATATGAACATCCTGTATTTTCTGAAGTACTTACACACATACACATTTCAATGACAAATATTCTTTGTTCAATTATTAGACAAGCAGTAGGTTATATTACAAGCTCAGATTATGGTATAATAATGTATGAAAAAAAAACCCTTATTTCTTAAGTGTAAGAATGATCTTGGGAAGCTACCTTAAAAGGTATATGATCCAACAAGGCTGCCACTAATAGAAACTACAGATGCTATTTTAGATCATCCAAATGAAAGGAGATTGGAGAGATCCATCCAATCTAATAAAGCAAATAGTGATCAATTTATGACTGGATAAAAAAAATCAAATAGAATTTAGAACTAGAAAGAGCGTTAGTTACTAGATCCATCTTTCTTAGAGTAATTGGCCCTACACCAATCCTGAAATATGCTTGTCTGACCTTGGCTTGAGATAGGGCTTGAAACATGGGTAGGGTTTAGAGCAGAATTACAGACTGAGAGAATAGTGTGAAAAGAGCAAAAGACATAAGAAGAACAGGAAAGATACCTATGGAAGACAAGGAGGAGACAGTCTGAATAGGGTTGATTCTGTGGAAGGGAACCCCTGAGACAAGAGTTGAAAATGTAGAAGGTCAGATGCTAAAAATTCTTAATGAAGCCAACCCTCCAAGCTGTACTAAGTAATATTCCTAGATAAGTAACATTCCCTGCAGAGTGGATACTGCCATCACTCTGCTAACAATTAATGGAAATTGCTAAAAATTAATTACTTATTTATGGTTTTACAATTGGTAATATTTTTCCAAATATTTAAAATTCATTCTTGTAGGTGCCTCTGACATATAGATTATAAGAGTAGAAAGTCACTGAGTGCAGCAGGTTAGCGAGAAAAATTCATTAGGGGTCTGGGCAGGCTTTCTGGCACCCCTTTATGTGGCTGGTTACTTTACCTATGAATAGAAATGGTTTTGACTATGTTTATGCTAACTGTGTGTGTGTGTGTGTGTGTGTGTGTGTGTGTGTGTGTAGAAAGGGGCGAGAGAAAAAGGAAGTGAATGAGTGAAGTGTATTTGAGGTTCCTCTGCCTAGTATTTGCTACCATGGCAGAGATCTTGATTTAGTTCTGTCTTCCTGTCATGGCAGCTAGAGAGGAAACACAAGTTCCAAGTACTGAAGACATAAGCTGTGCAGGTGGAGTGACTCAGATGGTCCATAAGCAGTTCACCAGAAACCACACGAGAATGCACCATCTGTTACTGCTGATCTAGAGATCAGATTTGAACCCAAAGTACTGGGCAGAAGCTAAAATAAAACCATTTCTTGCATCCAACAACAGCAAATACTTTACAGGCTCTTAGATTTAAAAAATCTGCATAAAAGTCAAGTTCAGTCTACTTCCTTCTTATTTTCAAGATGGAGAACTGGTCTGTGGTTTACACATTTGTCAGTGAGGACAAGCACTAATTGTAAAGGACATACATAGTGCTGAATATTTCCTTAACTCCATTTTGCTGAGCAGTTCCTTACCCCAGCATAGGCGTAAGGCAAGAAGCACTGGTCTTCCTCTAGAAGCCAGCTGATTAGTTAGTGCATTTAAAGCTCTGTGGAGTTTAGGCATTTCACTTCACACATTAGACCCATTCACATGGCGCACTGTGTCAACAGCCTCTAGGAATAGATCCTAAAACTAAGCCCTTTTCAGTGTGATTGCTGAAAGAACCACTGTGAAGCAGGATCATGTTTTTCTGCTGACTGGTATAGTGGATTTTTCGCTGACTGTATAAGGGATTCCCAACAAGCCATGTTATCCAATTTTACACAAAAAGAGTGAGTTCTTTTCACTTAATCATCCTTCACAAATCCATATATATATATATATATATATATATATATATAGCACAAATATATCACAAATACATATACATATGTAATATACCATCTCTATTATTTTACACGATGTAAAAATAGAAACAAATATATTTGCATATATATATAAATGAAATGTATCTGTAAAACTAATGGTTTAAATTGATTTTGGCTTTCCATGTATAGTAAGGTATTTTAGTTTTTTAAAACTAACAAAACTGATCAAAATCTGTTCCAAGGTGCCCTTAATACATGTTGACTTCTGAAACAATCTTAGCAAAAGGACAATTTTGTAAAGCATGTTTTAAATCTCAGTACTTAATTTCTTTGTAAGAATGTTTTTAAGAAAAAATGACTTAGTTTGGCTCTATTAAAGGCTGGCATTCATTTTGGAATGCAGTGTATAAATATTTATACATATGCTAATATAAACTAAACCACCAAACGTGATCTTCAAATCCAACTTTTGAAAAAAATAACTTGTAAACATTTGAATATACATTTCTCTTTACACTGGTTGAAGAAGAAAATTTTATAAATTATATTCCTTGTCATGCACTTGCAATTTACAGAATTAAACTATTTACAAATCTTCCTGAATTAAATGTAGTTGAGTGATCAACTAGATAAAGTGTTGGAAAGGAATTGTGCTTACCTCTCTAGTCACAAAGCATTCAATTGGGTACGTTAAAATGACAGTAACTCCATAACAGAACCTTCCAAATGTTACCAGGTCATCGTTTCTGCAATAGTTTTCAAATAAGTCTCCTAAAGAATAATATAAAATAGATTTATTTCAACTGAATGTTTGAGGTAAACACCTAAAAAATCAGATATTGGCTATTTATTATCTAAGTGAAGCTATAGAAACTTCCTATAATCAATGGAACAGATTGCCAAGGCTAAATATAGCGCTTTTGCATTCAATAACTATAATCATTGACCGATATTAAAACTAGTAACAGTGCCAACTTGAAGATGAATGTATCACTAATAATTTTTCCCTTACTCTCATCGTTTGGTTTTAGTAGATCTGCCTTAAATTTGTGTCAACTTCTGGGGTGCCTGGGTGGCTCAGTCGGTTAAGCATCTGACTTTGGCTCAGGTCATGATCTCATGGTTTGTGGGTTCGAGCCCCATGTTGGGCTCTGTGCTGACAGCTAGCTCAGAGCCTGAAGCCTGTCTTTGGATTCTGTGTCTCCCTCTCTCTCTGACCCTCCCCTGCTCATGCTCTCTCTCTCTCTCTCTCTCTCAAAATAAATAAAACATTAAAAAAAGTAAAAAAATATAAATTTGTATCAACTTCTGAAAAATACTTTTATGCATTGTCTTCTGACACCTGAATCAACTCCCTAAATTCTTGTACACTGGTTTTATAAACTTGCTTCTGGTCTTTGTTTCTGGTAAATAAGTGACTTCGTTATTAAAAAAAAAAAAAAGTCTGTTAAAATAAACAAATTTCCTTTTGAAATGTTATTCTTAGATCAAGGGCAGTTCTTAAAGGAAGAGTAGACCAGTACATCTGGGGAGCTGAATTTCCTGTACACTGTGCTATAGGGTTCAATCACAAACCCCCAGCCACAGCAAGAATTTACCTTTCATGGTATCTGATGAACCCCGGTATAAGTGCACTGATTTAAAAGTGTGAAAATATGGTTATTTCTGAGGAAAAGCATTATATTTAATTAGTCCCACACTAAACAATGGACATGTACACATTGAACCAATTCTTTTTTAAACATTTTTAATGTTTATTTTTGTGAGAGAGAAAGAGAGAGAGAGAGAGAGAGCACAGGGGGGCGGGGAAGGGAGTCAGGAGAGGGGCAGAGAGAGACACACACACAGAATCTGAAGAGGGCTCCAGACTCTGATCTATTAGCACAGGGCCCGACATGGGGCTTGAACTCACGAACTGTGAGATCATAACCTGAGCCAAAGTCAGACACTTAACTGACTGAGCCACCCAGGCACCCTGAACAAATTCTTATTTAGAGACTGTATTTTCTCAGACATCTATGAAGAAATAGAGGGATCTAAGGAGGGCCCAGAAGTCATGGGAGCAAAAAGCTTCCCAATAGAAACAAACAATATTTGGGCCTGTTTATTTCCTAAATATAACATGCTTACATTTTAAAATTTTGGTCACATTTTCCAGTTAGACTGAATAGAAAATCAGATCAAAGTCACACACGACTATTCTGTTTAAAAAGAAAACCAAACTATATATATATTTTTTTTCTTTAAAAAGCTAAATGACCTGGCTCTGTCAAGACTCTAATGACTCTTCGCCCCTCCTCCTGTCTATTAGAACAAATGTACGTTACTTTCTAGTGTCCCTTCGGGCAGAAGGGATTAAACCACAAAGCACTCGTGGCAGAGACCTGTTTCAAGGTTGACTGAAAAGGTTCTACCATTCTGACAAAAAGGACTGAAGGTCCCTGTTCACTAATCTTTGCTAAAATATGGGCCCTGCACCTTTTCAAAAGTGCTTGGGAACGTCAAGAACAACCTGGAGGCCTTACTGCCTCACCAGGTGAAATTTATCTACTAAAAGGGAAAAGAAAAGAAGCATGCAGTGTGCACAGATAAGAACAGATTTGCCTAAAATGAAACAGCCTGAAGGAACAGTGTCAGCTTATTCCAGCTCGAGTCTAAGTGTATTTTCGGGAATTATAGCTAGGTTAAAAAAACACAAAAACCCAAACCCAAACCAACCTGTCAGCTTTCTTATATAAAGATTTAATTATATGTAAGCAATTACCACTGATAACAACATTAGGAAGGTGTGACTAAGAAAAAGGATTTATGTCTTACAGAGAAAGCATTTAAAAACCAAGGTTTTGTACAGACTGGAGCCTACAGGCCATTCCCCTTGGCAAATGATGTAGCAATAGTGATATATGGCAGTGTTCTGAAGCACAATTTTTATCAAGATGTTCAAGATCACTTTGTTACTGCATTCTAATGGCATATGCATATATTATATATTTGATGGCATTGGAATTATGCTAACCACTTTGTTTTGAAGGAATTTTTACTTTTTCTTTTTTCTTTATTTGAAAAATCTCTTCCTATAATCATAGTCACCAGTAACCTCTATTTGAAACAATGCACCGCTCACTCAAGACTACCTACTGTCAAACGAAGAGGGACTGGAGGATAAGAGACAGCTTTTAATGGGTCACATTTGACCAAAATGGGATAGTCAGCAAGACAGAATGGAAAGAAAATTGGACTGGGAGTCAGGAAACTTGTTTTCTACTTTGTCACCATCCAGCTTGGGCAAGTTCCTTCACCTCTTTGTGTTCTAAGCAGGGGGTAAAACTAGTTATTCCACTTACCTTCATAGGGTTGTTTCAAGGTCAAATGAGATAATAGACCTGCAAAAGCTGTGACATGTTTGAATCACAGCATTTAGCGGGCTGTCAGATTACCCTGGATATTACACTACACAGAGGAGTAAGTGCACAGGTCAAAGGAAGCAGAAGAGATAGCCATTCAGTTGTTGGGCCTGGGTGAACAGGGAAAAGAGAAGTGAATTCAGTGTGGAGTGGTGCTGCTGGGGAGGAGGGAAGGAAGGGAGGGGCTGGTTTTGTAGGAAAGATGATGTTTTGTATTTAAGGTAAGAACAGAACAACTAAGTAGGTATGTCCTGCAGGAAAGAGACTGGAAATGGAAAGAAAGGTCAGGACTAGAGTTTAAAGCAAGGACAATCTCCAGAGAATTTGTTGAGAGAAAAGAAGGCAACTTGCCTAAGCCAGTTAATGGAGAGGGGTTGGGTGGGGGAGAAGGGGAGAGAAGGTAGGATAGAGCAGACAGTAATCCGGGAGTAAAAAAAAAATATGAACAGAGTGAATGATGATATGGTAGTGCTCCTTCTCCTGTGGGAGAAAAGACAGGATGTTTAGAACTGTTAAGTGATTCACAGAGGTGCATGAGAATCAGAACCAAGAAGATTATTCACTTTGAAGAGTGGGAAGATACTGGTATTTCTGAAAGTGAAGTTGTAGGGAGCAGTGGGGAGGGAAGCCAGAATTCAAGTACTTTTAAGTGAAAGCATGGAAGAAGAGAGAGCATGAACTACAGAAATAAGTTTAGCAGTTTAAAGGGAGAAAATCACAAAACAGAAACAGCAGAGGCAGGAAGGTAGAGGAGAGAATGGGTAGAAGAGATTAGTGATACTTTGAAGTAGAATATTACATATAATTGTACCCAAAATGAGAAGTGACAGAACCACTCCATGTGAATAATAAAATATGATGAGATGGAATCTCTCATTTTACCTTGGGTGTAGCCAGTAAATGTCAAGTATCCACATGTAGCAAAGAGGATACTGATAAATACAGAAGCCAAGGTGGACACGTGGATGATGCGGGACCACTTAGCTACTGTGGGGTCTTCCAAAGAACCATACACTAAGAAGCAGTTGTGGTGGCAAATAAATGCTGCAAAACAAAACAAAACAAAACAAAACAAAGAGCATCATTAAAGCAAACACTAAGAATTTCTTTTTCTTCTGAAAATTCGGAGATGTATACGACTTTGGAATGCTACTGAAGTTCAAATACATCAATTTACTAGCTATGTCAGAAAATAACTTTTCTAACAGCTTTAGGAGAAATTTGACTCACATTGGGCTTCTGTAGTCTCTTTACGTCACTCTTGATATAAATCAGGCCTATCCAACTTTTCTCTCCTATTTTCCATTTCCTACTGGCCTCCCAGTTTTAAGGGAAATCTAAACAACCCTATATTTCCAGTCCATGGCTTCTTTTCCAATCTGGGATATAACAGAGTAGCTTTAGACATCTGGCCAATTTATTATACTTTGTTTGCAAGGTTTTGAAGAAGCACATAACACTTGCTAGGTTTTCAAGTTAAGAAACAAGATGACTTTAATGAGTTTTCTGCATGAGGAAGAGACCTGTCCAAATTAAATCAAATTTTAGTGATGAGTGAGAAGAGTTTGATCCTAATTTTATGTTGGCACAAATTAGATCATATGCTGCTAATAGGAAGTCTAAAACTTAGGACATCTGCTCTCCAGACACAAATATGAAACTTTTTCATTATACAAAAGACTCCATATTGAGAAAGGGCCTTTGAAACCATATACTCACCAAATGACATAACACCAACAGCCTGAATGGCGTTGGGCTTTGCAAATACCCAGGCATCTTCTGTTTTTGGTCTAGAAGACAAATCAAGCATTTAATGAATGCTCAAACAAACACAAGGCTAAGCATATCAGAGAACACAAAATGGTGTCACACTAAACACTGAGTCAGAAATTAATAAGGGGCTCCCATAATCTTCCTTAATTGTAAATAATTCCTCAGGAACCTGAATGTAATGGTAACCTTGGTCCTCTAAAATGCATGTCAAATGCTTGAAAAGACTATCTTTACATGTATAAAATATCCACTGACTACTTAATTTTGTGACTTTATTTACTCATCAGTTTAACAAGAAACATTGGTTATGCACTCATCACTTAAGCGACTCACTGAGGGAAATACAAAAATTAATAATGCAATGTTCTTCCTCAGTTAATCAATACTTCCCTTCATTCCCCTTTAACTCATTGTCCAGGCTCATCCTACCCAAGGGAAATTCATAGTTGGCACTACAGTTTACTGAAGGTGGACATGAACTAATATTAATTGAGGATGTACTTAACTGTATTCTAGAACTCTCCTATGATATCTCAATCTTCATAATAACATTTAAGAGTTACTGTCACCATTTAGTATGTTAGGAGACTTAAGCTCTGGTTGGTGGTATAACCTGTCAAGCTTCCACAGACAGTAAGCGAAGAAGTTGAGATTTACTGCCCATCCCTTTCATACTGTCACTGTCAGTGGCCTCAAATTCTCACCTGTGGAAATACTTCTCAAAGATGTTTGGAAATATGTGAACTTTAAATTACCTGAAAAATCCTATTTCTTAGCGTAATTAAAATATTTGCCAATCTGTCTATTGGCAGAGATTGGTCTCCCTGGTTAACATATCCCCGAATAATGGTAAAAAGCCTAGGTTGCAAGGTCAGATAGCTGGTGTTAGTCTTCTGGCCCTTTCTACCTATTAGTTGTGTGACCATAGGCAAGTTATTAACCTTTCTGCATTTCAGCTTTGATAGGGTAATAATAGTAATAATTAATCCATTGAATTATTGTGCGAATTAAATGAGAGAAAATATATAAGTGTTCTGGAAGAGGGCCTTACATACAGTAAGTGTTCAGTAAGTGGTCACTAGTATTCTCAGCTTATTATTATTATTCATTGTCATTTAATAAAATGTAGGCAAAATGTTAAAAGATGTTCAGCTTCCCTGAAAAGGAAAGGTTTGAGTGAAACCCAGAAGAATACACTAGGATGGAAGAGGGGAAAAGAGGAAGGAGGGTCATAGAAAGCATAAAGGCAATAGGTGTAAACCCACCTAGTTCATAAGTTTGTTATTCATTCTCTATGTAAAATAGGAACACAAAAATTGTCTCATTCGCTTTGGGATTTATGCATTATATCAAATCCCCCCCCCATATTTGAAATTAGCCATTACACAAAAGAGCTTGCTGGCCTACAAGGCAGGCCTCAGGCTCTTACAAGGCTTCTGTGATTCCGTTTTTTGAGTGGGAGCTGCTGCCACCTGCTGCCTCCACTATTCTTACTGCAGTGAACATCAACTGGGAACAGCGTACCTGTCAAATTCCAGTGTTAACATGGAAAAGTACATCGTTTGTCCATGGTCTTTAAAAAATCATGTAGAAAAGCAGCACTAAAAATTACAGAAACTTGTGGGTGCCTGGGTGGCTCAGTCGGTTAGGCATCCAACGTCAGCTTAGGTCATGATCTCGTGGTTCCTGAGTTCAAGCCCTCTGTCGGACCCTGTGCTGACAGCTAAGAGCCTGGAGCCTGCTTCGGATTCTGTGTCTCCCTCTGCCCTTCCCTGCCCATGCTCTGTCTCTCTATCTCTCTCAAAAATAAATACTTAAATTTGTTTTAAAAATTACAGAAACTTGGGAGATTTTAAACATTTTAATATGTTTAAAATATCTACTTTTTCTGTTACTATATTTGTACATGGATAATACATTTTTCCCTTCTGTACAGATTATAGTAGTGTTCTATTTTTTAATTCTTTTATTGGTAATAAAAAGGTAGGAGTTTGATTTTCATTCTTCTTCCTCCACTTAAGTATTCAAAATCTTTCCTGGTCCATATGTTTCACTGAACATATTCCTAGATAAGATGGAGTGTGAAACAGTACAAAGAGATAATTTTGAATTTTCTGTATTCAGCTTAGTGATGTTGATTTTATAAGATGGAGAATACCAAAAAAAAAAAAAGATGTTACTGATAGGAAAGCATGTGTGTCCAAATCTAGGTAAAGAGAAAGAAAGAGACATTAAATATAGCTTTCCAATCTTTTATAAAACAGTCTGAAATTAGTTCCAGAATCAACAAGCTATATACACATGTATGTGCAAGCAAGAGGCAGGGTGATGGAGAGAAAGTTTCTTGGTATATTTTGAGATTTCTGAAAACTTGATACCCATCGTGGCTGAGAAAATGAAGTTATAAACTTCTGATTTTAGACTAGAATGCTGAAATACAAAATGAAATATTATCAAAAGCAACAAACAATGTATAAGAAAAAATCCTGAGTGGGCAGAGTGTTTCTAATAAATGCAAGGGTTGTTCAATAACAGAAAAATCTATTAATGTAATTCATCTCATCAACAGATTAATGGAGGAAAAAGCTTATGAGCATTTCAAAATATTTAGGAAAGCCTACAATCCAGTATTTCACTTGAAAAATATGCTAAGCAAACTATTAATAAAATAGAACCTGCTTAACCTGATAGGCATACCTACCAAAATCTATAGCAGATGACACATTTAAAAGTGAAAATTTAGAAATATTATAATTAAAGGTGAAAACCAGGTAAAGATTTTTACTATCACTGCTTCTGGACTATATTCCTAGAATTTCTAGCTAATGCAATAAAAAAGAAGTCATAAGATATGTAATCATTGGAAACAGATAAATTATTTGTACCCAACAGAATTGTGTACACAGAATACTCAGGGGAATTTACTGACAAGCTATTGGAATTAATAAGAGTATTCAGCAAGGTTACTGGATATAAGCTTGATATATGAAAATCAATAGGGTTGATGTACCCAATTAAAATATTTTTTAAATGGCAGTGTCAATAAAAACACTACATATTTTAGAAGATATGCATAATCTTAATGGCATGATATAATTGTATGGAAAGATACAAATAAATGGAGAGATATACTGTCTCCATATATATATGAATAAGAGGACTCAATATCATGTAGATGTCAGTTCTCCCCCAAATTAATATTTAAATTTAAAGAATAAAATATGATATTCAAGGAGGAAATACATTTTTTAAAAACCCATAAAAGCAACATAAAGATGATAAACATGATAATGTTTGTACAATAAAATAATCCATATACAAAGTTACAAAGATAAGCTAAAAACTTGGAAATGAGATTTGTCTTGTATATAAGACATTCCAATAAGCAATGAACAATAGTCAATTGACAGAAAAGGAAATGACAATAATTATGCTACAAGTTGCTCACTTTCCTTAATAATCAAAGAAACTCAAATAAAATCCATAAAAACAGGCATTTCACACTTAATTCAACCATAGAAATGTTGATAAATCCCTGGGAAAGGACAACTTCCAGTTATTATGGAGAGAAATGTAAATTGTAAAAACTTTGGAGAAGAGTTTGATAATATCTAATAAAGCTGGAGGTACTCAAAACTTGTAAGCAAACAATTACATTTCTATGTATAGGACCTAGGCTAGGAAAGTGCACACGTGCACACAAAAATATGGATAAGGATGTTCACTACTGCATTGTTTATATTAGCCAAACTTTGGAAACTACCTCAATTTCAATACAATTGATAAATAAATCCATAAGTAAAACGTGACATAAACAAAATTGTGTGCTATAAGAGCAGTTAAAAAGAGTCACTAAGTACTAACTGTATCAAAGTGGAAATATATGAAATATAATACTGAAGCAAAAATCATGAGTTATAGAAGAGAATGTGCAATTTTTTTTACCATAGTGGTTATATATGTATATTTTTACAAACATACTAATCAATACTGGGTATTATTGTCAACACATAAATGCATAGTACAAGTATAAAAGCATAAATAGGAATGATTTAAACCAACTTAAGAATAATAGCTATCTCTAGGGAAAGAGAAATGAATTGACTTTTAAATATGATAGTCTATTGCTGGCAAATATTGAAGTAAATACAGAAAATTACTTCAAAAAAATCTAGCCCAATTACCTGCTTCATGAACTTTATATGATTATATAATATTTTATGCATAAAACCTTTCTGGATCTGAAACTAATTTTAACCATAAATTTCCATAATTCTACAAAATTCCAAATATTCTACAACTGAAACTACATTCTTCTTGTTTTCCAGTCACTTATTCAACTCATTCAATTTTCAACAAATATGTGTTGGCCACTACCTATGTAGCAATCACTGTTATAAATCACTGGGGATCGTGCAGAGAAAAAGACAAAAGAAAGAAGCCAACTATCTTGGTCTATATTCTATATTATAATTTAGAATATCACTCTATCATAGTGCTTTCTGTGATGATGGAAATATTCTAGATCTGTGCAGTCCAATATGGTTACCATTAACCACATGTGGCTATTGAGACTTTGAAATTATGGCTAGTATGACCAAAGAATTACTTTTTAGTTTTATTTAATTTTATCTAATTTAAATGAATAGCCACAGATGGCTAGTTGCTACTATATTGGACAATACAGATCTGGAAGGAGTCATATAAGATAACTTTTTTCAGAGACCTCATTATTTTCTAATATCTAAAAGAGTTAAAGAAATTACCTAAACAGGTTTAATTTTTTCCTATAGTGTAGCTTATGCTGTAAATTTTCAGCATTCAAATTCCACTTGAATTTTCTGAAAGGCAAGTAGAAGAATGGAAGAGTAGAATATAACAATAAACAGAAAGAATACTTTAACTTATGAAGAATCATGGATATCAGAGAATCTTCAAAGTAAAGCAAAGAGCAAAAAAAAAAAAAAACCACAACAAAGAAAGAAGGAAACAAATTGAAATTGTTATCATGAATACAGACATGGCAGAAAAGACATGGTACATTGTAGTCATGCTGAAATACTATAAAATATGAATCAATGAAGTGAAATTTAATTTGTTATTACAAAATGATTATAGGATTGCTAAAATTTTAGAGTATAATTCACAATGAATTACCTGTAAACTGGGAATGGCTTTCAAATGATCATTCAAATTCAAACATATTAACATACAACTCTCGCGGAATATTTATTTTGTACAAAAAGAGGCAAGTCTTCTTCTGAAGAAATCCCCAAGTAAGAACTACTTTCCAATTCCTCTTTGTTTTAGTTTCTTCTGTTGCTACTGTTGAAGTTTATTTCCCTGAGGAACTGAAACCAACTGCATTCACTGGTGTGTGTCTAGAGTTTGCAATGGAAGCGAATAGTTCTGAAATTAGTCCACTGAGGTCGATAGCATCTCTTCAGCAAGTGTTATTGTTACCTCCTGATGAATGGACTAGCTTTTTACCTCTACTTGGTTCCTACCTGCTTCTTTTATTTTCTGTGATTATTTTCATTGGCTACAGACCAAACTGTGGTTAATACCAAGAAAGGACAACTAAAACAATAATGAACTTAATTTCCTCTATGAAGGACAACCTACTCACAACTGAGAAAAAACATGGAATACAGAAAGCTATAATGGAAAAAAATACGGGCTTTGAGGTCAGACAGGCTTGGATTTAAATCTCAGCATTATGATATACTAGCAGGGTTCCTTGGGGCAGATTAGTTAATGACACTGGTCTTCATTTGCTCTGCTGAACAGAAACAATATTTATAATTCTATATACATATCTGGCACATGGTTAAATAAGAAAAAGAATGAGTGTGTTATATAGTGGACAATCAGTGTTCGAAGAGACCTCCTTCCCACTTTCTCCCTTCCCTTATGTTATCATTAAAGTAACAATGCATGTCTTAGACTTGCTATAAGAACCTGAAAATACATGAAATGAAATCTTCATCATGGTATTCATAGTTCCTCTAGAAAGTAAAGGGGCCTTGAGGAAGTTGAGCATTTTATTTAAAATAAATGAATGATTATTCTTGAGAATAGACATATATGCTACCAAATGGGCAGCCATTTGGTTGATAAGAGTGAAAAAGATGAAATGGTTCATTTATGAATTGGATATTCACAGTAAATATTCAGTATTCTACCCCATATATTGATTTTCTGCACAAATGGGTCTGTCAAATTGGTGCAACTTCCAGCTTCCTAGGGCCATTTTAGACAATCTCGGGGTACATGGAGCTGCTCACCTCACTCCAGGGTTTATATCTTAGCCCAGCTATCAGTCTCCCCAGCTGAGCTGGAGCTCTGTGTTGATATGATAAATTTTGCTACAGTGGTGTGGAGACAACCACCAATGGAAGATAATTAAACATTTGAATAAAAGAGGGCATTCATTAAACCGGAAGACATTTGACATCTAAGATGAATAGACAGGAAAACTGCCTGATTATTTAATCACTGGATAATATCTTAGACTAATTGCTTAAAAGAAAAAACAGTTTAAAATTAACATTTTGCATTTTAAAGCTTCTATCTACACATAACAAGCACGCATGAACACATACACAGATTAAGAATTCTTCTTAATATTTTTTGTTACATCAATTTCAAATTATAGAAAGGGTTTTATTCTATCTGTATTGCTAAAAGTTCTTCCTTTTGTATTTTACCACAAAGAAAGATTATGAAAGAATATAGTTATATTTTATTATTGGTATTGATAAAATAGAAGTACAGTGACATTTAAGTTTATTTCTTGAACACTTACCACTACCTTCTTAGAGACAGTCAGAGGCTACCTACCTGGACAGGAAACAAGAGTTTCATTTTGCAGAATTACTTGGGGGAACTGCATTTTGTTTTAATAAGGTGAAATGGTCTTACACATATTGTATACTCTTGAGGCATGTGTGTGTGCATGTGTGTGTGTGTGTTTAATAGTTTGGAAGCAATAGGAAATAGATCTCTCAGAATTTTTACCATATCGAAGACACAGCAACTTTTGCTGAATGCATAGATGACAGGCAGAAATAATCAATTCCCAATTTTGGGTGCTAAAGAAATACCCAGGAAAACAATATAAAATCTTAATTTAGTCATTGTTTTTCCCTGCTATCTCTTCCCAAAGCTCTAAATTAAGTGCCAATACATATGGTAGTTATTCTTTATTTTATTTCCGAATCTCTCAATCAAGTAATAGCATAATAGTGGCTGTAAACTAAGAGGTAGGGAAGGGGATTAGATGATCCAGTAATTATATAAATTTTGAGATAGAATATTTTAACCATCCCCTACCTGTATACCTGTCTGGTAAAGTCTACTCCCTTCATGGCATAGTTGCAAGTCCCACAAAAAAGGAAATATACCTTCTTTCTCTCCTCATATCTTAAAAAAATGATATTAAAGGAGTTTAAAATGGGAATAATCCATGGGGGAAGAGATAATGGAAAAGAGACTTCAGTGCAGAAGACAGTTTGGGAACACAAAAGCCGATGCTTACATGGTTAACTGCTGAGAATGGAATAAGTAACAACCACAGAGAGAGAGCTACTGATGAGAAAGAGCTGATTCCTTTTGCAAAACTCGTGTGTGTGTGTAAGACTCAAGACAACAGAAAGCTATGTAGGATACCCTGGAAAATGGAGAAAAAAAAGAAAAATGAAAGATATGAGATCCTGGATTTAAGGCATCTAACACAAAAAAGAGGCTGACAGTGGAGCAGCAAACAGAAATCGGTCCATTCAGAAAGGAGCAAGAGAGTAGAAGGCTAGAAGGCTCTGGGTGGGAAGTCTGCAGGAAACATAAATAAATAAAATCAGTAGATTATCTAACATGTTTGAGCATTTGGAGAAGGAGTAACAAAAATGATCAAAATCAAAAGCTAAACTAGGAGAAAATATTTGCAAAAGACACATCTCATGAAATACTGTTATCCAAAACACACAAAGACCACTTAAAACTCAATAATAAGAACACAAACAATCCAATAGAAAATGGGCCATAGAGCTTAACAGACACCTCACCAATATGTATGTATATACACATACATATATACATATGTATACATACATATTGGTAATGTAAGTTATCAATTTGAATATGTATATATTCATATACAGATGGTAAATAAGTATATGAAAAGATGCACCACATCATATATCATCAAGGAAATGCACATTAAAACAATAATGATATACCACTACACACTCATCAGAATGCCCAAAATCTAGAACACTGACAACACCAAATGCTGGTGAGGATGTGGAGCAACAGGGACTCATTTATTGCTGGAGGGGATGCAAAATCATACAGCCACTTTGGAAGACAGTTTGATGGTTTCTTACAAAACTAACATATTCTAACCATACAATCCAGCAATTGTGTTACTTGTTATTTATCCAAAAGATTTGAAAACTTCTGTTCACACAAAAACCTGCACCTGATATTTGTACCAGCTTTATTCATAACTGCCACAACTTGGAAGCAACCAAGATGTCCTTCGGTAGGTGAGCAGATAAATTGTGGAACATCCAAACAATAGAATATTACTCAGTGCTAAAAAGAAATGAGCTACCAAGCCATGAAAAGACATGGAGAAATCTAAAATGCATATTGCTAAGTGAAAGAAGCCAATCTGAAAAGGCTATATATATATATATATATAGTATGATTCTAACTATATTTCCATTATGAAAAAGGCAAAACTATGGAGACAGAAAAAAGCTCAGTGGTTGGTTGGTGTTGGAAGGTTGTGGGAAGGGATGAATAGGCGGAGCACAGAGGATTTGGGGGGCAGTGAAAATACTCTGCATGATAATGTGAGGGATACATGAGATTATACATTTGTACAAACCCACAGAATGTACAACACCAAAAGTGAACTCTGATAGGAACTGTAGGCCTTGATGAATATGATGTACTAATCTGGGTCAATCAATTGTAAACAATGTACTACTCTGGTGGGGAATGTGGACAAAGGGAGAGGCTACACATGTGTGTGGTGAGTAGATATATAGAAAAATCTCTGTACCTTCCTCTTAACTTTTTTGTGAACCTAAAACTGCTTTAAAAAACTCAAAGTCTTACCAAAAAAAAAAAAAGAAAAAGCTAAATTGGACATCCAGCTAAATCTGGTTAGAAACACAATCAAAAGCAATGATTAATTCTAGGAAAAAAGTATACAAGAATAGAAATATAACTAATTTTGAACATGGTGTTTTATCTCCATGTATTAGGATATGGTCAAAAGGAAAAATAATTTGAGAGAGATAAATCTTCATCTACTATATAAGAAAACAGTGAGAATCCAGAAATAATAGTTACAAGCAAGCACATTATGCAGAGGTAAAGATACAGATGAAATAGAAAAGGATTTGGTAAAAAGGTTTCCCTATTTCATTAAAAGCCATTTGTAATATTTGATTTTGTAAAAATATGTGAATGTATTCTTTTGAGAAAAAATAAACCCAAATAAAAGCAATACTGGGAAGAAGCAGGAACCTATCAAATGTCTTACAAAGTTACAAATGGATCATGGCAGCAAAGGAGAGGCTTACCATAAGGTTCAGATGATTCAAGGCGTAATGTTTCAAACGTTTTAATATATTTTGCTATTAACACAAATAGAGACTGGCTTATAGCAATTTGCAACATTGGTACAGCAAATTACTTTCAAAACAATGACTGCCTCTCTTACTCAAAAAAAAAAAAACACAAAAAAAACCCAGTCAGTTCTGTAATTATATTCTTTTTAGAAACCTTTTGTATGTGTGGAGGGGGATGGGAGTAGGGAGGTTTAGGACACATAAATTCACTTTGCAAAATTATTTCAGTTTGGATTCGTGGATTCAGATATCTCATCCTATTTTGAAAGGCAAGCTCCACCTTATCTTCACAACAGCTGAGTAGTAATAAGGCAAAGCAGCAGAAAGCAGGTCCTATCAAATATATCTCTAGTCTTCACAGACTTATGAAAACAAGCTTCAAGGGGATTGCTTCTGATCCTGAGCACATCAGACCTCTGATGGAGAGGATCAAACATCATACCTCTCTGTGGTACCTGCCCAAACTCTTTTCGGCTACACATAGGCACCTCCTGGATCATACAATCTTGGCAGAGCCTGTGATTTTGTTAAGAAATCCTTACATATTAACCTCTGTCAACCAGACACATCTGAGAGTTAAGTGCTCTGGCAGGCACACAAAGGCTCCACATTTCCTGTCACACCATGAGCTTACATAGATCTGCCCAGTCCCCCAGCATGGGCATCAGCTGATAGCTCTCTGCCACCTCCTTGCTCCCAGCTCACATTTCTTCTGATTCTCTTCTATAAACAATTGTGGTTTATGTGAACACATAAAGCTGTTCAAGAAAGTTCTTGGGAATCACTCTAAACATCAAAGCTGATCCTTTTTTAAAAAACAAATTTTACACAAAGCTAATCTTGAATTAAAATTTACAAAAAACATTATGCTGATTTTTTTTGCCAAAATATAATTTTGGTTTTTTATATGAATCATATAAAAGTTTGCACAACTTGGTACCATTAACATCACAAATACTTCTTGTTTTCCATTTGGGACACCAAACCACTTTTGATTCTTATTCTGTTACCTACTTACTTCTTCTTTCCCACTATTGGCTCCAATTTCTCTGTGAACTTTTTAAAAGTTGGTGTTAACTGTTTTTGTGAGTTGGGATTGAAAGGGCAGAGTGGGTGGGAGGGGACAGACTTAACTTTTGAGTAAAATGAAAAGTTGTTAGAATTATGAGTGCTGTTTTGGTTCTCTACTGTGTTTTCCACGAAATGTTATTAAATTAAAATATAATGTGGATTTATGTTAAAATAAAAGTAATTTCTGATGTGAGCTACAGATAATTATTTTCCCGTGGGTTCCACTAGGGTTATGGCATTCTTCACCTTACGCATTATTCCTATACAATTTTTGCTGTACCAGACTCTCCCTAAACTCAACTTGCATTTTCAAAACACTGAATGACTTCTGCCCCTTCATTTTCTTCCCAATTCCAAGAGCTACTCAAAATCAAGATATTAAAATATTAAACATTTACTATGATTTTCCCAGACCTGCATTGTCTCTTAGTTAACAACTTAAAAGAAGCAAGGGTCCTTCCTCTGTGTTTCCATAGCACCATGCTCATAATTCTATGACATAGTCTATTTATCTCCCCTACCTCACTCCCCAATGAGTTATATGAGACCTGCAGAAAGGGACTGTGCTATATTGATCTTCACAGACCCAGATCCTACAAAACTGACTGACCCAGCAAGCAAATGCTTACTGACTGAACTGACTCTCCCATTTTCTCCTTTTGGTGGTGAGTTCTGGGCCATCTCACAGTCTGGTTGTCCAAGCTGGACACCCTTCCATCAACTCTTCTTCCTCTTCTTCACTTCTACCAGCCTTTGGCTTATACTGTTCAGTTGTCTTTTGCCTGGATGCTTGCTATAGATAGACTTCTTCTGAGTCTTTGTACCTGTAATCTATACTCATTTCTGCCGTAAGATTAGTCCATTGATATGGAGACTTGCTCCAGTTGCTCTCCTGCTGAAGAACCTCCAATGCTCCATCAGCTAAAGTACAAATTCAGATTTCTTAGCACTACACACAAGCTTTCCTTCCCTGTTGGTCTTTGCCAACTTGCCTACGGTCATTTATTTGCATAGCCTCGCCAAACTCTCAGCTCAGAATCACCAAAGTCTAGTTACTTCCTGAACACAGAGGTGGAAGGTGGTGGTAATGGGAGAATAGGGGTCAGTGGATTAGGAAAGCACCATCTTCAGCAGTTTTTCAAATGAGGTAACATGGAGACATGACTGTTGTTAAAACTGTGATAAAATGTATATTTGAGGAGTGATTTCAAGAAAGATAGAGTTCTTGAGAAAATGCTCAAGGGAAGCACTTTATTTTCCTCTGATAGTTCCTGAACCAATGGCAGTATCCCTCCTCTCCAGATTCCTCCCAGTGTTATAACCTTGAACTTCTTCTGCTGTTATACATATTGCATGTTAAAGAGATCACATGTCTGGGCCTCACACACTGCTGCCAATAGTAGCTTCCAACCTCTCCCCATTTTCCTTTTTGACCCAACTAATGTGACTACATTTTTTCAAGCAGTAGATCACATATTCTCTTATCTTTAAATATTACCTGCCTGCCCAGGTTGGGCTAAGGGCCCTTTCTCTGTTTCTAAGCCCTTTCCCATAATTCTATTAATTATTATATTGAAATTAACTTTCAAATGTCTGTTCTTGTCATCCATAAACTATAGATATTTAACATCAGGGACTGTGCTTTCTTCATCTTCACAGCCTGAATACTGACAATAGCTAGACTTTTCATAAATGCTTGTCGACTGAAAGAACGGCTACTCTATTTTTACTCTTTGTTTGTGAATCTACACCACGTACCAGTCTGGCTTCTCACTGGAAATAACAGACAGGTGCAAATCTCACTATGGCAGCCATTTAAAAAAATAATTGATGATGAGTGGAACATGTTCTTAACATGGAGTAGCCTAAGCTGTTTCTCCAGCCCCACTACACAGTGACTGGGTGAATCTTCTCTGGGAATATATTGTCTTGCAACTTTTTTTTTCCTATTTTCATGTGGACTCAAGTCAAATGATGGTTCTACTTGTTGCTTTATGTGAGCAATCTGTTTGGTAAAATGTACCACCAATTCTAACAGTGCTGCAGAACTTGAAGTCAAATGGTATTTTAGTAAATCAGTTAGCTAATTTTGCTAGCATGGAAGTAGGCTTAGGAAATTTTTTTTTGACAGGAAATGTTTTTGCATGAAATTTCTATTGTCCTAGGATAATTTTTATGGTATCATTACTTCAAAATTACAGTCAGTTAATCTCCAAATTGAAGCAATTAAAAGCAGAAGGCACAAAGGTTCATTTATCTATTCAAATGAACATTCAACACTTTTTTGCTGCAATTCTAATTCTGTATTAGGTTCTGTGCTGAGTCATGGGTATATGATGTGAAAAAGGCTAATGCAACCTTGTTCTCATGGAGCTTACAATTGTGGGAAAGGGATAAAATAGAATATGAATAAAGATAATTTAACATATAGTGTGATTATTTCATTCCTATGCATGGATCTCTTCTTACTTCCTATGGTGAAACTTCTAAATATAACCAACTAAAATATTCAGGTTCTGAACATACCTTTGTCTACCACACTCTCAGATAATAATCTTATCTCTGAAAAAATATGGGCATGAACCTTCAAATGCCCTTCACTGGTCTTCAGAATGTATCCATAGTTTACTCTCCATACTTGATCTTATTGTTTCAGGAGGAAGAAGCATCCCAGTTCCTCGTCAGGCATTACTCTGTATTATAAATTCCAACTTTTCAAGATCTCCTGGGGAACTTGGTTCCATCTTTTGGCTTGACCTATAACATGCTCAATAAATTCCATTGTAAATAAAAAAATGTGTTTGTTAGGAGTTCTTACTGTCTCAAACTGCTGTTTTGTCATGTTACTTTCATTCATTGATACTCTTAAAAAACAAAAAGAGGTGGGTATATATTTGCCCAATTCATTTCCCTACCATTCACTTGCATTTTACTTCTGTCTAACCTGACGTCCACCCATATTATTTGACTGATATTCCTAATGGTTACTTGTAACCTCCTGTCACCTGAGGTGGACATCTGTAGCTTCTATCATACAGTGGCTACCCCCTCTTCTCCTGGCATCATTGCCTTGACTCCCTTTGGGACCACCTTTTCCTCTACTCTCAATCCATGTGCTTTAGTGGGGCTGACCCTATCCTTAGCATCAAGGGTCGGCATGTAACATAAACACGAGCAAGTCAACACAGGCTACTATGATAGAGTTTGGGATCATCACGAGTCCCCATTAGAGCCAATCGGAACTAACAGTGGAAGTAAGGTTGGAGGTAACCTAAAAGAGAAACCTCATTCTCTTTTCATGGACTGGGACCTGAATGGATGTAGGCTGGTTCTGCTACTGCCATCTTGTCACAATGAGGAGAGAGCCTTTCAGAAACAGGAGCCAAAACAGGAAGCAAAGCCAAGAAGTGGAAAAATAGAAACTATGTCTGATTTCATTGATTAAACTGCTAAATACAATCAAATCTAATAACAGGAATACCTTTGCACTTTGTAGTTATGTGAGACAATAAATTTGCTCTGCTTCAAACAGGGTTCTATGGTTCCTGTCATTTGCAACAAAAAGGGCAATAATTTAATCATAAAAATGATTAGAATGGATAAGGGGTAAAGAAATTAATACGTATTGAGATCTTTGAGGAAGGCACATTTCATATGCATAAAAGGCTGTTGAGAGTAGGGACACACTTTTTGGAATTATGTTTGGAACACCACATTAATGATTAAACTGCTATAAAAGAAATGTTATGAAGAGAAAATGGTTGTAAATTTGGACTGCATGCTATCATTTCCATTCCGATTGTAAAGAATGGAATATTAATGAGGTGCAGAATGAAGGTTTTCATAGTGATAATGCCTCCAATGGTAGTTTGGAAAAAAAAAAAAGGAAGAACTGTCATTGCATTTTGATACTAGCACACTTTCTAGAAAGCAATTAAATTGCCTTGCCTCCTCAGTTTTTAGAAAGCAAAAGGTTAGAAAATACAATAAAAATGAACGTTATTTCCAAAGAGAACTGAAAGTCATTGGACTATAAGATATTTGAAATCATATCAAAAAGCAGAATTTATGGCCTTATGAGTTATGGAAAAGGAAATTGAATCGTGTGTTTTATTTTTAAAACACAACGACTAAAAAGCTGTTTCCATAGTAACAAGGTCAATACCAGTAGCCATTATAGACCTTCCTCTCTTCTGATAGTGAGTTTAAAGATCTTTTCCAAATACCATTTTAAAAGCCCTATGAAAAAGTACAGCTTTTCTGATCATTCTTCTGAACCAAAAATGAGGAAAAACACACACGGAGTATTGAGTTTCTCATGTTTTATGGATTATAAGCATTCATGGTTGTCATATTTTCAGAACGAAGCCTGCCTGACTAGCTATTATGCCAGCCCTCGAACATGGGACTTGATTAGCCTGATTGTAAATCTGGACAAACAGAAGTTGTTTGCAATAGTCTTCAAACAGAAATAAAAGGCAGCACCATATTAAAAAAAAATATTTTTAACATTTAAATATTTAAAGAGTTGAGTAAATAATCCCTGTTATTAGAAAAATTGCAAAGGCTCAGATGAAGCATGATATCACCACTAGAGGAAGGTTAGAAAGATACAGACCACATTTTGTTTACAACAGAAATAAATAGCTCTTTGGCCACAAAATCAATTCATTTAGCGCCACCAGGAAACAGCCTCTCCTTCCTCTTTCCTTTGTATCAAGATATACTTGCACATATGACAGTCATTTGTGCTGCCTTATCTTCCCCAATAATTGTGAGCCCCTTGAGAGTAGAGATATTTTTTCTTTGTATTCACAATAGTATCTCATATACGTTTTGCATTTAAAAACTACCTAAAAAAATACGTGGAGAATGAAATGTGGAAAAGAATTGCACAACAGTGCCTAAAATAACACAAAATCTATGGTGTATTTTTAGAAATGATACGTCAGTAAAAATATATACTCGTGATTTGTCTCTTTAAACCAAGAGGCTCTAGATCCTTGCTCACAGACTCAAAACTGTTAAATAATGAATTGTCTCCTAGACCAATTCCTTCAGAGTCTCTGCAGCTGGGGCCCTGGCATCAGTATTTTTGACAGCTACTCAGGTAAATCTAAAGTGATGCTTTGGGTTGAAAATCATTGCTTTAAACTGTCCCCTTGGGGCTCAATTAATGATTAATTTATTTACCTCCAACTTTTAGCTACTTGTTTTTCTCCCTCAATATTGCCTCATAGTACTATATTTGCCAAATCTATAAAACTTTTTTTTTTTTTTGAGGGAGAGAGAACACACACACCAGCGAGCAGAGGAGAGGGGCAGAGGGAGAGAGAATCTTTTTTTTTTTTTAATTTATAGTTTATTGTCAAGTTGGTTTCCATATAACACCCAGGAGAGAGAGAATCTTAAGCAGACTCAAAGTTCAGCGCAGTCTGATGCAGGGCTCAATCCCACGACCCTGGGATCATGACCTGAGCCGAAATCAAGAGTCCGGCACTCAACTGACTGAGCCACCCAGGCAACCCTATAAGGCCTTTTATTATAACCTAATAATTTATAATCTAGAGTCACTTTTCAGAATAAAAGCTCCAATTAAAAAAGTTCTATCTTACACAATTAAAAATGTTAGCCAACAATTATCTATTGTATTGTGTTCAATATACTTATTAGCTTTTTGTTGCTGTAAATTCAGTTTTTGAAAAGCAGAGATGAATACAGTACAATATAGTAATACTGATAAATGTCAGTAGAATTTAATATATGCTTCTGTGCTTTTATACTTACCTTTCCTGGTCTGGAATGCCTATTACACATCTATCTATCTGAAAAAAATTCAGACTCATCTTTCAAAACACCCAGAACATATTCTTCTTCCTCCAGGAAGCCCTTCCTGATTCAGACAAACTATAAAGCCCTCTCTTCTTTGGTACTGCTACTGTGTCTATGCTTGTATTTTGCACTTCTCCTACTGTACTGCCATTTCTTTTTCTTTGTTTTCTTTTGTTTTTAAATAAGTCAATTTTCACTACTTGATTGTGAACAACTTGCAACAGGTGCTGATTTCTCTCTGCTCTTTTTACTCTCAGGGTGCAGCAAAATAGCTAGAAACAACAGGCACTCAATAAGTGTTTACTAAATGAAAGAATGAACGTCCACATTGAAGTGAACCAGGTGCATTTCAAAACCATTATTTCTGAGGACTAAATTGTGTCTCCTTCAAAAATTCATATACCCCACATAATGGTATCTGGAGATGGGGACTTTGGAAGATAATTAGGCATAGAGGAGGTATGAGGGCTTTCTTGATGGGATTAGTGTCCTTATAAAGAGATACCAGAGAGCTTGCTGTCTCTCTCTCTGCCCTGCGAGGACGCAGCAGGAAGGCAGTTTTCTGCAACCAGGAAGAGATCTCTCACCAAAACCTGACCATACTGGCAGCTTCTAGAACTATGAGAAAATAAATGTCTATTATTTACAACCCCCCAGTCTACAGTATTTTGTTCTGGCACCCCAAGCTAATACAACTATGAACTGGGATTAAGTTATGTGATGAGAATATTAATATAAACATAATCGATACTGATGCTTTTTAATTTTAATCCTTTAAAAAGTATGAGTTCTTTTTCCAAAGTAAAGGCTGCATCAAATGTAATTAGACTAGATGTTTTATAATTCCTCCCAAATAAATTAGAGGCATAAATTTTGGTATTTTCCTGGCAGACTAAGTTGAAAATGATGTGATCTTTCAGATCAATTAATCAATAGGAAAGAATAAGTTATCATGGGGACCACGTTATCAAACATAGTTATTTATCAGGATTCCTTTTTCCCCCTCACAGGTTACATTCATTAAAGACCCAGTAGGTTCTTTGCACTGTGCTAGACACTGTCTTGTGTTAATTTTATTTTGTCTTCAGGCCAATTTAAGCTTGTTTCATTCCAGCATTCTCTTGGGACTCTGGATAATAAACTCCCCAATCCTTATCTGGAGAATCTGTTCTATAATCAAGGCATAAAAATGGCATAGTTTGAATTGGCAGTATCCACATTTTGTTTTGTAGATTCCTCTCTGGGATAGATGAAAAGTTTCTGCCATTTACCATGTTTCCTCCTGAGTGCTTCACTTCATTCCTATTTCTGGCTACTCAAAATCCCTTTCTTATTCTAATTCTTAGGATTGGCCATTAACGTAAAAAGTAAACTCAGTTTAATCTCATCAGCCATGCAGGGTCCAAATGAAAAATGCCTGTCCACTTAGATGTAATTATTTTCTCTCATTTTGTCAAATACTAAAGATAAATGATGCTTCTAGTACCATGATTACTTTATACTTCAGTATTTACAAATGTCATATAAATATCTACTGAAGGCTCTAAATTAAAAATTAACCAAGATAGCAATAAAACTTACATGTATGGACCCAGTGAGACTACCCTTGCTAGTACAATTCCAAGAATCAGTGTTGTTAAAACTGTAGAAAGAAGAGAGATCTGCAAAAGAAAATGTAAAGATATTATCAGTTTGGAAGAAATATTATTGTACTGAAAATATTAGGTGTTTCTCTTTTTACCTGAGTAAACATATATACAATTTTTGTTTACACAATCCTATAGTAGTTTATTCTTATAGACTGGGGTTGATAATCTCAGGCATGTAACTTTTTATCAGATCACAGTAGTATTTTTTCCCCAAAATAGGGAGACAACTATCATATATGAGTACTCTAATTTTGCAACATGGCTTTAAATGTTTTTAGTGACTTACTGTGTAGAATACAAAACTGGTGATTTTCATTCATGAAAGTGAAAGGGAAGTTGTTTTCTTTTTTCTTCAGGTCCTATTTTGGTGTTGACTTGTGCTTTTTTTCTACCTATAATTGCTTCTGCTTCTGTCTTTACCTTACCCTCTCCCTTTCAACATAGGTCCCCCCCACCTACACACATTTTGGGGGTTCCTCTCCTTTTTCCTTTCTATTCTCTACCTCTGTTAGTCTATTTTTCCTATTTGGTTTTGCCCTTTGGTCTGTTTCTAAAGTCTTTGCTTTTTTCCCTCTCTTCTGTCACTATTTCAACTGGTTTAATATAAACCAGTCTGTGTGTATATGTGTTCTGTACACTCATTATTAGATCTGTTTCTGCCCTTAATTTTGTAATGGATAAGCACATTTTAGACTTGTCTAATAAAAGCAACATAATATGAAACTGATTTTATTTCATTTGATTGTCATTAACCTTGTTTCCTGCGTTGCTAGTTTTTAACTAGAAAGAAGGTTCTATTATGAGTCCTCTGATCTACTGAGGAACAGGGATTTTAAATAACACTCCCAAGGTCACATAGCTAGAAGATGGTGAGGAAGAATTCAAATGCAAACACCTTGACTCCAGATCTGGGCTCCAAACTCCTCTGCTTTGCTCACTGGGAGATTTATTTAGATATTTCAATATGAAGCTTTTGAAGGGAATTTAGAAAATGTCCAGGTATTAATAATATGATAGGATATTATCTTTCTTTTCATGAATGCCTGGACTTCTGCTCGCAGAAAATAACATTTATGTCTACAACATGTGGAATGGAAAATTGTTCAGCCATTTCAAATAATTTACAAAAAAGCTCTTTTTTATTTCTGGAAGTCTATTAGGGAACGAAGGTAGAGTGGTCAGGACACTTTGGAATATGATCTCCACTCTCAGCTCCATCCGGAAGGACTGTGGGTCACAGGACCCATAACAGGATCCTTATGGAAGGATCCATAACTACAGATACACATGAAACATCACAGCGAAAAGTAAACTTCACTCAACTGTTGAACTTTTCAAATTAGAACATAAAAATATATAAACAAACTCTCTTTAAAAATGATTCATCAGAATGCTTGGCAAAATATAGCTATAACACCAATAATATTGTGCATAAAATACAAACTCTCCTTGAGAGTAATGAAATAAAAATACAAGTAGATAAAGGCTAACCCATGCAGATGAGCATATATGGTGAAACGAACATCTATTTGTTTGGTTTTGTTACAAATAAATCATCATTTCTATTTAGCAATAAGAATCATACACAATGGCCAAATTCTCATGAATCGATCAACATATTGACATTTAAATTCACTGGATGAAACACATTGTAGCTTACTAAAAAATTTTGAGCCAATGAAGTGATTCATCCTTCTTAAACTAGTCTAACTTTAAATTGTTTAAACTATTATCTATAAAAATGATAGAACATTTTTTCAGTAATCTAGACTTCTATAATTCTTTTTATTTTCTAAATTGAAAGTATGCTATCTGACTTCAGAATATCTACCTTAAAAAAGGAAAGGAAAGGACATATTTATTTCACACTCATCAACTATTTAACCATTAGTTCCCATAAATAATATAAAAATTCAAGCACAATTTTTTCTAGTGTAATTGTAAGAAACTAAAAGAAACTAAGATAAACACTGTTAAGAACTTGGCCATATAGAACACAGTTTGACAAAATTAGTGCAGGTAACAAAGTACATTTCTGCACCTTTTTTTATTTTTTAAACATAATTTATTGTCAAATTGGCTAACATACAGTGTGTACAGTGTGCTCTTGGTTTTGGGAGTAGATTCCCATGGTTCATCGCTTACATACAACACCCAGTCTATACCTTTTTAAAATGTAAAAGTTACCTTTCCAAGCTTTGCTATATCGCGATACAAGGACAAAGGCAGAGTAAAGGCAGCCGTGGAAAGCACAATAATGAAGTGGCGACCAATAAACAAGTTTGCAGGGTCAACTAAAACACAATAAATATTATAAAGTCTTTATAGGTATGAGTAACACACCAGTGATACAAGTAAACAGCCAAATACTTAATTGCAGAAATAAATTAACATTAAATGTTACCTAAATGACAAAGATTTTGAGTAAATAAATCCCATAAAATCATGTAAAAATAGAAATAATTCATATAAATACAAAATAACTTAAGGATGAATCTGTATTTCAAATAATCTTTTTAAAATTTTAAAATTTTATTTATTTTTGAGAGAAAGAGAGAGAGAGAGTGGGGGACGGGCAGAGAAAGAGGGAGACACAGAATCTGAAACAGGCTCAAGGTTCTGAGCTGTCAGCACAAAGCCTGGTGCGAGGTTTGAACGCATGAGCCATGAGATCATGAGCTGAGCTGAAGTCAGACACTGAACCAGCTGAGCCACCCAGGAACCCCTAGTTCAAATAATCTTATAATATTTTTCATTCAAATCATTTTAATCGGCTTTTAATCAGTTTTCCTGCTCTACGTTTCCTTTGTCCCCTGAGAGTATATTTTTAACCCAGAGAGTACAGAGATCCTTCCCAAAGCTTAAACACATGATGTCACTCCTGATCCAAAACTCTCTAATGGCAAATCCCTTCAATAGAAAGTAAGCTACATGAGGAAAGGACATGTTCTGAGGCTTTTTCTTTTTTTTAATTTCTGTACTCTAGAGAGACGTGAATAGTAAAACTTAAAATTTCAAAAATCAAGCTTTAGATAAAATTTCTATTTTTATACTTTTGTATAAAGCAATGGTCTCCCTGAGGAAAAACAGACAGAAACAACTTGGAGAGGGAAGTCCTCGGGAAGCTTGCAGAAATCAGTATACACTGCAGACTTTTGGCTATCATAATGAATAAATAACTGTGTGTGTGTGGGGGGGGAAGTGCACACATGTGCCTATCATCAAATACAAGCAAATATTGTAAACATAAACTAAAACATACTTTCAAGGATTTATATAATTTTAAAGCTGTGCTAAGCATAGTGTTCATTTCAGGAGCTATATATCTATTCCGAGGAAGACACCACTGGTTAAATATTTGAGCTCATATTGAATTTCTTCAGAAAGCCTATATCATTAGGTTTTTGAAATGTCTTCAGTGGTACCAAGTCTTTGTTCATTAATTTCTGCAAAGTCTAAAGTCTATAGAATAAGTGAGTGAAAAAAAGCTATTACTGGGAAAAGTGAGACTCATTTTCTAATTATCTCATATGGCTAATAAACTAACTTAAAAGGAAGTTCCCAGATGCAGTTTCAAAGTGGTATAAATGTGACACAGACAAACACACACACATACATACCATAATAAAAAATAACCAGGAATATTTGATTAACTCAGATATAACTAAACAATTATCATAAAGTTGTGAATCAAAACACTAAAACAGGAAGTTCAAGTTCCTGAAACCCTGAGCTCAACTATTTACATATTTCTGGTGAACATAATTTGAATTATTATTTGCATATCTGTTTCTGTTTACCCTTTCAAATCGTTTGGTCTACTAATATGTGTGGTAGAAAGTATAGGTTCTCTTCACTGAGAAATTTTAAGTTCCAAAAAAACATGGAAATAGAATCCTACGAATAGTGACAAACCTAGTAATAAAGGCGCTCTATTACCATAAAGGATCTAATGATGACATCTATTATTTATACTGATCTTTTAACAAAAACACACCTGAATAAGCATTTTAAGTGTTTAAAGTATAGTAAGATTGTTTAAAGTCTATTTATTTTGAGAGAGAGAGAAAGAGAGAGAGAGAGAGAGAGAGCTCATTAAGCAAGGGAGGGGCAGACAGAGAGGGAGAGAGAATCCCAAGCAGGCTCAGCATGGAGATCAACGTGGGGCTTATCCCAGGAACCGTGATCTCATGATCTGAGCCGAAATCAAGAGTCAGATACTTAACTGAGCCACCCAGGGACCCCTAAATTATAGTAAGATTTTTGAGAAATTTCAAAATCATCTAAACATACAACTTCTTATACCAATGTTTCTTACCACTTTGACTTGTATCAAGAACCAAGGCTTTGGTTATCTGAGAAAAGTATAACCAATTCCCTCTTGCCAGTCTAAGACATTGGTGATATATTTCAGGGAAAAAAATATAGCCTTGCTAAGGATTTTATCTACTTCTAAAAGTATTTTGGCATCATTTTATACTTTATAAGATATACAAACAAGGCATACATTATAAAATATTCCATTCAACAATGATACATAAACTGTGATAAGAATAAAGTATGTTCTGGGGCACCTGGGTGGCTCAGTTGGTTAAGGGCCAGACTTAGGCTCAGGTCATGGTCTCGCGGTTCATGAGTTCGAGCCCTGTGTCAGGCTCTGTGACAGGTCAGAGCCTGGAGCCTGCTTTGTTTTTGTGTCTCCCTCTCTTTCTCTGCCCCTCCCTGTTTGTGCTCTCTCTCAAAAATAAATAAACATTAAAAAAAAGAATAAAGTGTGTTCTTTGCTATATGGCCTATTTTTGTAAAAGTCATTTTTGATTATTAAAAATTTAATAACCAGGGAGGGGGTTTCAAAGGGAACTTTAGCTTTGTAGAAGGTGTTTTATTTATATGAGAGCTATATATTCATACATTATTTATAACTAAAAAAATAAAATGTGATCAAAATGTTCCTTTTGGGGAAAATTAAATTAATTTTGGTCTATCTCATTGTACAACAGATGCTATACAGAGAATACTGAACTGCCATCAAAGCAAATAGGATAGATATCTATAATTTGATATAAAAATGTGTCCCTAATATGCTACTAAGAGAAAAAGCACATTATACAATGAGCTGTATAGTATTACCTTATTCATATGAATCTATGAAGTCATGCATATTCTTAAAACTCTGGAAGTATATGTTAAAAAGGAAGGAAGGAAGAAAGGAAAGAAGGGAGAAAGTTGTTGGAAGAATTATCCCTACCTGGTTTTCCCCAAAGAAAGAAATTATGAGTATGCTCTATTTCCTCTATTTTGTTTGTTTTGTTTCTATTATTTCCTAGTAAATACATATATTTGTCAAATAAGAAAATAAAGTGATAAAAATATTTTTCTAGATTAATATATGTTCCTTTGAAAACATGAAACATAACAAAGGAAATGAAAAAATCCTCATGAATCCCACAATTAAAAGATAACCACAATTTACATGTGAATATATTTTTTCTTGTTTTTTCCCCCTTAGTTCTCTATGAAAATAGAAAGTTTACATAATTAGGTCACATTTTATACATGGCATTACATTCTTTCCATTTTTCCTTAGCATTGTATCCACTCACATGATCTCAGTTTATGAAAACATGATTTGTAGGTGGGGGGCTAGAACTGAAGCTGCTGCTAAGAGCAGTGTTGGGTAAGCCTGCTATATGCCAAGCTCCATCTTATTACCTCTGTTGTTTCCCACAACAATTCTATGAAGCAGATGATACTCTACTTCAAAATTTAGAGAAGAGACTAGAACTCAGAGAGAGACTTAACCTTCTCAAGGCCACACAGCCAGCAAACAATGTGTCTGATTTGATGGTCAAGTCTCCCTCATTTTCCATTTCCCCTAGACCCTGTGAACAGAATAGGTGTGGTTTCTAATTTTAGGTTTTATTTTGGTTTGTACGTGTGTAGAATGAGTGATTCAGCACTGAGAGGCAAGGTGTATTGCCAAACGAAACAACTCAAATGTCCCTCAACTAGGTGACAGATAAACTGCTCTATGTCCATATGATGGAACATTCCTCAGGAATAAAAAAAAAAAAGACTAAACTACTGATACACCCCAAAACTTGGATGAATCTCAAATGCACTATATTAAGTAAAGGAGGCCAAGCTTGAAAGGCTACCTATATATGATGCCATTTATCTGGCATTCTGGGAAAAGAAAAACTAGCTAGAGAAATCAGATAGTGGTTACCAGGAGCTGTAGATGAGGGAGGGTTTGACTACATAGGGAAATAGGAAACATTTTGGGGGGAGGGTAGAATTGTTCTGTATTTTGATTGTGATTGTGGATATATGACTATATGCATTTGTCAAAACTCACAGAACTATACATTAAAAAGGGATAATTTTACTATATTAAATTGTATCTTAATACAAATAATGGAGGGAAAAGCCAGCTTGCTTATTTAAGAAATGGCATAAAAACAGTACATGAAAAATGTTACTACAGAGAGTTGGTGATATGTAGCATAAGATTTTTACAATAGAAAGTATTCTAAGTATATGAATAGCAATGATATCCTTTAAAGAGCTAAATAAGAACTATATCTATAAAGGTAGATTAATACTTTAGGATCAGAATTGATCATGGATATTGACAGATGTTTGAAGTTATCCAACTCTTCCACTTGCAAATATTTCGCTTGTAAATTATTATGAACCACATCACCTATGTTGCTTACCTCCTGGGATTCTTTGGAAAACTTTACTCAAAGTATCTCCAGTTATTATGTTGTAACTTATCATAGCTAAAAACATAATGAAAATAATATAGTTACCGATAAGCCATCACATATTTCATCTTGAATATTTTAATTTTTTTGCATTAAACACTTTTTTTCTTTAAGTTTTTTATTAAAACTCCAGTTAGTTGATGTACAGTGTAATATTAGTTTCAGATATAGAATTTAGTGATTCATCACTTACATACAACACTCGGCGCTCATCGCAAGTGCCTTCCTTAACACCCATCTCCGATTTTGAAAGTAATCAGTTACCCCCCAAATATTGGCATAATCCTACTTCTTTCAAATATATGTTGTGATTATGAATATGCACAACTTCAAAAATAACTAGATAACAGATTTATGAGAGAATATAAATTTATATTACAAAAACATTTTCACCTTACGAATTGATTCTTTTCCAGACAGAACACTTTTAAATAATAGTGACTTCTGGTAGTCATTTAAAATGTGATTTGTTTTGTTACTAAAGTTCAGTTCCCAAACATGTTTTCTGGAATACATGCATTGCTCAAATAGAGGAACAATAATATAATAGAAAATTGTGAAGACACCCAAATTCCCCCTCATTCGAAAAAGTAAGATTTGCAGGAAATAATAGTCTTAGCCTTCCATCGAGACATAAGGAGCTACTGGTTTGAACAATAGCTTCTATGTTACTGATTTTAAAAATGAAGTCAATTCAACCATTGGTAAACGTTAACAATGAACCTAAGAAGTGCTAGGTGACATGTTCACCATTATGGCACAAATTTTAAATTTCATGTTGGCCTTGTTTGTACATGGCTTCCACAAACCCTTAGGTTTTCAAAAAACATATTTCAGCTTTAGAAGACATCTATTACTTCATCTATTCACTTTTTAAAAATGATTTTGTTAAATGTTTATTTATTTTTTAAAGGGGGGAGGGGCACAAAGAGAGGGGACAGAGGATCTGAAGCAGGCTCTGTGCTGACAGCAGAGAGCCTGATGTGGGACTTGAACTCATGAACCACAGGGCTTCAACTCACTAACAATGAGATCAAGACCTGAGTTGCGGTCGGACCCTTAACTGATTGAGCCATCCAGGCTCTCCTCATCTATTCACTTTTAATCTACTATTAAAGCAACCTTCTTCAGAAATAGTTGTATGTTTATGAAATAATTCCAATGTTCATTGTCACCTCACCTATAAAGATCTACCTATAAAAGGATACAACTTACCTATAAAAGGATACAAAAACTGAAGAACAGAGAGGAGGAGATATCCTGGAAAGCCAAAGGTTTTATTGACCAGAGACTGGTAAGTGTCTGTTCCAGAGAGGGCCCCTCCTTTTATCAATAAAACAAGGGAAAAGTCTGTGGCAAAAATAGCAATTAAACAAATTTCAGATTACATTTATTACAAAAAGTTTTTTTAATATTTTGTCTTCAAGCCTTCAAAGAAATTCTTTGAAGAGTTTAATTTAATGCTACAGTAGATTGGCATGGCAAGGCTCACTTTCTTCTCATAAAACATTACCTTTCATGAAACAGTACTATTTCCAGTCATATATTTTTCAATTGAGATGCAAATACACTTAACACATCTGTGCAGTGAACTGGACAGAAAAGAGTATGCAGACTAGAGACAAAGCATCAGTTTTCCATTTTACTTTCCTAACCTAACCAACGTTAATGACTATTAACAGGATGCAGCTCCACTGTCCAAGCAACAGAATGTAGGTAATCAAATATTTCATAGACATTCAATGTGTGAAAACCGAGAATGAAAAATGATGCATCCAAAAAAAAAATAGATTGAGGGGAATCTCATAAACCATCATTTGTTTATGATGGTTAACTTCATTTTAAAATTTAAACTGGTAACTTTAGTTTATAGTTTTTATGGTTAAGATAGAACTCCAAGAATTTTTTTTTTTGTAATTTATAGTTTAAAAAGTTAAGTTCTCATTTTAGAGTTGGAATTGAAGACACAAATATACAGAAATTATATAATTAAGAGGTAATCTCTCCCACCTTCCCCCGCTCCCCACTGAAATCCATGATTTCTGAACACTAAGTGAATGACACTGAAGTTGTACTGGGGACACAGCTATGCACAGGGTGTGATTCTTGCTTTTCTCTTCTCTGGCTCATGTTTCCATCACAGGTGACTTTTTTTTATCCTTTATGCAATTTGGAAATGCTTTAAAATACAAAGGAGAAGACAGAAATCACTGCAATATGCTTTTCCACCTTGATTCCCTCCAACATCCTTGAATCTTCTTTCAACAAATTCACCAATGAGCTCCAAGTTGATAAATCCAACTGACATGTGCTAAATCTTAATCTAACTTATTATTTCAGTAGCAATTTTTTCTTTTATTACATTTAATGTTTATTTATTTTTAGAGAGAGAGAGAGAGAGAGAGAGACCGAGCACAAGTAGGGTGGGGCAGAGAGAAAGGGAGACACAGAACCTAAAGCAGGCTCCAAGCTCTGAGGTGTCAGGACAGAGCCAGACATGGGGCTTGAACTTATGAACTGTGAAATCATGAGCTGAGCCAAAGTTAGACACTTAACCGACTGAGCCACCCAGGTGCCCCAGCAATTTTTTTCTGTTTATCATTTTCCTCTTCCTCAACCATCCTCCCTTGGCCTTTGTGACCTCACTTTCTTTTGGATTTCCTATTTTTGGGGGAGGGGGCAGAAGAATAAACATGACCAAAGATAGGAAGGAGGAAGGTTTATTTGCCTTTTCGAGCTTTGACTTTCCTCAGGTAGAACTCTAGCTCCTTGTCCCCTAGCACATAGCCACCTGCTCTGCCACACTGGTCCGGTCTTGAAGCAATGCATGCAAGAAGCTTGCCCTGCTGGAACCGCTCCTTCAGAAGACTGCTGATTTTGGCATTCTTTTTCCTTACATCATATTTTTTCTGCATTTTCTTTGATTATTTTCTGTTTAAAATCTTCCTCCTCAGGAGGCAGGTCGGCTCCCTTCTTGTAGCATGGGGCAGTGATAGTGGGACTCGTACCACTGTTGGTAGGATGTGCTGTCAATGAGCACTATACAGGTATTCACCAGGGTTTTGGTGCAGACCAGTTCATGGTTGGATGCATTACAGACAACATCAATAATTCTTGTTTTGTGTGTACAACACTCGGAGCCTCAGAAGAAGTTCCCCACCACCAGTCTCAAGGCACTGTATTGCCTTTCCCAATGCGGACTGTGTGTATGTGGCAGGGCCAGTTTTAGGGTTCGCAGCGGGCATCCTAGCTAATACTTGAGCTTCTTGTAGGGCTTTCTCCTGCCCCCCATCTTCAGGTGCTTGTGCCACTTGTCCCCAGAGATGCCCATTGCTCTCGGCGCTAGCTGCAAAAGAGTGAATTTCCTACTGCCTTTTGACCATTCATACGGGTGGTTGCTGTTTTTTTGTTTTTTGTTTTTTGTTTTTACCAGTTTCTCATACTCTGTTTAAAACCTGGATTCTTGGGACTTTTTTCTCACTCCTCAAAACATCCTACTGTGATCTTATTCATGCCTGTGGCCTTAGTTTTCATACAGATGTTATTAACCACTATTACTGTCTCCCCAAACCAGTCCCCTCCAAACTCCCAATTTCTATATCTAGCTGTCTAATAAACATTTTACCTTGGATATCTCATAGGCATCTTTATTTTTTTAATGGCCAAATACTAATTTATAGATTTGTTCTGGAACCTGCTTCTCCATTCACATTTCTCCAAATTGTTAACAATATCAACAGAAATTTGAGAATCACTGTAGACTTCTCATTACCCATCACCTGCTACATTCTTTTGGTCACCAAGTCTATTAACTACTGCATTATAAATTATTCAACAGTATCCCCTCATTTCTAATCTCTAATCTGCTTTATTTGAGGGCTTAGGCTTTTATCATTTCTTGCCTTGATTACTGCAAAAACTCCTAATAGTTCACCCATCCACCAATCTGGCCCCTCTTCAAGATAGTTTTGACATGCCTTCCCTACCTAGGTGTTCTCGACATTCCCCCTCTACAAGATGGACCTGACCACAGCATAAATCTGATCATGTTTTCTGCTTAAAATCCTCCAGGGGAATCCTCTAATGCTTTTGGATTAAAAAATCTTTTTCATGAGGCAGAAAAAATTATTTATTAGCTGTGTGATCTTGGGTGAAAGATTTGATTTTCTTGGGTCTCTGCTGTAAAGTAAGACAATACACCAAACCTTGAAGGGTCTGTGAGGATTATGATATTTAAATGTCTACCACAATGCCTAGCATGCCCTACAGGCTAAATGAATAAGAACTTGTGCTACTTTTGGTTATGTTCTATAGGCTGCATGTGGTGGTGGAAAAACCTCTGTATTTGGAGTCTGATAACAATAATGATAACAACCACAAAGATACTAGCAAATTCTTTCACGCATTTTTTTTTCTGTGCTTTATGCATATCAACTTGTTTAATCCTCGAAACAACTCTAATTAGGTGCAGTTATTACCCATTCTCCTTTAACAGGTGAAAAAAGTGAGCCACAGAAAGTTAAGCAAATCGCTGAACTTCACAGGGTTAGAAAGGAAGAGTCAGGATTCAGATCCTGGTAGTCTGGCTCCAGAATCCATGCACGTGGTCAAAGTTACAATTCTGTTGTCAATAACTGCTAACCTTGGGCAAGGCTTTTAACCTATCAAAGCCTCAATTTCCTTCTCTGTAAGAGTAGAACATATTCCATGAAGTATAATATCTACTTACGAAGGATTAGGAACAGTGGCTGCATTATGCTTAGCATCAAGCCAGTCCTCAGGAAGCAGGAATGATGATCATTACATGGGAGCCCTCATAAACGCCTCTGCAAACCTCTCACTTCATCTCTCTCCACTTCGAACATCAGCCCTATGTGTTAGCCAGACAGAATCACTTACACAGTTTCCTCTGGCACTTTCGCATTTCCATCTGCTTAGAGGACCCTTCCATTTTCTTTGCTCACTCATAAACAGTCAGCAGAAGTGTCTCCTCATTCCTAAAATATGCCTGCTCCTTTGAGACTGGGTTAAATGCCACTATCCCTATCATAATGCACATATTTATATATTTTGATTATGTCATTTTTAATAAAGTATTATAATTCTATGTTTCTGTCTGCCCAGCACAACACTGTGAGCTTCATACAGGCAGGAAAATGTTCTTCATTGCTATAATGGCAGCGGTTGTCACTAAATATTTGTGAATTAATTAATATAACAGGATTGCTAGATGTCTACATAACTGATCAAAATTCAATGTAATAACTGGCCTAATGAGTATATTAAAAAATATTCTGAAAGCACAAAAGACATAGTAATTAATTATATTGCCTTTGTTTAAAACCAGGAAAACCTTCACAGAGGAGTTGAGCAAGCCTTGGAGGATACACAGGATTTCACCAGGTAGAGAAGAAAAAGAACGTCAAGTAGGGAGACTGTCCATGGGAAGGCAGCATGAGAGCACATTCTGCAGGGAATGGAATAGTCCAGAATGGCTAAAACATAACTTTCCCACATGGCAATGTTTATGACGATGTGAAAGAGACATTAGATTAGTTGAGATGACACTAAAAATTCAGATTGTGGCAGAGCTATGAAGGAATTTGAATACAATAATTTTTTTTTTCTGTTGTCATTATGCAGCCTTGGAATGTCTTGATTCCAAGGAGAGACCAGGCTGAGGTTTTATAAAGGTAATTCTGCAGCAATATGGAAGACTGATCAGGAAAAGGTAGGAAAACTCAACAGCAACTGATTGACCAAGGAAGAGAATGAATGAGGATGTCAGTAACAGAGAGGGGGTAATGTTTCATAGATGTTGTGAAGTTTTGGTGAAGAACTGTATGCTTGGGATGAGAATGCTGAGTTTTATAAAAGTTCAAAATATATTGCTTAAAGTTAACAATTTGCTAAGAATTTAGTCAATAAAAATGTGTTTACCTGTAAAATACAAGCTATAAATATATACCTTAAAAGCTTTAGGAATCTTAAGTATCAATCACCATAACATTGCGATCTCACTTTAAATACACTGCATGCAAATTTTAGATAAACCCATGAATGAGTCTACGTTACCCAATAGAAAAATTTTCTTTTAAATCAGTGTGTATGTTTGTAAAATAAATATTATTACACTCTAATCAACAAATATCAAACTCTGAAAGCAAATTAAAATAAAACATTTGTTGTAAGTATTTACAATTTGTTCTTATTCCCCAACATTTCACAAACATGAAAACTACCTGCTAAGCTGGGTATATCTCATTAGAGGTCTTGAAAAGACAAAAGAAAAATTATAGTGAAAAACAACTGTGTAATTACAGTGTTAATTTGTTTTTTAAAGTTTATTTAAAGCTTATTTATTTTTGAGAGAGAGAGAGAAAGAGAACAAGTCGGGGAGGGGGAGAGAGAGAGAGACACACACACACAGAATCTGAAGCAGGCTCCAGGCTCTGAGCTGTCAGCACAGAGCCCGATATGTGGTTCGAACTCATGAACTACGAGATCATGACCTGAGCTGAAGTCAGATGCCTATCTAACTGAGCCACACAGGGGCCCCTACAGTGTCAATTTAAAGAAAAATTCGTTATTATACCCTACTTGTAGATTTTCCTCTTTAAGGCCTAATTAAGAAACAAAATGATCACTGTCTATACATTTTTTTGCTTCTGTGTGGTTATCCTTTATTCATCAAAGTTATTTAAATATTTTGATCATGCAAATGAACTAACAAGAGTAATTTCTACTGATTAATAACTTTGAAATAAATGCTTTGCAAAGGGCTGTTCACAGTCATTGCTACCAGTTTATGTATGGCATTAGTTGAGAAAGTTATTCACATTATGATTTATTTATGTATAATGGGATTTGGCTTGGGTAAACTGTTAATTCTCCTCAAGTATTTAATTCTTAGGTGATATATATATTTTAATTTTTTCTATCTACTAGCTTACAATGTGTGTAAATGTTTACAGTGCACTTAAATAATCAACATTATGCTTCGGTGGAAATTAATTATTTGTCAGTGCTCAGTGACTGAGAAACAGGAAATTAAAAACGACAAGGGTAATCCTTGAATGGGATTTTTTAGTGTGATGAATGTTCTCATGACTAGAATGCAATTTTTAAACACAGCAACTCTGAATAAGCACAACGTTATGGGTCCCATATATCTAAGTTATGGGTCTTAATTAAGCTACAAAATAAGAGCTTAGAAGCTCAAAGTAGCTTAGGTTTGGGGAGAGCAGGTGGTGAGAAGGCAGCAGGGAGGAAAGCAGCCCAGGGCTCCTGCAGCTCTGACCCTGGTATCTACTGCATGCTTTACTCTCTCTTCCTCAGCCTGAAGGAAAAAACAGCAGACTTCAAGGCTGGTCTTGGAAACCTGAGATTTTGTGAGGGGATGGCATCTTGGTTAGGGTCTCCAGAAGCAGAGGTGACTAAGAGATTCTTGGACACGGGATTAAGGGAGTGCTCTCAAGACAAGGGGAGGGACAACATAGGAGAGGGGAAACAGCTCAGCCAGGGCGTGATCTCAGGCAAAGACTAGCTGGAGCCCAGCCCTGTGGTGGAGGCCCTCTGGAGCTACACCTGCAACACCACTGTTCTCTCCTGGAGGCCCGGAGGTCAGCTTTTGTGTTCCTACCAGTCAGTCATTGGCTGAAGGCTGCGGGGAAATGGTGGCTGCGCATCATAACCTCACAGGAAGGTGGCGCCATTGAGAGCCAGGCCAACAGAAACAGCTGAGATTCCGCATTCCCTGGTTAAAAGGCATCCAAATGACTACACACAGCGGCCACCATACCAACAACTGCTGCAGGTGGTATCTGTTTTTGATCACTGCCGTTTTCACAGTGATCCTAAGGTAGGGGGAGGACCCTGTGGTTGTCATCAGGTGAGTTGGAGTGGGGGGTAAACGGGCAGGGATGAGAACAACGGGAAGAGGAGGTGAGTATGAGTTGAAAAGCGGGCGCTCGGAAGACGGAAGAATGGCAGAACGTGAGTGTGAATGAACATGTTACATGCAAAGGGGGAAGCAGCAGAGAAGTGATATAGAAGCACCTTATTGCTGCCCTCTAAGATAGTGGTAGGCAGGGAGCCTGGGCAGAAACGGGCAGGGTGGGGAGGGGGTGGTGAACACCCTGAAAGGTGCTGGTTGAGCACCAAGGCTTTCAGTCTTACCTGTACAAAAATAGCTAGAAAATTGGCTCATTCATGTGCATCTGCTTAAAGTGTTTGTGGGAGAGAAAGGCCTGATGTCTACCCTTTCAGAGCAGTCACTTCCAGCCTTATCAGCCTTTAAAATGACACCCCCATCTACTGCTCTCTGCATAAGATGAAAAAAGGCACATGAGAAGGATTTAGGCTTGGTAATATATAATGCTTTCCTAATCTGTTCAGAGGATTAGTAGGCAAAGTAAATCTCCTCGGACATAAAAGTCTAAATTCTTTAGGATTATTTGATGCACTTCTTAATTAGGAAATTCGGTTATTTTGTGTGTGTGTGTGTGTGTGTGTGATCATCATAGCACAATTTAAGTTGCAAGAAAAACTATTTTACCTGTAACGTATGAAACCCAGAATAAAAGCAATATTCCCAGAGGAAAGCCAGCTTGCTTCATTGAATAAGGTAATCCTGGAAAAATATAAAATGCCCCACCCATCACATTAATAAAACATATAGAAATTTATAGTATTCCCCCAATTCCTATATGTAACAAGCTCAGTAAAGTGACATATTTATAGGACATTGTTGTAAGCAGTGCATAAGGCTACTCAAATTAAATGTTAGTATATTAATACTATTTCAGAATAAAATGCAAGTTTAGGACACATCAAGAAAGCAAATTTACGAGGTGATGGAGTAAGAATAAGAAAGCAGCAAATGAAAAACAGATGCCAGTTCACACAAATAATGTTCACTTCAGGGTGAGGGGAATATGACCTTGAATATGTGGAAAGTAATGACCTAAGGCTTTCCTCACATGCTAGCTGGGAAAGCAGAGAAGGTAATAAGGGTACAGAAGGATATGGGATATGAGGAAAGACTGACACCAGAATCAAAATGGGTAACCATGTAGGAAAAGGAGAGAAAAATGGGAAGGCAAAAGTATTTCCTATAAAGCTAAAGGATGATATAGAAGTATTTCTTATTATTTTTTTTGGAAATGATCAATTTTAGATTATGGGCAACAAATATTTGAGATAAAATGTATTTAAAATATTTCCATCAAGAATTTCTATTCTCTGAAAATTTTTTTCTTTAAAAAATCTGCTGTACATAATTAAGAGGCACTTTTCAACATTGCTGACATAAATCAGCTTAAAGTGTTCACATCAGGAATTAACTCTGGAATTCTGCCAAGGCCGAGCTGCCCACACCTCTCTGGTTCGTGGGGGCAGAATTTCAAACAAATATTTGCCCCTACTTGATTACTTTGCCTCCCGTACCTCTACTCTATGTATCATCAAAAAGAATTGTCTATATATGGAAACAAGTAAAACCAAGAGCCACATCAGCTTGCAACAGGTGAAAAAAGTAACTCAATTCAGATAAACGTTCAATGATGACGATTACTAAAAGGTCAAAACTTTACAGGAAAAAGTAGTATTCTCAATGAATTTTGCAGGATTTTGTTTTGTCCTTGCTTTTTCTAAAATTGGATGTTTTTAAAGAACAAATAGAATAATAAGCACTGAAAAAATAATTGCCTTAATTACTGTAATGCAACGCACTTAATTTTGTCAGATTTTCCCCCTTGCTTCAAATTGGGAAACTATGAGCTGCTCATTTCTCTCAATTCTGATTATTTGGCTCCTTCGTTAAAAAAAATCTTTGTATTTTCATTTAACCAATATCTACTTATTGATTAAAGGCTACTTAAAATTAATATATCATAGGTTTGTACTTTAAAATTAACACTTTATAGATAAGCAAGGAAATACTGTATGATTTAATTATTCACAAGATAATTATGTTTTCACATTAAACTTATGTATCTTCAATATTTTGAAATATCTGGAGATTTACACTCTAGAAGGTCATAGAAAGGTGGTTCAAGTAATGGTGAACACTTCAGGAAGATGGAAAAAGATTATTGGGTAGCATTATCAGTTGACCATACAGCCCATAAAAATAAATTCAGCAGATCCCATATGCAGCTCCATCTTTATCTACCACATATGAGAGATGCTCTCAAATGAGGAAAGAGTGTGAACACAACCTCTGCTTCAGCATAGAAGTGCACACTGTTACACTGGAAAAAAAAGGAGGTGATTTTATGGGAAAACATTTTTTATGGGAAAAATACCAATTTTATTACTAAATATTTTTTCCTTAAAAATAATCAATGAATACCAGCAATAGAGTAAGAGTCTTAATTTTCATCCTCACTGAAATTTTAAAACAAAATAAAACAACACTTACCTATTATCCCAGATCCTATAATCGAGTTGACAACATTAAAAACAGCTGTGGACTGACGACAAGTTTTCCCTTTGTGCTTATGTTCAGAAACGAGGGTTTCTCTGTCATCTAGATTGCTCTATTTTGATATATAAAATGGCAATTAAATATTTACTAGGTCGAAAAATTAGAAAAGTGTCAGATAAATATGCCACGTAGGATACTCACACATTAGTAGTAATAATAGTAATTTCATTAACGATAAGCAAATAATGATTAGGATAATAATGAGCAGCAATAACAGCTAGAAACAGAGCATTGTAAACAGATTCCATCCTAAAATGTCCCAATTACAGCTGCATCAAGTTCACGGACTGCTGCACGGAATCTCAGAATACAGGCTCAGGGAGCCAATGATGCGATTTTGTGAAGTAAAGGGGTATATTGAAAAGTGCCTGCCAAGAAAAAAAAAGTCAGATGAAGGCAAAACTTTTTCTCCTGGAGGACTTTCTGCAGTGCTAAACCAAGGCACTTTGTTGCAGGGTGAGTGAAACTGGAAGGGATGTGGCTTCCGAAGTTGCCCCGGTCCCCAGCTTTACCTGAGGCAGGATGACGGGCCCCTGCGCCTGGTAGCCCATGGCTGCAACGGAGGCCGCAGCACGCGGAAGGCTTGCGGGCCTGGGAAGCCCACTCTAGCTCGCCCAGCCTCCCCTGCGACCTCGCACATCCGGGGTCCGGCGCGGCGGCAGAGGGGAGCGAGCTGTCCCGCGGCCGCCCCTGGCCCCACCTCCGCAGCTCGGCGGGGGCGCGGGCTGCCGCCCTGAGCTCCCTAGGCTGCCGCAGCCCGGGGCGGTTTCCTCCCGGAGCTCGCCCAGCCAGACGCACCTTCCTTCTCTGGCGGGATGTTTCTGATCTGGGCAGCCCTCTCTCCCCTCACCCGTCTTTTTCTCCCCACCCGCGCCCCACCTCCAGTTGGAAAGTACAGTTTGTTCCGCCCCGTGCTGCCCTGCCCAGATTGTACCAAGAGTTACGATGGCTTCATTTTAGTCCAAAGTTAGGCTGCTCTTTGCTGAGTCTGATGTCCAGGTAAGAAAGCAGTAGCACCCCTGTTCCCCCGGAGCATCTTTTCTGTTACCGCCACCTCCTCCTCCCTACACATCTTCTGTTGTTAGAGATGACATGAAAATGTAGGACTTTTATTTTAAATGGAAAACAACGAACCAAACAAAAGAACTTTTCTAGGGTTTCAGCAAACTTGATTACTGCGCATGCTTGGATCAAATGTTTCCCGATGACTTTTCGGAAAAGGAGACTTAAAGAGTGGAAAAGATGGATTCATGGTGGATTCAGGTAGTGAATCTTAAAAACAGGGAGGTGGGAGGTGTAAGGAGGATGGGAAAGAGAAAGGACTTAGAATATATGAGATAGAATCTTCATGATCACCTATTCACTCATACATTACAGATGAGGAACCTGGCCCAGGGAATATTCAATCACAGAAAGAATCAAATAGAAAGGTTTGAGAGACAGTAAGAGTGGTAATATAGTACAAGTACTTATCAAATGCTTATTAAAGAAGTTCTTTTACTTAAAATTATGAAACATTTTCGAAACATTGAAAAAACTAAAGAGAATTATAAGTTCTATATCAAATTAAATGTTGACATCTTGTCATATGTTCTTCTACTACAAAAATAAACATTTAGTATTGCATAGAAATCCCTTCACTCTTCCCCATTCCTTTCGCTTCATCCCTGATGTCATCTGATTCATGAAATTGGTGTGTATCTTTCTATCCATGCCTTATATTTTAATTCATTCATTTGTAGCCATAAATAATACATAACATTGATTTGTGTGCTTTCAAGATTTACAAGAGATGGTCCCATATTGTACATGTTATTTCCCCCAGTAGCATTAATGTTTGTTCACCCAATATACGGTTTTGAAGATGTATTATGTCGATATGAAAAGGTACAGTTTATTATTTTATTTCTCACAGTTCAGTTAGCCATGCTCCTACTGAAAGACAGATGTTAAGGTTGTTATAAGTAATTAAGATTGTTAAAGTTCTAATTTTACACCCTTCTGGTACATATTAAATGACAGATTCTCTAACAGTAGAATTGTTAGGAACTAAGTCATGCATATTTTAACTTCATGAAATATTCCCAAGTTTCTCTACAAATTGGTTGTACCAATCTACACTTCTACCAACAGAGATGGAAATCCTATTTTTCTGCACTGTCTACAACACCAGGACTTTGTTCCTTTCTTTTTTTAAGTTTTGTTGTTCGGGTGGGTTTTAAAATGGTATATAATTGTATAAATTTGTATTGTCCCAATCTATAGTGCAATTGAGAATCTTTTTATAATATTTGATGAGTGTAATTAAATATTTAGGTTATCCTCTTTGTGAATATCATTTCATATCTTCTGTTCTTTTGATTTTGGATGTTAGTCTTTTTTTCTTACTGATTTGTTAGAGTTATTTATATATTTGGCTTGCCAACTTCTGTCAGTTACATATTTTGCAAATATCTTCTCTCAGCCTCTTTTTTTTAAACTGCAGCATTTTTATTAAGCAAAATTTGTAATTTTGACATACTCAAACTTAGTAATCTCAATCCTAATACAATTCATTAGAAGGAAGAAAATTCCAGCATTATTTTACTAAAAATATAGATTCAAAAATTCCAAATAAAATATTAGCAAATTGACACCAACAGTGTATGAAAAATTAACAAAATCATGACCAAGTTAGGTATACCCCAAGTATGAAAGGATGGCCTAACTAAAAAAATCTATAAATGTAATTTTTCACATTAACAGACTGTAAGAGAAAAACATGTAATTATTTTACGTACCATTATGTGATTTTTTTTTCCTCTTTAACCTGTTGATGTGATGTTTTACATTAATTGATTTCTGAATTTTGAACTAGCCTGGCATACCTGGGATAAATCCCACTTGGCCATGGCATATAATTCTTTTTGTACACTATTGGATTCAATTTGATTGAAATTGAATAATATTTAATTGAACAATATTGAAATGATTATTTCATTTTGTTGAGGATTTTTGAATCTATGTTCCTGAGAGATATTGGTCTGCAGTTCTCTTTTCTTGTTATGTCTTTGTCCGGTTTGGTAGTAGGTCAATGCTGACTTTGAATGAATTAGGAAGTAGTTCCTTTTATTATATTTTTTGAAAGCGATTGTGGAGAACAGGTATAATTTCCACCCTCAATCCTTGGTAGAATTCACCAGTGAATCCACCTGGGCCTGGTGGTTTCTGTTTGGGAAACTTATTAATTATTGATTCGATTTATTGAATAGATACAGGCCTATTCACATTGTCTATTTCATCTGTAAGTTTTGGCAGATTGTATTTTTCAAGAAATTGGTCCATCTCGTTTAGGTTATTAAATTTGTGGGCATTGAGTTGTTCATAGTATTCCTTTACTATCATTTTAATGTCCATAGGATTTATAGTGATGTCTGAAATTACTAGTTTCATTTCTGAAATTACTAATTTGTGCCCTCTCTCTTTTCTTAGTTAGCCAATCTATATATAGGCTTATTGATTTTATCACTGTTTTTAGGAACCAGCTTTTGGTTTCATTGATTTTCTCTATTGATTTCCTATTTTCAATTTCATTCATTTCTGTTTTAATTTTTTCACTATTTTTTGCCAACTTTGGATTTAATTTGCACTTGTTTTTCTAGTTTTTTAAGGTAGAAACTTAGATGTTAGATTTTAGTTTTTTTTTTCTTTTCTAATATATGCATTCGGTACTATAAATTTCCCTGTAATCACTGGTTTTACTACATCTCACAGATTTTCATAAATTATATTTTAATTTTAATATAGTTTAAAACATTTTGAACTTCCTCTTGAAATTTTTTGTTTGACCCATGTGTTATTTAGAAGTGTGTTGTTTAATCTCCAAATATGTGGGATATTCTAGCTATTCATCTGTCACTGATTTCTAGTTTAATTCTGTTTGGGTCTGTAAGCAGACCTTGTATGATTTCTATTCTTTTAAAGTTGTTAAGGTGTTTTTTATAGCCCAGAAGGTCATTTGTCTTGATGAATGTTCCATGTGTGCTCGAGAGGAATATGTATTCTGATGATGTTGGGTGTAGTCTATAGATGTCAACGATATCCAGTTGATTGATTATATTTTTTTAATTCAACTATGTACTTACTGTTTTTTTTTTTTTGCCTGAGGATGTATCAATTTCTGATATAGCTAAAATCTTCAACTATAATAGTATGTTTATCTATTTTTTCTTGTAGTTCTATTTACTTTGCCTCAAATATTCTAATGCTCCATTGTTAGGCAAATACATGTTAAAGATTGTTATGAGTTCTTGGAGAGGAGACCCCTTTATCATTATGCAATTCTCTGCTATCCCTGATAACTTTCCTTATTCTGAAGTCTACTCTGTTGGAAATTAGTATAGCTACTCCTCCTCCTTTCTTTTGATTAATGTTCATAGAGTATAATGCCATTCATTTACTTTTCTTAATTTATTTTTTAACATTTATTTTTTTATTTTTGAGACAGAGAGAGATAGAGCATGAGTGGGAGAAGGGCAGAGAGAGAAGGAGACACAGAATCTGAAGCAGGCTCCAGGCTCTGAGCTGTCAGCACAGAGCCCGACTTGGGGCTCGAACTTGTGAACCATGAGATCATGATCTGAGCCAAAGTTGTGTGCTTAACTGACTGAGCCACTCAGGCGGCCAAGCCATTCATTTACTTTTGATCTATACATGTATTTATATATAAAATGGGTTTCTGGTATGCAAAATATAATTCAGTCTTTTTTTTATTCACTCTGACAATCTCTGTATTTTCACTGACTTTCAGTGATTAGCTATAGAGTTGTTTTAATATCTACTGTTTTCTGTTTGTTGCTCCTGTGCTTTGTTCTTATTTTTGTATTTCACACTTTTTCTGTCTTTTATGGTTTATTTGAGCATTTTGTATGACTCCCTTTTCTCTCCTTTCTTAGCATATCAGTTGTACTTTTTTTTTTACTTTTTTAAGTGGTTGCCATAGAGTTTACAAAATACACTTACACCTGATCCAAGTCCACTTTTAAAAAACACTATATTGATTTTTAGGTAGTGCAAGTACCTTATAATAACTTAAAATCCTAATTTCTCTCTCCCATCCTTTGTGTCGTTTCTGTCATTCATTCACTTATATATTAGCATACACACATATATTACACATATAAGCATATAGGATTGGATACATTGTTGCTCTTATTTGAACAAATTGTTACCTGTTACATCAGTGAAGAATAAGGAAAAAAAACTTTTTAAAGTTTATTTATTTTGAGAGAGAGAGAGAGAGAGAGAGAGAGAGAGAGGGGAATAGAGAGAGGGAGAACAGAGAGAGAGGGAGAGACAGAGAATCCCAAGCAGGCTCCGTGCTGTCAGTGTGGAGTCCGATGCAGGGCTCCAACCCATGAACCTGTGAGATCATGACCTGAGCCGAAATCAAGTGTTGGACGCTTAACCAACTGAACCACCCAGGTGCCCAGAAAAATAAGTTCTTATTATACTTTCACTTTACTTCTTCTCTGACGTTCTTCTCTTATTTGTGTAGATCCAAGTTTCTGACATATCATTTTCTTCTCTCTGAATAACATATTTTAACATTTCTTGCAAGGCAGGTATACTGGTAACAAATTCTCTCAACTTTGTATTTCTCTTTCACTTTTGAAGGATATTTTTGCAGGGTACAGAATTCGAGGTTGGTGAGGTTTTTTTCTCTTAATACTTTAAAGATTTCACTCCACTTTCTTCTTGCTTGTGTAGTTTCTAAGGAGAAGCTTGGTATAGTTCTTATCTTTTTTCCTCTATAGGTCAGGTGTTCTGTCCCCCTGGCTTTTTTCAGAACTTTTTCTTTATCTTTGATTTTCTATAGTTTGCAAATGATAGTCCTAGTTGTAATTTTTTTTCTTTTTTTCTTTTGCATTTATCCTGCTTGGTGTTCTCTGTGCTTGGTAGATCTGTGGTTTGATGTCAGATATTAATTTGGGGAAATTCTTGGTCATTCTTGTTTTTATATTTCATCTGTTCCACTTTCTTTTCCTTCTGGTATTACTGGTATGTGTATGTTACACCTTTCATAGTTGTCCCATAGTTGTCCCATAGTTGTGAGATATTGTGTTCTGGGTTCTTTTTGTCTTTTTTCTGTTTGCTTTTCAATTTTGGAGGTTTCTATTTAGACATCCTCAAGGTCAGAGATTATTTCTCCAGCCACATCTGGTCTACTAATAAGCTCATTAAAAGTATTCCTTTCTGTTACAGAGGGTTTTCTTTTTGATACTAGCATTTCATTTTGGTTCCATTTCTCGGCTTACATTGCCCATTGATTCTTGCATGTTATCTACTTTACCCACTAGAACTGTTAGCATTTTCATTATAGTTGTTTTAAATTTCTTATCTGAGAATCCCAACATCCTTCCTGTATCAGAGACTGATTTTGATGCTTTCTCTGTCTCTTCAGACTGTGTTTTTTGCCTTTTGGTTTGTCTTATAATTTTTGGCTTGATAGTTGGACATGATTTTCTGGATAAAAGGAACTGCTATAAGTAGGCCTTTAGTGATGTGATGCGAAGAGGCGGGAGGTGAAGCATTCTATAATTTTATGAGTGAGTCTATGTCTTTACTGAGCCTGTACCTCTGGATTGTGAACTCCACATGTGTTTCTCAGTACTCCATCCCACCCCTTAGGTGGGGTAGAATGGTTAGAGGAGGCAGAGTTATTTATTTTCTTTCCCCCAGGTCAGTTAGGCTCAGGTAAAAGTCAGGTAAAGCCTAACCACAGCAGGCTAGGCTCTGAATAAATAGATTTTCCTGAGGGCAGACCTTGTTAAGAAGAACAATACTTGAGAATGCTCTCAAGTATTTAAGAATGATTCCTTTCCCCTCCTCCTGCAATAAACAAGAGGAGATTTTTCTCCAGTATTTATTGTGAGAACCTGGTTGAGCTCCTGGAGGTAAAATTCACAAAAGTAAAGGGACCCCTGATGACTGGGTCCCCTTTTTATCTCTCAGACATGTGATGCTAAGCAAGGATTTGTCTGTTGGTCTGTCTAATTTTGGGGGAGCAGTTTGCCCTATGACCTCACTTCTCTGAAGGATCTAATAAGAGTTGTTGATTTTTCAGTTTGGTCAGCCTTTTACTCGTTTTTAAGATGGAATGGCTTATTCCAGCTTTTAAATGCTAGTTTTCTTTTCTTATTTTTTTAAAATATAATTTATTGTCAAATTGGCTAACATACAGTGTATAAAGTGTGCTCTTGTTTTTTTGGGTAGATTCCTGTGGTTCATCACTTACATACAACACCCAGTGCTCATTCCAACAAGTGCCCTCCTCAATGCCCATCACCCATTTTCCCCTCTCCCCCACCCTCCCATCAACCCTCAAATTGTTTTCTGTATTCAAAAATCTCCCATGGTTTGCCTCGCTCCCTCTCTGTTTGTAACTATTTTTTAACCCCTTTTTCTTCCCCCATGGTCTTCTGTTAAGTTTCTCAAGATCTACATATGAGTGAAAAACATATGATGTCTGTCTTCTCTGACTAACTTATTTTACCCAGCATAACACCTTCCAATTCCATCCATGTTGCTGCAAATGGCATGATTTCATTCTTTCTCATTGCCAAGTAGTATTCCATTGTATATATAAACCATATCTTCTTTATATATTCATCAGTTGATGGACATTTAGGCTCTTTGCATACTTTGGCTATTGTTGAAATCCCTGCTATAAACATTGGGGGGTACATCTGCCCCTGTGAATCAGCAGTCTTGTATCCTTTGGATAAATTCCAAGTAGTGCTATTGCTGGGTCATAGGGTTGTTCTATTTTTAATTTTTTGAGGAACCTCCACACTTTTCTAGAGCAGCTGCACCAGTTTGCATTTTCACCAACAATGCAAGAGGGTTCCCGTTTCTCCGCATCCCCACCAACATCTGTTGTTGCCTGAGTTGTTAATTTTAGCCATTCTGACAGGTGTGAGGTGGTATCTCAGTGTGGTTTTGATTTGTATTTCCCTGATGATAAGTGACATTAAGCATCTTTTCATGTGTCTGTTGGCAATCTGGATATCTTCTTTGGAAACGTGTCTATTCATGGCTAGAACAGTTTTCTAAAGAAACTATAAGTTCTTTATTCATATTTTAGTATTTATTCATTTTTTTTGAGAGAGAGAGAGAGAGAGAGAGAGAGAGAGAGAGAGGAAGGGGCAGAGAGAGAGGGAGACACAGAATCTGAAGCAGGCTCCAGGCTCTGAGCTGTCAGTACAGAGCCCAACGTGGGGCTTGAACTCATGAACCATAAGATCATGACCTGAGCCGAAGTTGGACACTCAACTGACTGAGCCACCCAGGCACTCCTATTCATATTTTAATGATCTTTCTTAAACACTTTTTTTTTCTAATTTCAAAAGTATTATTTGTTTAATATAATTTCAAAAGTACTATATTCTCAATGAGAAGACATGAAGAAAGTAGAACACAGAATGATTGGAAATCCTCCCACATAGTGGTAAACACAGTTAGTGATTTAGAACCCTGCAGTTTACTCAGATTATACAATGCTTGATGTGCAGGATAAGTGCATATTCACATGCACATAAACAGTTCTATTGAGTCTGTCTTAGCCCTAGATAAAAGCCATGGGAGCCAGACTTCCAGGAATGTAGAGAGCCTTAATTTGAGCTTTGTATCAGATTGTATAATTATGTAATAGTATACTCTTCTTGTGTAGAATTATTACTTTTCTTTTTTATTTGGTTACAGTCCAACTAGGTGACCTCTGAGAGTAGCTAGCTCTCTTAGAAATAATCAGAGAAGCCTCTGTCTGGGCAGAATTCCACATTTACAGAGTTCTTTCCGTTGACTAACCTGACTCCTTTCTGACATTGTTAAGGCTCAAGTTTGTGTGAGACTAGAGGTAACAATTTTCAATCCACATCCTTGGGGAAGTTTCTTTTTCCTCATTCTTGGAAAGGAGTCTAGAAGACAGGCAATTTCATCTTTTTGTAAAAATGTATGCTTGATATTCTCCATCGTATTAGGTTACTGGCTTAGTTGCTGTAACAGCGCCTTAATATGCAGAGTCTCAAACAATATAGACCTTCCTTTATCTCTTGTTTAACTTTCCAGAGGTGAAGGTCTTCAGTCTTTAGAGGTCTGGAAGGACTTCTCAGGTACTTTTGGCTAAATAATCAAGATGTCTTCTTTCTTTTTACAGATTAATCATCTTACAAAATCATTCTTGTAACTATCTTTTTATGACCTGTATACTGCTCCTTTTCAAGAAATATCTTTGTTGTGCCATGTTATTATTATTGCATAGTTAAGGTATTTTTGATGTTTTCTAACTGTAATTATTAGAATTAGATAAAGTTACTGTATTGCCATTTCTGGTTTGGAGTCAGGGGGAGGGTGCACTGAGGAATGAGTTAAAAATAGTAAGACTGTAAGACCTGGTTTTTCCAAGACAATGCTGGCTTTGGCTTCCAGTGTAATTATGACTAGCATCATTTTAATTCTCAAAAGTGTCCCAGTTTGGAAGATGGGCTACAATATCAGACTAAAAATGCACTTGGGGGATAATAAAACCACCTAATATCTGCATAGCACTTCACAGTTTTCTCTAGTGATGTCCAAGCTGACATGGGATGGAAGATCCCAAAACATTTTTTTCTTAATTCTTTATTAGTACAGCAGATCAGGAGTTTAGGCTGTGGAATCAGAAGAACCTAAGTTTGAACCAAAACTCAAGGGATCTTGACAAGTTGCTTAATTTTTTGAACCTTAAGTTCTTTATTTGTACAAAGGGTAAAGGAAACAGTACCTCTTTCATAGCAGTAGTTGTGGGAATTAAATGAGATAAACTATCTGTATTAGTTTCCTATAGCTGCTATAACAAAATACCATAAACTGGGTGACTTAAAACAATGTAAATTTATTCTTGCAATTCTAAAAGCTAACAGTCTGAAATCAAATTATCAACAGGGTCATGCTGCCTCCGAAACCCATAGGGGAGAATCCTTTCTTGCCTCTTCCTAATTCAGGTAGTTTGCCAACAATCTTTGATATTTTTTGGCTTATAGATGCATCACTCCAACATTTCATCTTCACATGACATTCTCTCTATGTGCCTTCATAGACTCTTCCCTCTGTGCATGTCTGTCTTTGTCCAAGTTCCTCTTAAAAATGTTTTTTTAATTTTAGAGAGAGAAAGAGCAAACATGAGTGGGGGAGAGAGACAGAGGGGGAGAGAGAGTATCTCAAGCAGGCGTCATGCTCTGCTTGGTGTGGAGCCCGAAGTGGGGTTCCATACCATGACCTTGGGATCATGACCTGAGCTGAAATCAAGAGTCGAATGCTCAAGCGACTGAGTCACCCAGGCACCCCCCAAGTTTTCCTTTTTATAAGGACATCAGTCAAATTAAGTTGGGGCCCACACTATTGACCTCATCTTAACCTGACTACACCAGCAGAGACCGTATTTTCAAATAAAGTCATATTCTGAGGTACCGGGTCCAGTCACATTCTGAGTTCATATTGAGATTAAGACTCAACATATTTTATTAGGGGACACAATTCAATACATAATGACATTTTAAAATACTTTCTTAGTGCAAAGTGCATAATATGGAGGGGGTTTGGGTTACTATATCAGAAACTGCCATTTGGCTCTAAACCTACTTCCACCATGATAGAGCCTTTTGTTTTTATCTGCGCCATGGCCACCTAGAAAGAAGAATAAAATTCACATCTTCACTTACAGCTGGTTGTGGCTAAGTTCTGACCAGGAGGATATAGGTGGAATGAATGTCCTTAAAGAGAAGGGTACTATTTTTACCTCTTTTTTGCTTCTTCATATTGGATGGAGTGCAGAGACATGATGATTGAAGTTGGAGCTTTATCCTGGAACAACCACCTGTTGGATATAGTGAAGATGGCTGAGTGACAAGACAAAGGGTCCTGGGTTCCTGCTGGATGTGTTAGTCTGGACTGTGCAGGTAAGGGGAGAAGGAAATGAACTTCCATCTTGTTTGAACTGCTGTTATTTGGGGTTTTCTGTCAGTTATGGACAAATCAAATCCTTATTAATTAATCACACCTCCTCTGGGTACCAAAACTGTGATTGCAGTCATCGAGTAAGATTTATCCAATTCATCTATATAAAGCACCTAAAGAGGTTTTTTTTTTTTAAAGGATTTTATTTTATTTTTTAAATTTTTTATGTTTTTATTTATTTATTATTAAGACAGAGAGAAACAGAGCATGAGCGGGGCAGGGGCAGAGAGAGAGGGAGACACAGAATCTGAAGCAGGCTCCAGGCTCTGAGCTGTCAGCACAGAGCCCGATGCAGGGCTCGAAATCACAAACCGTGAGATCATGACCTGAGCCTAAGTCGGACGCTTAACCAACTGAGCAACCCAGGCGCCCCCTAAAGAGGTTTTTTAATGGAGGCCCTTGTGGAATAATAAGAGGGATCATTATGCTTAAACTCTAAAAACTCTATATTAATAAATGTAGACAGTTTACTCTTTATTCAAAGGTAATAAACTAGAAGTGGTTAGATTCTGATATTTTTAGTTTTGCCTCACTACAAACTGATAAGAACCTTGGCTAATATACTCTCTCTGTCAATATGATGTGGGCTCCCCCTGTGTCCTATGTTGGTCTTATTTTTAGAAACTTAGGTGTCTGGTCAGCGCTAGTTGCCCTGTCTTGCTTCAGGGTCTGCTTTGCTTACCACAGAGAATTATTGGTCTTTGATTATTAATCTGAGGACTGACCCAGAAAAACTGCATCTCTGACTCTGATTTGAGGGCACTTTCAGTATCTTCTGCCCTAATGCCAATGTTCTCTGCATATGTGATACACAGTGCAAGTTTAAGTCTCCATGGAGAAAAAATTTCTACTGGAAATAAAAACTCAAATTTGACCCTTTGTGCTTGCAGCTGAGAATATTTCCTTTGTAAGATCAGAACCATTTCCCAAGCTCCAGAATCTGGAGGCTATAGTGGCTATTACAGCGTGATCACTTCATGCCTACTATAATGTGAACATGATACAAAACAATAGGTGGGCAAACTGTGATAGATCCTCAGAGAGTACCAGTTTTTATCGCCCATTAACAACTATTCCCAAGTACCCCTAAAGTGACAAAGGTGGAGAAATGAAATTGGCTGCTGTGTACTCTTTAGTCATTTTAGTCAAGGTAATCTATGACGGTTACCCTAGAATAAGAGCTCATTTACCTATTTTGATCTCCCTTTGCCTTTTGCTTTAATAAAGTTTCATTTACCATATTTTATGCCTATAGCAGTTGAAATAAACTGTGAATAAGGATATTGTGTACCCCTCAGATAGGCTGGCTAGGAAGATCAGAGATTTGGCAAGATGGTGCTTTTGAGTATATCAGCTGGAGAGTTGGAGCAGAGTGGTGGAACCGTGGCAGGGGCAGTGTTAGGGACAGCTGTGGCTGTGTGTCCTCTTCTAGCTGGAGCAGTGCCTTCTCCCATGTGCTGTGTGCCAGAAATATACTTTGTCACAAAAAATGGCTAGTGGGGTTAAAATTAGGAAATGGGAGTAAAGAGACCCAAAAGACCTTGGTGAGTAGAGCCAGAATTACCCACAGTGTGGAAATATGGGGCTGGCAAACTTCTTCCACATCTCCTAACCTGACTATATCCTTTTCTTTCTGGTCTTGAGTAATTTTGTTTGTTCCTAAAATAAAATTCCTATTCCTTTACTTTGTGCTGTATACAATTGTGGACCATCTGTGGGAATGGTAAGCTACTTGAGAGGAAGGATCACATTTGTAGTGTCCTTATTGTTGGTGTTATTTTTTCTTCACTGAGCCTAGCATAGAGATTCATACAATTACTGCTGCTCATTAAAAATGTACCAAATAGAAGAAATAATCTCAAGAGAAATCAGCTAGTAAAAAGCCTTGTTAAATGAGAATACGTTTAATGTGGCTGGAAATAAAGGCTGTCAGGAGAACATTTCAGTAATGAGATTATGATGCTTATTTGCCTTTAGGGCTTCTGAGAAACTGAGAAAGGGCTGGCTCATCTCCACTTATTAATGCAATCAGAATATTTAATATTAAAAATAATATTGATATTGATAGTCAATGTTTTTTATTGAAATTATAAAAACTGGTGACACACAGTTGTCACACAGTTTTAAATGTTTTCATTTAACAAATTAATGCTTTGATTTCAATCCCCAAATATAGTGCGATACCATTCTGCTGCTTATATGGTAATTATAGGCTATATTAAAATATATTTATCCATAACGTGTAACAATTAGGTAGTATTTTAATGGGACACGAGTTTAAAATTGTTTGAGTGACATGATTTAATCTCTTTATTGTTTCTCTGTAACTGTATGTATAACTCCATTTAGACTTAAGGTCTAAATCCGAGACTCTTCAAGCCAAATTGAAGACTCACGCCAAATGAAGCTGTCAACTTGTGGCAGGCACTGTCTGTCTTACAAATGTTTATTAGAAATATCTGAAAAAGATGTCAAGAATATCCCAAGTACTAAAAGTTGAAGGTATGTATTATTCAGTCATGTTTCAAGAGGATTGTCCACTCATCCTGTATTAAGAGGGGAGAGAATGTACTAGGCCGTACTGCATAGCCCCGCTCTAGTCATATACAAGGAAGCTCACAGGTATTGACTAGAAAACAGTGTATGATCCACTGAATATACTTTTTTTTTCATTGTTTGTTTATTACTTTTTTATAAGTAAAGCCTTGGTGTATAGCACTCTATCGGTTGTGAGAGCAAGATACATCAGCTCTATACTTTGGAGCCAATCTACATTAAAAAAGATGAATAACTTGATTAGGTGGTATAAGTGGTACACCAGATGAGTGAAACAGATCTATTTGCTAGAGCAATTCAGAGGATCGAGTGATCACAAAGACTGGGATTGGTGGTGGGGGACATTTAACGGAAGACTGGAAACTGATAAAGTTTAGCCTAGCAAAGATGTAAATGTAAATTGTCAACCTAAATCCTAACCTTAGATCTAAAAAATGAACTACATGCATATAAGGTGGGAACATGTGGGTTATATGAAACTCATTTCAAAACAGTTAGTGCTTGTGATTAACAATGTTTAAAGTGATTCAACAATGTCATTGAAAAAAGTCTACTTCAGTCTTAGGCGACAGTACTTGGCATGTATTACACAGAACAAGGAAAGTGGTAGTTCAGAACATCTATGTGTGTGACATCACTCATGGAGTATTATTTTCAGCTACAGAAGCCACAGTTTGGAAAAAGTACAGATAAACTACGACATTTTCAAAAGGGAAGAATCATAATGATGAGAGGCTTCATGAAGCTCTAACACTGGAGAATATAAGATTGGGGGATTAAGGGTTTACTCAATATAAGAAATAGCATTATAATCTGATCACCTAGAAATATATTGGGATAACTTGAGTGATAATTTCTACTGGGAATCTTTAAATGTAGGCATGGCCAAGGGGCATGAACTATGAGTGTTGTAGGCGATGGTAAAAGATAGGAAGGGTGCTACATATGTTTTCCTTGTAAGTAACAGAAACTTAACTTGTGCTTCCTTAGGAATGGGAGGAGTAGTTGTTAGAAGAATTTATATACTGCATCCAGGACTAGAAAATCTGGCAGGGTTCCAGAGAGTCCTGGATGTTTGCTTTCTGTATCATGGCCAGCTTATCTTTATCTCATGGAATTCTGGATTCTCTCTGTGGATTTATCCTTTCTTCTCTTGCAACTGACCAGCTAGGCACTTAATTCTCCTAGGTAAATTCTGGAGGAAGTGAGTCTGACATGTGCAAGTTAATGCTTTCAGTTCTTGTGCACAGCCTTTTTTAAAAAATTTTTTTCATGTTTATTTATTTTGAGAGACAGAGAGACAGAGAGACAGAGACAGAGAGAGAGACAGAGAGAGAGGGTGAGAGAGAGAGAGAGAGAGAAAGAGAGTACAAGCAGGGAAGGGGCAAACAGAGAGGAAAAGAGAGATTCCGAAGCAGGCTCCTTACTGCTAGCGTAGAACCAAATACAGGGCTATATCCCATGAACCATAAGATCATGACCTGAGCTGAAATCAAGACTTGGATGCTTAATCAACTGAGCTACCCAGGCGCTCTTTGCGCACAGCCCTTTGAGCCACACCTCCTCCTGGGATGCTGCCAGCAGAGGGATGTGCTCTCCTGAGTTAGGTTCCAGTCCCTCATCCAGTCAATAGCCTGATTATTGGACCAGCTACTATGGCTTCCCTGCCAAGCATTGGGGAATTGGGTTGAGGAAAGTGGTTAGAGCTAAAGGTGGGCTTGGGCAGTGGCCTGAACCAAGACCAGTATATGGAAATACTAAGTAATTTTAAGTTTCTTCCGAAATTTGTAACCCCCCAATTCCATGATGCTACAGAGGATTTGAGTTGGACCTTGATGATTGAAAATAAGATAAGGTGAGGTTATGACAATTTCTAATATTGGGAATAAAGCAGAAACATGTGTTATTGAGCTAAATAAAAAAGCATCTGACTTCAGCCCAAGTCAAGATCTCATAATTGATGAGTTCAGGCCCCATATTAGGCTCTTCGCTGTCAGCATACAGCCCATTTAGGATCCTCTGCCCTCCTCTCTCTCTGCCCCTCCCCTGTTCTCTTTCTCCCAAAAATAAATAGACATCAAAACAAAAAGAGGGTGGGGGAGAGAAAGGGTGTTTAGAAATAGATAAGATAGATTCCAGTTAGTTTCATTATTATTTCTTTCTACTTATTAGTTCGTAATAGTGCCTTTTACTACATACTTTCTTCCTGTTAACTATGAAGGTACCGACATGTACCATACAATACTATGTATTACTAGACGGAAAGTAGAAATGGTGCTCAATTTGAAAAGATGTAAAATGTTTTTTTTAAAACATAAAGCACTGAGAGTGTTTCATGAAATTAAAAATGGTATTTTGTAATAAGTGGTTTCATTCTTATCGGTGGCTGATTTTCTCTATAGAAAACCACATGGGAAAATGAAGTGAAAGCAAGAATGAAGCAGCCTTTTTTTTACTTGATTCTTTTTTCTTTTTTTAAAAGACACTTGTTTTTAATTTCAGTTCATTTTGCTTTCATTTTCCCTTCCTCAACTATGTTCTTTTCTCACAGCTTTTTGAACCTCTGTTGTTCTCAGCACAAGACTCTATATGTAAGATGTTTTCTAGAAAAATGTCCCTGTGAACAAAGTGGCCTCTTGCCACATAGCCAGTGAGGAACTCAGCCTCTTTATAAAAAGTAATTTTTGAATAGTATGAGCAAGAATGAAAATAATTCATGTGTGTTTGTTCTAAATACTACTACCTTTATCAACTTCATGTCCAAAATGACCTGCATTTCCCTAAGGACTAGGAAGGAGCAGGTGGACAACAGCCACATTCTTACGACCTTGCTTTACAGGGACCTGGCTCAGATGTGGTAGGAGGCACAATGCAGTGAAACTCTTACTGAGTCTTTGCCTGCATAACATTGGCTTGACCTCAAATGTTTTCACTACAAAAGGCAGAAAAATGGTAAATAATATAAAACATATTGTAATTAAAATGTAAATTATCTAAAAGGAAGAGGCCACTGATTTAAGGATTGGAAATGTAGAAGAGTAGCAACAACTAGAGTAAATAAACCATAAGAAGACACTGGATGCATTGTTGTGTGTGTGTGTGTGTGTGTGTGTGTGTGTGTGTGTGTGTGTGTTTTAAAATTTAATCATAAAAATCTGAGAACTTTTTGGTGTGAAGTATATCCCATGTAAAAGCTTGTAGAATTTCCCCCTGGCTAACGTTGGGAAGAAATAAGAGCTATCTAATCAGTTTAATACATAATTTCCCCCCATGCACACGTACATGTGCACATGCACACACACACACACACACACACACCCCAAACTAAACACAGTCGGAGAGTGAAAATAAATTGTACACTTTTTCCTTTTAATTTAAATAGCCAGTGTTTAGCAGGGTAGCATAAGTCACTGATTCAGCTAGAGGGAAAACAACTATATATTTTTTTTACAACTATATATTTTTATTTGTATATTTTCTGTGCTCTGATTAGAAGAAATATTTCCCTGTTGGAAATTCCTTTCAGAAAAAAATTTATACTTTAAGTATCATATGACTGTACATACTTGTTTTATATGTCTCTCTTGTTATTTACTTCCCAAAATATTATGGGGAAAGGTAAATTTTAAAATGAAATGGAAAACATAACAAACTCTGAAATCATTAATCTTCCACAACCCTGATAGATTTTATGTTTGTTCAGGTTATCTTTGGTCACTTTTCTGGTATGCTACTAACCGAAATCCTTTTGTGTGTGATGTGTCAGCTGATAAGATTCAAAGGCAGCAATTTAATTGCTTCAGTGGTTTCAATGATTATAAAAATATTCACAGTCAGAGAAGCATAGTCTTTAGTAGTTAAATGATTCACAATTCATTTTGCAAGATCCAGTGAACTGGTCCTTAAAGAAGTAGAAAGCTCGGGTCCTGGGATCAATACTGTGGGGAGCTCAGACTTTCTAGGTGGTCCCTTTGGCTACACAGTATCTCTGGAGAGATGTGTTTGGGGTCCAGAGTGTGGTGTAAACATTTAAAAATTATTCTCATCATGTCACTAGCCAGCCCAAATAAAGTCTACCTTAGATAGGAAACTGTTAATTCCCTTTTTCCCTTGCTTTCCTCCTTTTCTCTTTTTCTTTTTCTTTTTTCCTTCCTTTTCTTTTCTTTTCTTTTTTCTTCTCTTCTCTTCTCTTTTCTTTTCCCTTCCCTTCCCTTCCCTTCTCTTCTCTTTTCTTTTCTTTTCTTTATTTTCCTCTTCTCTCCACCAATTTCCTTAATCTTTTCTTCCTTCCTCATCTTTTTCCAGAGACTAGATTCCATTCTGGTGGGACTTGCATCACATCTTTACTATTTCTCAGTAGGAGAACTTAGGTCCTCCTCATTGTACTTTAAGTACAGGGGAATAAGAAAAAGGTTAACTCTTCTTAACACTATTAGCTGCTACCTACAGTCTAACTCATGTGCACAGTTTCTATTTGCTGTTTACTCCCTCAGAAGCTCCTGGCAATCTGGCAGTCCACTTTTGAAGTATATGTTCTATGAGTTTTGAAAAAGATATACATCCTATAACCTCTTGCCAATTAAGATCTAGAATATTCGCATCACCCCCAATGAATTCCCTTGTGCACCTTTACAGTCAATTTTCCTGCATCCCTAAGCCCAGGCAACCATCGATCTGCTTTCTGTTACTGTAGATGAGGTTTTCCTGTTATAAAATTTCATGCAAATAAAATCATACAGTATGTGATTATTTGTGTCTGGCTTCATTAACTTAGGATAATGATTTTGAGATATGCTGATATCAATGTGTATATTATTAGTTCATTAATTTTTGTTGTTGGAGAGTATTCCATTCAATTGATATGGCACAATTTGCTTATTGGTTTGCTTTTATATATACCTTTTTTTGAGTCTTCAGCTGTTATGAAAATCTGTGAACATTCATGGACAAGTCTTTGTGTTGACAGTTGTTTATTCTTAGTAAATACTTGGTAATTTGGGGTAATATGGTAAATGTATGTTTAACCTTATAAAATGCTGCAACATTTTACTCTCCCATCAGCACTGTGTGAGTGTTTCAGGTTCTCTACATCCTTTCCAATGTTTGGTATTGACAGTTTTTTAAATATTAGATGATCTATTGGATATACAGTGATATCCCATTTTGATTTTAATTTATATTTAAAGAAAATTTTTAAGGTTATTTATTTATTTTTGAGAGAGAGAGAGAGCATGAGCTGGGTAGGAGCAGAGAGAAAAGGGAGAGAGAATCCCAAGCATGCTCTACACTGTCAGTGCAAAGCCCGATGCAGGGCTTGAACTCACGAACTGTGAGATCATGACCTGAGCCAAAATCAAGAGTTTGATGTTTAACCGACTAAGCAGCCCAGGCGCCCCTTAATTTGTATTTTACTGATGATTTATAGTACTGAACATCATATGTATTCTTTTATTAAGTATCTTAAAATATGTTTGCCAGCTACAATATTCACCATATAAAAGGCCCAGAATTTAAAGAAAAAAGGAATTAAAAAAACTATTTCAATTTAAGTAAACTAACCAAGATTATACAATATGTATTTAGTTAATCTGATAGACCCAAATTTGGCTAATTTGGAAGTTCATTCTCTGTCCAATACACCATGCAAAAATTTACAAAATATCTCATGAAAAAGGACATTTAACATTTGTGATATTTACAAGAATTTATGATTTATGTCAATAAATGTCAATAAATATTTGCTGAACTTATGCAAATTAGATACAGAAAATATAATTCATAAAGAATTTGAGTTAAATTTAAATGATTCCCTCATATTTATGAGTTACCTAGCTAGTTGTCAAAGGGGAAAGCTAAAAACTAATTCTCAAGAATTTAAAAAAATTGTTTTTTCTCATGTTTTCCAAATATGATTCCAGGAAATTTGCTCAAGGTAACATTAGTAGTTAGTGGCAGAAAAAAGATTAGAAACCACATGCTCTCATTCTCAATTTAATTCTCTTTACATTTAAATCTGGATAAATTTAAAACACTGCTTTTTTCTAGCTCATTTTATTGAATTTATGTTTTATTCAGTTACTGTTTTGTCACAGTTATTTCTTCCTGTTTATCATTGCAAACTTTAGCTCCATGATGAAAAAATAATCATCATTCAAAATTTATTTCCCTTCATGAGAAAGTTCCAGATAACTTACTGGAAAAAAAAAAAAAAGAACCTTGAAACAAGTATCTATTTTGGGAGACTTACATATTAGGTAGTATCCTTGTTTCCTACTTTGTTATTATTTTATAAACAGTGAAGAGTTAACCAATTCAGAGATAAGTTGCTTAAAAGAGAAATGTTCTGTGTATTAGTTTTGAAGCCTGTAATTGCATTTAACCCTGACACAAATGAGCTGTATGTGTATGGTGTTCAGCTAACTGATAGGCTAGGTCACCCCATTGCACAACCCAGGGAATCCTTACCATTTCAGTGCTTTGTTAAGATCAAGTAGCCAATGAGAAACAATTCAATACACACAGAAGTTCAGATAAAAAAAGTTGCCTGAAGCAAGATTCTATTTTAGCAAGGAGATACAGGAAATAGAGCATTATAATAATGCTTGGATGTCAAGAACAGGAAACTCCTGTAAGCATCATTGATTTGGCCATTTTGATTAAATTGTTTATCAAAAAAATCCCCCAAGCCTCCACTTTAATATTTATAACAGAAAAAAGTGGGGGAAAGAGCCCTTGAGGCACATTTTAATTATTATTCGTCTCTAACATGGCACATTACATTGACAGCTCATTTTAAGTCTGAATTCTTCTTATTCCTAAGTACTTGTTTTGTGTACTCTCTTTTCATGAATTATAGTGTACAATGAGAAGTGGACTCTCAAATCACTAGATAGAATATGTGATAATCAGTTAAATTTGTAGTCAGTGTTCATTATTCCTCTAAGCTTCTTTACTTGAGTAGTTTAATCACAACTTTTCACAACTTACTTGAAATTTAGAGATAAAAACAATGTCTGGTTTTGGTATCCTTAGTCACGAATATAGTTGTAGAACACGCTGTAGACTAAGATAGATGAGCAAATCCTCAAATATCCTATTTTATATGCATTGAAGAAAGTTTCTTAAAATGTTCCTTTCTCCCTGTACATTTATTAGAAATTTGGGTTGAGATAAGGTTAAGTAAGGGTTAGTTAGAAATACTTGATTTCTGGTAGGGGCTTTACCTATATAACTTTATTATTGCATCATAGACACTTTTCTCAGTGTGAGTTATTAACTTATTGAATGTAATTGAATAACCTCATTTATTGTTTACAGTGTCTTTTAAAAGTAGTTAATACTATCCCCAATTTAGAAATGGTGATGATGAAGCTCTTCAATTTAAGTAGATAAATTATCCAGGGTTAATACAATATGTGCTTAGTTAAGTTGGTGTAGGGGACAGAAACGTTTTCCTGCACTTTAGGATTCTTGACTGGGTCTGAAAATTAAAGTGACAAGGACATTTAACAGAGGAAACCATATGTATTTTATTGAATTTTTACATGTACATGAAGACCTGAAGTGACCAGAGCAGGAAGATTTTATTCCTTTTAGACAAACAATTTGTGAGGAATTGACAAGACAGAGGGATTTGGATTAAGGGTAGTAAGTGGTGAAGAAATAACTAGGAAGATAGAGTTAGTTTAACAAGGTTCATTTGTACAGATTTCTCAGCCCTAAATTATCCATTTCTGGTAATAAGAATGCCTTCCTTCCTCCTTATACAGGGAGGGTACCTTACACAGCTTACACATGGGAATTTTATGACCTGTTTCAGGGAAGAAGGGTGAGGTGGTGGGGAGATCTAAGGGACCTTCTGCCATTTTCTCAAACTCCTTAAGCTTAAGATATTCAGTAAGCCAAGGTGCCATATTTTGGGGTAGTGTGTCCTGAACCCCATCACTGGTAGCCCACCAGAATTAACTTGGCTAATTCTGAAGCCCATGCTCTGTCCAATACAATTTTTTTTGTGAAAAATTTACAAAAGTGGGATATCTCATGAAATTGGAAACATTCAACGATTGGGAAATCCACAAGAATTTATGATTAAATATTTATGTTGACCTCTGAAAATCCATAAGTATAAAAGGTTTTGAGTTAATAACAACCTATAAAATTGTATTTTATAAAAGGAATAATTCTCAAATATTTACCCAGTTTTTGAAGAGTTAAAGTTCGGTTGTTAAAATTTATTTGGCTAAAGTTAATCACCTTTGATATTTAATTATAGTGTAAGGTTAGTGATGTTTTTATATTTTTGGTTATGTACATATACAATGGAAGACTCAAACCACAACAAATATTAAATATTTTCTACTAGTTGGTGAAAAAGTTTGTTTACACATATTCTATAAATATAAAATACATATAACCAAATCATAATCCTTAATTCACAGATACGAATATTTTATTTTTGAGTAAATGCAATTTTCTTTTTTGATATTTGGGGCAGAGCATCAGAAAATTTGTCATGTCAGAAGTCAGGAACACACCTACTCCCTCTAAATATGATCTTCCTCTTTCTTTGTTGCTATGCTTTCTAAGTATTATGGGATTCTAGAGAAGAGATGTTCACTTCAGTATGTATTAAAGTCATGAGTGAATAAATTCTACAATATGCTTAAAATACTCTATTTCAGAGGAAAACTATAATCCTCATGGATTTACTAAGGGATTTTTGAAGTGTTTATAAAATAATAATATGGAAACTACTTATATCTTTTTTGAAACAAGGTGGGAGTATAAATAAATAATCCAAGTAACATGATAATTTTGCACTTTAGAGAAAAGGACTGGCAAGGGTTTGATCCTTCTTTTAGCCCTGGTTGTCCTGAAGTAATCTTATCCACACATGAAAAAAAAAATCAAAGCATTTGAATGAGCTGGCTAAAATCACATGATTCTTGGTGTAAATAAAGCTCAGTTAATTTATTCTTTAGTCACATGTTGTCCATTAGTTTCTAGTTCTTGGATTCCTTAAGATTAAAGTCTTTTTTTTATTATTTTTTAAATATTTATTTTTTTATTTTGAGATAGAGAGGAAGGGTGTGAGGGAGGGGCAGAGAGAAAGACAGAGAGAATCTCAAGCAGGCTCTGTTTTGTCAGCATGCACTGGCTTCAGGGCTCAATCCCTTGAACCAGGAAATCATGATCTGAACCAAAATCAAGAGTCAGATGTCTTGTCATGTCAGAAGTCAGGAACACACCTACTCCCTCTAAATATGATGGGTACCCATCAGATTAAATTCTAATGAATAATTCATTTTTATTTGATTGACAAAGAGACCAATACCTTTTACAAAATAGCACTTTTCCTTTTCCTTTTGAAGAAATAATATAGTAATATATATGTTATTAATATAATAGAGAGCAAGATCCACCTTCAGGTATTTGGGGGCTTTGTTGAGGGTGTGGGTCCCCATGGTCAGTGCTGAACCGCCCTGGGGTGTAAGGAGACAAAGGGATCCAGATCCAAGTTGCTTCTTTCCTGCCTTGGGAGTCAGCACGACTGCTGTCTCATCTTCATGCTGGTGGCCCAGCTCATATCAGGTACCTGAAGAAGGCAAGTTCTGAGGATGTGTGACCTGATGGCTGCTGAAGCTTCTACTCCAGGTTCAAAGGCAGCAATCCTCAGGAGATCCCGGCACTTCACATCCCTGGTGGAAATTGATGCCTGGCTCAAGTATGTTTTGAGGGGCAAGATGGCGGAGAAGTAGGGAGCTCTGTAACTTTTGCCCACCCAGATCTATCAAACTAAGAAGGACTGAAGCCACAGTACTCTGATCTGCAAGAGTGGGAGAAAAACACGCAGAGTCCACAAAGAAGACAGCCTCATAGGTGTCTGAACTGTCCTTTGTCTTCTGTTGTTTTTGTCCCCCCATTTCTTTTCTTTTCTTTTGTTTTCTTTTCTTTTCTTTTCTTTTTTTCTTTCCCCTTTTGGTTTGCTTGTTTGTTTGATTTGTCTGTGCGTTTGCATGCTTTTGTTCCCTGTGTGTTTGTCTGTTTTCCTTTTCAAGTCTACCTCAAGAAACAAGCCAAAGTACACATGGTGGAGAGTCTCAAATATCACTGAGTAGGGAAATAAAATAACCAAAGGCACAACAAGAGAAACCGAGAGACACCATTAAAAGAACACTTCCTGAAGGGACAGGCCCTGGACAGTATGGTATTGGCACAAAAACAGACACATAGACCAATGGAATAGAATAGAGAATCCAGAACTGGACCCACAGACATATGGCCAATTAATCTTTGACAAAGCAGGAAAGAGTATCCAATGGAAAAAAGACAGCCTCTTTAACCGGTGGTGCTGGGAGAACTGGACAGCAACATGCAAAAGAATGAAACTAGACCACTTTCTTACACCATACACAGAAATAAACTCAAAATGGATGAAGGAGGACCTGCATGTGAGATAGGAAACCATCAAAACCCTAG
>CM053578.1:43180977-43208684 GCA_028646485.1 Cryptoprocta ferox
AGACAGAAAAAAAAAAAAAAAAAAAAAGAAAATATTCAACTCACCAAGTGATAGTCTATGTATGGGTTTCACTAATATGAAAAGTTCAAAGAGTTAAACATAAAGGTGTATATCATAGTCTGATACAAAGCAGCAGAGGCAACAATTGAGAAGACTCAAAATTTTAATTTTTTTAAAAAAGTATTTATTTATTTTTTGAGAGAGAGAGACATAGAAGGAGTGGGGGAGGGACAGAGAGGGAGGTACAAAATCCTAAGCAGGCTCCAGGCTCTGAGCTGTTAGCACAGAGCCCAATATGGGGCTTGAACCCATGAACTGTGAGATCATGACCTGAGCCGAAGTCAGACACTTAACCAACAGAGCAACCCGGGCACCTTGAGAAGGCTCAAAACTTTAAAACAAGTAGTCCTGGCCTCACCCAAAAGTAGAAAAGAGCTTTTCCTTTTTTCCCCCATGAAAAAGTAGTCACTTGCTCTTTCTCCGATAGTTGATAGTTGGATAGCTAGATAGAAGATAAACAGATAACACACAGATGATCCTCACTTCCTCATGCCACCCACATTTCTCTTCTGTTCTTTTTTCTCCACCAAATGGGATAATTTCAAGCCTGAGTTCACAAATGTCTCTATGGATACCTGCCGTGTTCGATATAATAGCCATGAACCACAAGTGGCCATATAAATTAAATAAAATAAGCAAGTTAAAAAAGTTCCTCAGTCCATTTGTTACAAGTAGCAAGTAGCCATTGACAGCACAAATATGGAACATGCTCACCATCATAAAAATTTCTGCTCTAGAGAAAGATAGGAGGCACCATCAGTCCTGTCCCCTGAAAGTGGTACTGATGCATCTTTTCTGATTTGCTGTATATCTGTGTCATCACAGAGCTACCCAGTTAAGTTTAAGAAACCATCTACTATAAACATTGAAATTATTTGCCAACATTTACTTTATCAGACATTTCGTTCAGTCCGCCAACATTCCCTGATCAAAATCACTGGCAAGATTCTGTAGATTTTTTTTTCTTTACATGACATCCTTCCAAAGTAGCTAGAAGTAGAGAGCTTAATATATGCAATTCTTTTAATCAAAGAAAAATACAAGGCATAGCTTATTGTTTTCTTTACCTAAAAGTTTCATCTAATGTCATACATTATCAGGAAAAAATCACCTTTACCATGTTGTCTATCCTGATATGTGCTCACCTCACCTTGTCTCTCAGAATTGTATCCAAATGCATCAAACAATTTCTGTATTTAATTTCCATAATATTATATCACTGGTAGACTGGCAACAATTAAGCCAATGAGTCAGCAACTAATAAAATTTAGACATGATCATTTTACAATAAATATTGGAAGAGTTCTCCCATAATCTGTTTTGCTAAAGTGAGTTATAATATCTGTTAATACATTCCTCCATCAGATCCTTACTTATCACTTACTATATGCCTAACAATGTATTTGACATGACCTCAAAGTTCTTATAATACAATTAAGCTCAAATTACTAAAATAAAAAAGTGGTATTGTTGCCCTTTGAGTTCCCATAAGGATGAAGGTAACTGCCTAAGTTCAAATTTCTGCTCACTTTCTCCAAAGACCATACAGTTCCAAAAAGGGAACAAATAAAACCATCCATCACCCATGCCTACAGGATAACTGAGAGACAGAGATTGCGACAAATTTCAATTTATATGTAAGTAGGGTAGAAGCATCTAAAGCTGGAGAACCACTCCAAGGCTGAGGCCAGAGCAAAAACAAGGAGAGGAGAGTGGGATACAGAAGCAACGGAAATCACCAAGATGTGACATCACTCTTAGAAGAAGAAAGTTCCAGCAGGCCTGGAAAAATGCCAGAACAGAGATAGGACCTGCTGGGTCAGAGAACTGACTGGCTCTTGGAGAACTGAAGGGAAAGGACAGAAAAATGCACAGGACCTGACACAGCAGTCTTGGAAAAGGTATGGCTTCTGGGGGGAAGGGAGGGCACTTGGACCCTGGGGGGCATGGCATCCCTTGGAGGCCAGGTGGTAAAGGGAAAGTAGCAGCAAGTGTTGAAATTATGGAGAGCTAAACAACCAAAGAGAATCAGGACCAGAAGACACACCAACTTGCTTCTCTGTAGAGAGAAAATTGTACTCTCTGTCCAACAGAATAAGGCATTCTCAAACCAGAAATCTCAGGGAACCACTCAAATCTCTCACCTGTGCACAGGGAATCAAGGTGATACAAAATAACTTTAAATCTGTAACAATCCAGAGAACGCAGTTCTCATGAGCCTTCCTTTAGGAATCTACTAGAGGGTGAACTTCAATCCAGCCAGATAGGAGTTGAGAAACTTCAGCAAAACTACCTTTGGTGTTAATGTCTATATTTAATTGTAGATTTAGAACTACAATAAAGATGGGAGAAAAGATGAAAGAATACTATGTACCTGTTATATATTCTTCCAGAATTTAAAAATATAACTAAAGAAATGGGAGGAGAAAAAAAAGGGGAAAAAAGGGAAAAAAATGAAACACATTTACTGACCACTGTATAGTGAAAAAAAAAATCATTTTAAGCCGACAAATCAGTTACTAGAAGTCTAAAAAAGGAATTAAAGGGACTAAGTTAATAAAGGTAAACATTAGGAAAAAAATACAATTTTTCCTAAACCAAATGAAATACTGTCTACTCCAAACCCCGGAAAAAAAAAAAGGCAAGGAAACAGACCACATGGTGAAATGTAGTAACTATAACAATATATACAGTAAATATAAAAAAATAATAAGAGTTGATTATTGATGTGACGCAACATATTAGTCATATTAATATATGTAAATGAACTTAATTTACTCATTAAAGAGATTTTCAGATCAACTCACAAAGTAAAGCCCACCTCTGTGGCTACATACTATCGACATACTAAAAGAGGTTGAGGAATGTTAAAAATAAAGAGTTGGACAAAGTTTTATCAGGCAAATATAAATAATAAAAATGCAGGATGTCCTGGAATCCTTGCAACCCCGCTGCCATGTCTCAGACTGAGTTTGACCACACTAGTGAGGATGTTAACACCCCAAGACCAAGACAGCAGATGACGAGAAGCCATTCCCCTACAGCTGCTACAAACAAGCAACTGTGGAGGACAGTGTGGCCTGGGGTGTCGGATCTCAAAGGCAAGGCCAAGTGACTTGCCTGGAATCATCTAGAAGGGACTTCCAAGGAAGATGCCATGAAAACTTACATCAACAAAGTAGAAGAGCTAAAGAACAAATATGGAATATAAGAGACTGGATCTGGCTCCCAGTAGGACATTTCATTTAAATTAATACAATGCCTTGTTTTTCTAATACTGTGGATGACATGAAATAATGAAAATAACCAGTTAACCTAGATCCTGAAGACTGTACAGGGTATGGCTCTAACAGAGGAGAGCTGAAATGGTTATTGGCCTTTGCTGAGTAGTTTTTATCTGTAGATCTAAGGTGCATTTGTGGCAATAAATTTTAAAAAAATTAATAAAAATAAATAAACGCAGGGGGGACATCTTGATAATGGACAAGATATAAATCATCATAAAAAGCATTAAATGAAACAAGGAAGAACATGTCAAAATGATAAAGGTCATACTTCATAACAAAGATAATATTTTTAAATAGCCATGAACACCACCACCACATCTATGAAACAGAAAGTCCAGGAATGCCAGGAGAGACAGTCAAAAACAAAATAATAATATAAGACTTTAACGTATCAATTCCAGACCAAGAAAATCAAGCAGACAAAAACCAAGGAAGGATATAAAACACTTTTCACACCATGAATAAGGGTGCTCTTATGAATCTATATTGAATTTTACCACCAATAACAGTTTACATACCTTCTTCTCAAAAGCATATGGAAGATTCACATTAATTAATTACATATTTTATCACATAGAAATTCTCATTTTCATACTATAGAAATAATTCAAATAACATTCTCTGATTAGAGTATAACATTAATAGAAATTAATAAGAACATTTCTAAAGTGTCTTTTCTAGCTGAAAATGTAAAACTTTCTACTGGATAACTCTTTGGTAAAAGGAAAATGCTAAATTAAATTTCAGAATTTCTTTTAAAAATAATGATAAAAAAACAGAATATATGGAATATGATTAAAGCTGTGACTAAAGAGGGATTCATAGCCTTAAACACTTACATCAATAAAAATAAAAGAATAAAAAGAAATGAATTAAAATCTCAACCTGAAGTCCTTGGGAAAAACAAACACACAAACATTGTAAAGCACAAGAAAGGAAATGGTAGAAAGAAAGCAGAAATTAATTATTAGAAAAAATATCTGAATTAATAAGTTAAAATCCTGGTTCTTAGGAGTGGAAATCACTTGGTAACTTATTTAGGGATAAAAAGGGTAGGGGAGAAGCATAATATACACAATAAGAAATAATCACTGAAAGAGAAGTTGTTAAAACACTATCGAGACTATTTTGTACAATTCTATGCAAATAATACAGAAATGAAATAGTAATTTCCCAGTAAGTTTAACTGATCAAAATTGATCCCATTAAATAAATGACTTCACAAGAGAATTCTACCAAACCTGCAAATAGCAGATAATCTAATTATGCTTAAATTATTCCAGAACATAGAAAAATGAAAAATAAAGAATATTTCCAAACTTTTTTTTTTATTAAACAGGTAGAACATTGCTAATTAAATCTAATGAAGATGATACCAGAAAACCACAGTTGAATTCCTTACCACCACAGACATAAGACATTAGACATTGTTCTTTCCCAGCCCCAAGGCTTGGGAAGGGATTAGTAATGAATGGAGAGCCCTGAGGTCAGCTGCCGACAAGCACTATATATCTACACAGCCCTCGTTTGCCCTGCTGGGGATACCTGAACCAGGTTTCAGTTGCTGCAGGCACAGGCAGCAAATTCCAAAGGAAATGAAGGGAGAAGATATTTGTTTTTGTTTTTTGTGTTTTTTTTAAGTGTTTAATTTTGAGAGAGAGAGAGTGACTGAGCATGAGCAGGGGTGGGGCAGAGAGAGAGAGGGAGACACAGAATCTGAAGCAGACTCCAGACTGTGAGCTGTCAGTACAGAGCCCAATGCAGGGCTTGAATCCACGAACTGTGAGATCATGACCAGAGCCAAAGTCAGATGCTTAACTGACTGAGCCACCCAGGTGCCCCAAGGGAGAAGTTGGGTTTTTTTTTAATTTATAGTTTATTGTCAAGTTGGTTTCCATATAACACCCAGTGCTCTTTCCCACAAGTGCCCTCCACCATGACCATTACCCCCCTTCCCTTTTTCCCCTCCCCCTTCTGTCCTCAGTTTGTTTTCAGTATTCAAGAGTCTCTCGTGCTTTGTCTCCCTCCCTCTCCCTAACTCTTTTTCCTCCTTCCCCTCCCCATGGTCCTCTGTTAGGTTTCTCCTGTTAGACCTATGAGTGAAAACATAGGGTATCCGTCCTTCTCCGAGGGAGAAGTTTTTATTTTAACCACCTACAACCAGTCTGAGCTGCCTCCTGCCCTAGGGCAGTGTTACCATTACACATGGCTTCAGACTGTTCTCTGTCCCCCATCTCTCAACTCACGGGTTTCTCATGGCTTCCTCCATTTTTCTCTCCCTTGTTCTTCTGGGTGGATTTGAAAAGAAGAAGGGGAAGAGCCACCAGTCCTACTAGGTCCACCTCTTAGGTGGAACCGAGCTCCAGCAGAAAAAGGACATTTGATGGGTTTGACTAAAACTCAGAATTCTTGAAAGGAAGTGCTGGAAATAAAGCTACAAAGTTATTTCAAAATTATAAAGCCAGTGAATGATTTGATTTGGGCTTTAGACTAGATTTGGTAGATCCCTGAATATTTTCCAGCAAAGAAAGACTTATAAAACAGTGTTATAGAAAGATCAATCTAGTGATAATCATTTAGGGGGATATTGCAGTATCTAGAGTCCCTTCCTAGTCAAAGTACAGTCTCTAAGCCAAGAGCATCGCCCTCACCAGCATCACCAGGAAGTTGTTATAATGCAGATTCCCAGAACTATGGAGTCACAGTCCACGTTTTAATAAAATCTTCAGGAAATTTATGTATACATTAAAGTATGAGAAGCAGTGCCTTCGGTATCATAAAATACCATCCGAAAAAAGAAGAGGAGGAAGCAGGAAAAATTGTATTTCAAAGAAATGAGTAAGGTTAGAGAAGACAATAATGTTTCAAGATTGGATGGCAGGGAGTGTATGAAACCTGGCCCCAAGAACAAATTCATAATGATGTTGACTATAGTTAATGGCTTACACCTGCATCACTACTTATTTTCAAAATAATTTAAATTGTTAAATCATAGTAATATTTCAATTTGGAAAAAAATCAATAGAAATCCTGCTATTATTCTTTTGACTCTTGAAGATTCTGCATGGCTTATGTTTTTAATGAAACTATCCATCTGATTTTCCATTTTCTTTCTTACAGTGTGGTAGATTTAGAGTCTTCCCCCAAAGTTCCCTTTGTCACTAACCTGGGCATTTTTCCAAGCCCAAAGATAGTAGTGAAAATTATAGGCTCTTCCTACATACTTTTCTTTTTTAAGCAACTAGAACTGGGTTCCATATTAGCAAGCCTCAATCTTTCCCTATTTGTAGAGGTTTTTTTTTAAACATCTCCTTTTTTTAAGCACCTTCACAATCCTGATCAAAACACAAAAGCCTTCTTCAAAAGAAGCTAAATTCATTAGTGTGTAATTAAGAAAGTTGGTTTATATAGTTTACATAATTTCTTACTGAATATGCAGGCAGCTTTGCAAATATCATAATAGAATGATAGAAATGTGAAACCATCTTAAACAGTCAAGTGCTGAAAAAGCTACTCATTAGGTACAGAATGTTGTCAATTTGGTTAATATAATATACATAATATAGAAGTAACAATATAGAAATAGGACTCATAATCATGGTAAGAGCTGAGTCCCTCTGTGTAACACAAATATACCACATTACCCTCAGCATGTTTTGCCTCCATGTTAAAGTTAAAATTAAGAAAATACAGTTGTCTTCAGTAACAACCTGTTTCGCTTTCTAGAACAACAGAAAACTTACCTACAGACATGTTTCATAATTAAATATAAGATTACAAACTAAATAGTAATAGAAAAAAAGTTTTTAGCAGTATCTCAGCATTTTCACTGCCCTTCGGAAAACAGAAAAATATATTTCTTATAACCTAATAATTTTTAGGTTTCAATAATTACATAGTCTCTTCCTTTGGTATCTTAATCTTGCTCTTAAAATGTCTTCTTTTTCTCTGAAACTTGCTATCACTTCCACACTCCTCTCAAGCCTACCATATCTGCACCTGTTTTTGTCTCATTCTGTGCTCATGACCTACAACAAACATATTTTCATATACCTCTCTGATTAAAATTTTAATATCCAATATTTCAAGACACAAAAAACTCAAAAATAGGTGCATGGAGGGTGGTCAAGAACTCTGCTGGTATCTGTAATTCTTCTACACAATTAATTTGATCACTTGTCTAAACAAAGTAGGAAACGTGAGGATTCATGGTCTTTTCTCCCTGAGAAACTGACAGGTACAAACTCCTTTATCGCTTGCTCATAAATTTTTCTCAAAAGCGTATCCATGCACATTCCATTGGGATATACGCTTCAGAGCAATTATAAAGACTCTACATGGAATAGCTCACTTTCCCTTATGCTGATTGTTCAGATTTTAAATTGCTTTTTGTCTATGTTAATGTCTTTACTTCACAAAATTCTTTGCTGTAAAATATTGAAGAGATAGACTCTATCGACTCAAACATTTGCCACTAGAACTGCAGTACTCTTACAGAATGATTGTGACTATTCAGGAGATAATTTTGAAAGAGTTGTTACCAGAATAGATTTTGCTCCCAGATTATGCAAAATAATTAACTTCATCATATAAAAATCTCAGTGGACTTCAGAAGTTTTAATTGGTCAATGCAAAGAAAAAATAAACGAGGCAGCATTTTCTGGATAGGAGTCCTGGGACTTTCCTGTAGGATAATTAAGTTTCAATTAAACAGAAAGCAAAAGAAATGCTATTGGAATCAAACTGGATGAATAAGAGAAAGGATTCAAAGGGTACATTTATGCCGACATATGTTTTGATCTTAGAGAATGAGCCAATTATGATCAGGTCATTTTTTTATGGTCAATGATGTAGATATTTCATAAATAAATAATTTCTTATCAATTTCAATGGAATGGAGCTAAACAGAAGCCACTTTCACTCTCTACTATTATCCCAAATGAAGTATTAATGACTACAACTCTATGCTTTTTATGAAATTGCATGTATTTACCCCCCATATTCAAACATCCTAAAATGTTCCTTTTAAGTTTCATTTCCTTGGTTCATTTTAAAGATTTTGTTTCTGTAAAGAAAATTATGGTGGTGTGAATTGTCTTTATTTGGTTTGTTCTTATTCATGTTACCTACAAAATTGCTTTGTGAAAATTGTCTGAGACTTAGTACTTTTTAAGGGGAAATAAACATGCCCCTGTTCAGTTATGCCCTACTTGTTTTTATAGGGCAGAAATGAAATCTGAAAAAAAATTTCAATTCTAGCAAATCTAATATCCCTTCACATTCTTTCTAGAACATTAAAACAATTACATTAAAATAAATTCCATTGAAATCTTAAAGATCAGATATATGCCTATTATTTAAACCATTCCATACAGCAGAAAAAGATAGAAAGTTCCTCTAATCTATTTTATGAAGATATGATAATCTGAAGTGTAAAATCATGATAAAAATAGTTTGCAAATGTGAAAATCAATGTCTCTTATAAATATGTGTGCAAAATTATAAATGAAGCAATAACAAGTCAATTCAACAGTCTGTTAAAAGACTAATATGATGACAAAGTAGACTTTCTGTTAGAAATAAAAGTATTCTTCATAATTGGAATATACCACATATACAAATATAAGCAAAAAAGCATATGACCTTCAGATTAGCAATAATTTAAAAAAAAGTAACCCCAGTGCTGACAAGGATGCAGCAAAATAGATACTATTTACATCAAAGCTAGGAGTCTAAATTATCACAAACATTTTAGAAAGAAATAAAAAATTATCTATTAAAATGAAAACATCACATACATTTGACCCAGGAATCCTATTTTATTTTTAATAAAGCTAACCAAAAAAAAATCACTGTAGTGGTATTTCTATAGTGATGTTTACTGTAGTAGTATTTATAGTGATAAAAATAAAAACTGAAGAATCAGCTCTCTGACACTGCTCAATCTGAATAGATACCAGACATCCAGCTGCAAACATCTGTTGGAAACAGAAATATCAGCCCTGCTTAAAGTTTAAATATGCTGACTCATTATATCTTTAAAAGAGTTCAAATATTTTACCTGAAAATCTTACACTAGATGAAATCCAATCCCACTAATGAATTTACTTCTGACAAATGATTTGGTTGTCACTAAGAGCCTAGCTGCTAATGGATATGGCATCATAATATTTACTTGACAAAAAATAACACTAACGGTAGAATTTAACTGATTTACAAAACAAACAGTTTTCACACACAGAACAAGAAATATATATATATTTCTACTCCACAGATATTTATTAAATGCCTCCTACTTCCCAGATACTCCCCTACATTCTGAGGATGTTGCAAAACAGACTTGATGCTGGCTTTCAAGGAGCTCATGGTCATGAGCAATACAGACATCAATCAAATAAACAGGTGACTATATACACAATCAGAAATTGTGAACAGGATGCTATGAAATAAATTAATGAGAGGGGAGGTTCATTCTATAGATTAGGAAGTCAGGAGTGTCCACTCTGGGAAAATGATATTTCATCTATTAGGGTTGAGAAGTCAGCCTTGTAAATGACTTATAAAAGTAGGGAACAAGTCCTCCAGGCAAGTCAAGAAGTCTCTTATTTATTTGTGAGACTGCCTTATTTTTTTTAAATGAATCACAATGTCTAATTGGTTCTTCATTAAAGCTCAATATTTACTTATTGAATCCAACCATGCATGCATGCTATTCTGTCTCTCTTAGCAAAGGGCTATGTGTTGAATTTTGGTACAGCGAGGCACGTGAGAAACACTAAAATATTTTGAAAGCGAGTGCCACATATTTATTTGCAACTAATACACCAATTATAAAAGATATAAGGCATACAGTTCAAAACCTCCCCCTCCATATCACCTCTAACTACATAGAAAGATTCCCATCTGGGAGAGGGACTTGTGAAGAGTCATAGAGGTCTGAATCAGAATGAGTGAGGATCCTGTGCAGTTGAAAAGTATTCCCCAGTTCTAGGGAATACATCCTTTTTCCCTTCCCTATTTAAGAATAAATAAGCTTTTATGGTCACTGTCATGGAACTCAGGTCAACAAGTAGAACATTGGGCACCTGGGTAGCTTGGTCGGTTAAGTGTCCGACTCTTGGTTTTGGCTCAGGTCATGATCTCATGGTTTTGGGTGTTTGAGCCCCACGTCTGTGCTGGTAGTACAGAGCCTACTTGGGGTTCTGTCTCCCTCTCTCTCTCTGTCCCTGTCTCTCTCAAATAAGTAAACTTTAAAATAATTACAAAAAACAAGTAGATCATTCATTTTGTACATCCCACATACTTAACACTGTACCCCAGCTCTGTGGGGAATCCAAAAGGATGTTTTGTTTTGCTTTTGTTTTGTTTTATTTGTGAGAGAGAGTGTGTGTATGTGTGCTTGAGGGCAGGGGAGGGGCAGAAGGAGAGGGAGAGAGTATCTTAAGTAGGCTCCATGCTAGAGACGGTGAGCTCATGTCTTGAGCCGAAATCAAGAGCTGGATGCTTAACCAACTAAGCCACCCAGGCGTCCCCCACTGCATGTTTATTCTCAGCTCACTACAAGACATGTTCCATGGCTCGTTGGAACCTGGCCTTCTAGTTACATTATTCAAGTGTTACCTTTCCTCTAAGACCTACTCTTAACTAAGCTGTTTTGACCATGTCTTCCTTTTATCTATCTTCTCCCTTGGCATTTAAAACCACAGTCCTGGACACTGCTTTCCTAGCTCTTCTTCTGCTCATTACCCTATAAATAGCTTTCCCCAAAGTTTCATAATTGGTCATTTAATGTGGGGCATCTCATACCCACTTAAAGTCTACCATCAATCTCAGATGAGTCCCAAGTCCTTAACTGTGGCCCAGATCTCTCTCCATACTCCACATTCTGATCTCCTACACTCTCCTGACATGACTTGGATGTCTTACAGACAGCTCATGAGAAACCCAGACACTTTCACTTTGCCCTAGATCTGTTCTTCCTCCTTCATTTCCTGTACTCACAATGACTCCTTAAACCATTCAGGATTCTAGAAGTGATCCTAGTCTCTTCCCTCCTTTTCACCTTCCATATCCAATTGATCACAAGATCCTGACAGTTTTGCCCTCTTAATATCCCTCCATTCTTCTCCTTCTCTCCTTGGTTAGACTCTTAGGTCTTGCATGGAGAAATTCAATAGTAATTTTTAAACTAGTCTCTGCCTTCCCTTTCACTGTCTCCACAACCATCCAATGTATCCTGTATAATTCCATCAAAGAGGCTGTATTAGAATATCTAAGTACAGTATCAAGTTAAATGTAGTGTTTAATGACAATACTAAGAGGTTAAAAAATTCAGGAAAGAGAAAAATACACCCATTTTCCTTCTCATGAACTCCCTCTGAAAGCATCAGTTTTCTAAGAGACAATGTCACCTGAAATATCTCCCTTGTGAACTCAACAGAAATTTTAGCCAAAAACTCCTCATCATTAGGATTGGCTATTTATAAGGGCAAAGGAAGTAGAGAAGAGAACAGTGTATCAAGTAATTTAAAGGAAATCATGCAGGTATATTTCAGGATTAGTCTCCCCACTAGTGCCCTCACTGGAGTCCTGAAAAAATGAGACACAAAACAGGAAAATTGGAATAGTGACATAGCATAGCAAGAACAGGTTATGGGAATGGAAATCAGGATTCCACATACCTAGATACAGGGTTCTCCCCCAAAAGATGCCCTTCAGGTAATTTACCACTAACTCTGTGCTTGTCCTGCTGGTATCACCTCCTGCTTCATTTGACTGAGGAAGTTTCTGTTGAACATCTTTTCTATGCCCTACTGTGAGCACTGGAGGGTATGAAAAGGAATGTAAAACATAGCCCCTGTCCTCGGGAGTCTACATTCTAATTGCAGAGTTAACACATTAAGGCAAACATCCATGAAAATATGCTAAATGAGAAGCTACAAAAATAAATGGTAACATAAAGTAGGCAAGCACAGTAAGATGGACAAAGATGGAGTAGGCTGGGTCCAGAGGCAGGTCCTGGTGAAATGAGGCCCATATTGTTGTTGTTGCCAAAACATTTTGTGATATACACACATTTGTGTGCACAGCATGTTAGAAGTGTCCCTACCCCAGAAGGTGATAATGGAGGCCAGAAAAAAAAGTGCATCAAAAATTTATTTAAAAAGCAAACCTTCAGGAAGGGCTCTGTAAGTGATAAATTTAATTTTTCAATGTCCTAAAAACTTCTCAACCATGAAGACTAACAGCTTGGTCAAATTCTCTGCTTAAGGATTGCTGAGTCACATGGAATCATTTCTTCTGCTCTTTGAAGATCAGTCAGGGGATGGTGGGTTTCACTGCACGTACTTGAGGATTTTCCACACCCACAAGGTCCTTTAGCTACAGCTCACCATTGTGTGCCGCTGGACATTAAATCTTAAAAGAAGTAAAACACTACCCTCTAGTGTCCAATGAGCAAAACTGTAAAAATTTAGCACGTTTCTTCATGTTTTTCAACAGCAGCAAGGCCTAGGCTGAGAGCAATATTCAGTATTTGGGTTTTAAATGGGTTTGTAATGAAAAGGACTAGAGCACCTTGATAGAATAAAAGTAAACCCTTCAAGAAATGAAATTCTGAATCAAAGCAGATTAAAGTTTTTCAAAATGGGGCCTAATACTCTAATTACCACCATGACTCTGCATTTATGCAAATTTTTCCTCTAAGGAATTCAAAATTTGACTTAAAATCCAGAAACTTTGATTTCTGGTCCAACCCTTACCATCTAGTGAAAGCACATTCATTTAAACTGTTCAGTAGGACACTTATTAGAATCTACCTCTTCTTGCCCCCAGACACATGTGTTCTTTTCCTGCTCTGAGTTCCAATAAGACTTGGCTCTGTATTCGTTCAGGTCTTGTTTCCTGTTGGCAAGCAATATTTTTAGTACCTTTTTGGCCCCTAAGATGGGCATGGTGTGTAAACTGTGCTTAATAAATGTTTGAATGAATGAATGAATGAATGCATGGTAAGCAGATCATGAATAGACAGATAGATATGTGATAGATGGTAAAATAATCACCCTTACTTAAAGGAGAGAAAAAAATACTATTCATTGTGCAGTTACAAATACACCCACAAAGCTCACTGCACTGGCTCAGAGGCCACAGCATACAACTAATAAAGAATATCAGGGGGGCGCCTGAGTGGCTCAGTTGATTAAGTGGTTGACCTCGGCTCAGGTCATGATCTCACTGCTCATGAGTTCGAGCCCCACGTTAAGGCTCTGTGCTGACAGCTCTGAACCTGGAGCCTGCTTCAGATGCTGTGTTTCTTCCTCTCTCTGCCCCTCCCCCCCCAAAAAAGAAATAAACATTAAAAAATAATTAAAAAAAGAATTATCAGGAAGGCAAGAATGGCTCCGAATCAAGCCTGGGAGCTACTACTGTACTCTGCTGACATCAGTAAGGGAGACTGTACCTCTGCCTACTCCTTGGTGTAAGCCCTATAAGGATTACACAGACATGTGAGCACAAAGGAAGGTGAGAAGAAAACGTGAGAAAGTTGGAAGATGTTCCTAACCCTACTAGTCTCAGAAAACACTGTTTGGTGGGCCAGAGAACTAAACACACAAGTCAATGCTTTCTTGGAGCTGGGTAGAAATGTCATAAACAACGGTGCCTATAGGCACTACAGAATCAGTCAATCCTTGAGTTTCTGGTTCTGGTTCAGTCACTAGTTCTGGTTCCAGTGCTCTGTGAGTGGTGGCTGGGAATGGTCGGGTGATGGTGGTGGTTGAAATGTAATAATGCAATAATATGAGATGACTACCTGGTTCAGATTCTTGAAATGCTCTTTGCTTTCTCTTGAAGGAGCAAGCTGAAAAAGTGTAAACATATGCTGTGGGTGTTTATACTTGCCCAGAGAGTTCTCCAGGCAAGCTCCCCTTGTCCCCTCCAGGGCAAGCTGCTCAAAGTTTTCTGCTCTTTGTTCTCATGCCTTCAAACTGTGGACCTCGACTCTGTTTTCTGAAGAGCTTTTTACAGGTAACTTGACTCAGTCATAACATGATAGACTTCAGTACAATTTTTCGTATCTCCATTCCTCCCAGGACCATAAGTGTGAATAAAAAACTCACTGTGTTGCTCTTTGGGTATGGTGACGACTAGATGACAGGCCTACATTTCAGTCAGGGTTCCCTAGAGAATAGGAGGTAGGAAATAGGAGGCAAACAAGAAGTAGGAAATAAGAGGCAAAAATGAAGAAACTAAGGGAAAATGGCCTATGCACACAACGCATACAACACACACAGACACGTGTGGTTCTAACTGCCAAACTCTCCTAAAGGATGTTTGAGACCATTCCCATTTTATCATGTACTAATTTGTTGACCTCATTTACTATAATATTCAGACTTTTTCCATAAAGAACTCCAGTTGTCTCCTTGGTGAATACCAGGATCTTTTTTAGTGCTTATTCTCTTTGGCCTTTCCTTAACTTCTGACATTTCTGATATTTTTGATTACCCATTCCTAGAACAGTCTCCTTCTGATTTGCCTCCCAAGATTATCATTTGTTAGTGGGAATCCAACACACTTACATTTTTTTAAAGAATTCATATATTTTGGTATGTTTTAAATGTGTACTGTTACTAAATTAAAACTTTAACACATACTCACAAAATATAGTGATGTGATGAAGAGCATGTCAAAGTCTAACTTGAACCCATGTGTGACTGTGAGGGTCCATGGTATTAGGAGAGTGATAGGCTTCTCCTGTCTCTCTACCTGGCTTCTAAATCTCTTTCATCAACTCCTCTTCTTCTTCTTGCTGCCAAGACTGAATCTTCATTCCCAACACCCCTCTACTTACTTTCCTTTGGCCTCTTGATCCTGTCTCCAAAGGCCAACCATCAGTTTATACTGATGACTATCCAACTGATTTCCCAAACCTAACACAAGCCTAATTCCAATACCTCTAGTGTCCTATGAAACATCTAAATCTTTCTATCTGCAAACTGAACACATCAGCCTCCCTCTGGGGAGCAAACTAGCTTTTCTATTTCTCCTGCCTTAAATCTCATTTCAACAGCCATATGGTTTCATATAGGGCTCCCTGCAGAGAAGGTTTCCATCCTATTTGAGCTTTCAGAACTGGGTATGATGGTCCCAAAAGATGGAGTGTACTAAGCCACTATGAGATAAGAATCCAGACTATTTATATAATCAATGACTCCTATTTTCACACAGGAGGCAGAAGTAGTGCACAAAATATCTGAGTATGATACAATGTTGTAGGAGATAAGGGGAAACTGGAACCCTTTGTAAAGCCTCTATCTCTCAGTGTACTGGAAATTTTCTTCCATTGTAGTCAACCAGTTCTGACTCAGAGGAAAAAGTAATCCCACATTTTGGCATTTCCTAGGGCATGTGGACTGATGTCCCCTAGCCATCTACTAGGGCTACATCATCATCATCATCAGTTTTGTATAATTAAATACACAATAAATTTTAAGTATGAGAAAGATATAATTATGAAGGAGAATTTCCTTTTATGTATGACAAATTAGCATGTTCTATTTAAACACTAAAGATAATTTTATTTTTAACTGTCCATGTTCTGCATAAATCTTCTTATAGTACAGAATTTTAAAAATAAAGCACTGATTCTATTTACAAAGCAAATATACTACTGTATTAAACATATATATTTAATATGTAGGAATATGAACTTCATGAAAATCAAATTTCACTTGTAGAAAACAAATATTTCTTCAAGAGACTTATCAGGATTACAGACAGAGTTAAGTGGCTGGATTCTTCCAGAGAATGGTGTCCTATTCTAACAAAATTTCTATTTTTTATTAGAAAAATAGAATTCTCCAGATTCTGTGTCTCCCACTCTCTTTGCCTCTAAATAAATTTCTATTTCAAATTTTGTTTGTCCTTATTCTAACCTTAGCAAATTTGTAACTCAATTTCCATCACAAATCAGAAGGAAGCTTTGGGGAGTGCCTGGGTGGCTCAGTCGGTTAAGCATCTGACTCTTGGTTTTGGCCCAGATTGGGATCTCATGGTTCAGTTCATGAGTTGAAGCCCCTTATTGGTCTCTGTGCTGGCAGTGGGGAGCCTGCTTGGGATTCTCTTTCTGCCCCTCCCTCACGTGTGCATACGCACTCTTTCTCTCAAAATAACCCCCTCCAAAAAAAGGAATGGGGTAGCTGGGTGGCTCAGTCAGTTAAGCATCCGACTTCAGCTCAGGTCATGATCTTACAGTTCATGAATTTGAGCCCTGCGTCAGGCTCTGCACTAACAGCTCAGAGCCGGATCCACCTCCAGATTCTGTGTCTCCCACTCTCTTTGCCTCTACCCCTCTCATGCTCTCTCTGTCTCTCACTGTCTCTCAAAAATAATAAACATTAAAAAAAAAGAAGGAAGTTTTGGTGGATTTACCCTGTAAGAAAAAAATGCTAAAAAGAAAATAGCATTATATAATGCATAATTTAATATTTGCTAGGAAAATTCTCATTTATATTATATATTATCAGCTCTAATATCTTTATCTTTACTCTTCTTTTTTTATTCTTAATATAATCTATTCCTACAAATGTGCCCAAGTTTCTACCAGCCAACTTAAGATGGTTTCTTGACACTATCTTAAATTACATTGTCCTCATTGATCTCTTCACATGCAAAGATGATGACACTTCATATGTCCTTCCTCAATTTCTACAGTTCCCTTAATTCCTCATTTCCACTCCTACAATTCATTTGAAATTTGTGCAGAGTCCAACAACCTTTCCTCCATCTTCATCTCAGTTGATTTTAATCAATATTCAATGTCCTCCTTTTCCTTAAAACTTCTTTTTTTTGGCAGTTTTATTCTGGTCAGTATTTTGCATTTCTTTCTGATAGGTTCTTTTCAGTTCCTAGCTGTCCACTCACCAAGAGCTTTTCTTTGGTTCTCACTTCTCCTCTTATATGTAAGCCATAGTTCATATGGTCACATTTTTTATCTCCCTTCTGTAAAATTTCCTAGGCTTAAACACTTGGATAAATTTTTTTCTCACCCTGTCCCTAAAAATAGAGGTTTATCAAATGGTGAGTTGATGGGCAAATGCTCTCTCCACAAAGAGGTTAAAAATTAAACACTGTTCTCAACTAAACTTTCTCCATTTTTATTATTAATGAAGATTAAACCCACAATTCTCCACAATGACAGCTCCCCTCACAGAACTGCCTCAGAAAATCAGCCTGATCAGTCCCCTAAGATCTAAGGGATGTTTAATAATACAAATATCACTGCATCTCTTTCTCCTTTAGTACATCAATAGCAACTTTCACTTGGGATAGGAACAGATGTTTAAAACATTGTAGCAAGACTATCTTTCACTGTCCAGAGTAGATGCAGACTTCCTCATTTCTGCCTTGAATTCAGCCATATAACACTGAATTAATGCTATGTTAAAGCAGAAACATGTGAGAGCATACACCTAGTAACTAAGGTCCCAGCTAAGTCTTGGTGGTATAATTTGAAGGGAAACCTTGGCATTAAATAATATAATGGGAAAAAATCACATTAAACAAAGTCAGCCATGGATCTATTCTTAGTTTCAGTTCTGAAACCCAGGAGCAGAAGTTCCATGATGCACCTACCTAAGAACTTCAGTGTTGATGCAATATTGAACTTTGCAGCAGCAGTCTCCCTATATACAGGCTACAATTGTATTGTTGTTTCTCCTAAAGTCATTGCATTCCTCCACTGTATGCTACATTTGAGAAGTCTCTGTTTGAACCATGACTCTTTCCTCATTCCCAGTAATTTTTTTTCAGACGTGCAAGTGTTCACTTGGGCCTTGTGTAGCTTCATGTTCAGGATATGTACAATATGAAGGTGACATCTCAATCAAGAACTGATTCAGTAATCCTGAAAGTCTGTGTGAGATGTTACCAAAGTCTTACTCTTCTAAGTCATGATGATAATACATTTTATAGCTAAACACTTGGTGTTCAACCTCTTGGTATTTGACACTCTGACAAATAAATATAGGTTATTAATTAATTCTATAAGCTTCTACAACTCATAATTTCAGTTTAGGCCTTTAGTTTCTGTCTCACTTATACACATTCATGATTATAGTCTCTTGTAATGGTTAATTTATCTTAATATATCTCAGGGAAAAAATGCTCAGCACACATTTTTAAATGACTCTAACATAGTAGCATTATTAATAATAGCTAAAAGGTGAAAGCAACCCAAATGTCCATCAATGGATGAATGGATGAATAAAATATGGTATATACATACAATGGAGTATTACTCAACCTTAAAAAGTAAGGAAATTCTGACACATAATTCAACATGGATGAACCCTGAGGACATTACAATAAGTGAAATAAGCCAATCACAAAATGACAAATATTGTATGATTCCACTTCTCTGGGTTACCTACAGTAGTTAAAATTGTAAAGCAAGAAAGTAGAGTGGTGGTTGCTAGAGGCTGGAGGTGAACTGGGGAGTTATTTTTTAAAAGGTATAGAGTTTCCATTTTGTAAGATGTAGAGTTCTGGAGATGGATGGTGGTAATGGTTATACAATAAAATATACTGTACTTAATTCCACTGACCATGTAAATAGTTAAGAGGCTAAGTTTTATGTTATATGTATTTTACCATAATAAAGAAAAATTGGGGAAAAACATTATTCTGGTGCCATATCACTCATCCTGGGACAGGTGTGTGTCTTTCCTTCCCAAAGCAATGTTTTCTTATTATAATACAAAATACTCATCTACTCAAACACCCCATTCACACTCATAAACCTGGTTCTTATTTCAAATATAATCATTCCAGTGGTGGATGACAGTTTCAGTTAATTCCACTTGGTAAGGACTAAAGGATGGCTTACCAAACCTTCAGATAACAAAAGAGCAGCAGAGTCTTAAATAACCTAGCTGGTGATCACTTGCCCACCTGGTGTTTATATTTACTCACCTCACTGACTAGCCATCTGTCTTTTATCTAATGAACCTCAGCCTTGTTAATCTACCTCGCAGCAAATATGTTCACAGCCGGGTCTCATCAAAAGGTGCTCCAGTTTTAACATGGCAGTTTGGATTTGTACAGAGCAGTGGGAGTCCAGACCTATGCATCTAAGCCACTCTATTATATTGCCTCCATGAAACACAAAAATACGTTTTAAACTATAATTTCTATTATCAACAATATATTAATATTAATTACAATGATTATATTACAAAGATTTGAGAATCACTAAACCTTTTTAAAAAGAAAAATCTAAATCATTAAGATTAACTTTACAAGGACAAAAATGTGTATATCAAATTTAGAAAGCTAACAGAAACAATGAACAGTAAATCAACTCCTTTAAAAGAAAAAGGTGTGTGGGTGGGTAGTTTATAAAGTCAACTTGATAAATTCTTTGAGAACTAAAAAAATAGAGAATGTGGTTGAAGATAATAAAGAAGTTAAGAGCTTTGCTAAACTGTGGTACATCCATACTTGGGAATACCACTCAGCAACAAAAGGGAATGAGCTATTAATACTTCCACAACTCAGACGGATAAGCCAATCTCAAAGTCACATACTATTTGACTCCACCTATATAACATTCTCAAATTACAAAATTATATCAGTTGAGAACAGGTTAGTGGTTGCCAGGGGCTACGGATGGTAAGGGTTCAGGGGCATGACTATAAAGAGAGGAAGATGTTTGTGTAGGTAGAATAGCTCTGTATATTGATGGTGGTGGTGATTACACAAATCTATGCATGGGACAGAATGGCATGGAACTATGCATACACCCTGGTTTGCTATTGTAACACAGTTATGCAAGGAATAAACATTGAAAGCATATAGATGAAGCTCACAGGACATTTCTCTGTACTATTTTTGCAATACACTGTGAATCTAGAATGATTTCAAATAAAAATTTAAAAAAAACACATGCTCACTAAATGGAAAAGATCCAATATACATATAGAAGAAAGAAGGGAATGAAAGTGATAGTCAAGAAGGAATAGAAAAAAAATATGCTAAGACAAAGAAATATTTGTTCCTATTTTGAAAGGGCCAATCAAGCAAAATCAATATAGTATAGCTCACAACTATAAATATCTTTGAAATATCTTTGGTTTTCAAGGATAATAAAAAGGCTTATAGGCAGAAACTACAAATAATATACAAAAAGAAAAATAGTTGGGAGTTAAAATTACACGTTCTTTTCATAATACTAAATTTTAGTAGTGATAAGAGTGATTTCTATGCAAATAGTTCTTAAAATGTGAAGTTACTCAAAAGCTTGTTTAAAATATATATTCCAGGACCTTATCTCCATAGATTCTGAAGCAGATGACCCAAGAATCACATTATTTGAGTAATACTGGTCTACTGAATTATGCAGAGAAAAAATTTTGATGATAAAATATTGACCCAGGGCTGTAAGGGTGGCTCAGTCACTTAAGCATCCGGCTCTTAATCTCAGCTAAAATCTTGATCTCAGGGTCATAAATTTAAGCCTTGTGCTGGGCACTGCATTGTGTGTTAAGTCTACTTATAAAAAAAATCTTAACCTAGCCAAACTTCTGTTAAGGTGAGAAGGAATCAGAAAGTGTGAGGCTCTATTGACTCTTTTTCGGGAAAAAAGTACTCAATATCTGAAAAAATACTACAGCTGACTTACAGCTGATGAAAAAATGAATAATAATTAGAAAATCTCAAGAGGTGATATGGTATTAAAAAACTGGTAATGTGTAATGTACCCATTAAAATTAGCATTAAATTTTCAGAGTGCCTGGGTGGCTCAGTTGGTTAAGTGGCTGACTTTGACTCAGGACATGGTCTCATGGTTTGTGAGTTCAAGCCCTGCATCAGGCTCTGTGCTGGCCGCTCAGAGCCTGGAGCCTGCTTCAGATTCTGTGTCTCCCTTTCTCTCTGTCCCTTCCCTGCTCTCGCTCTGTCTCTATCTCAAAACTAAACAAACATTAAAAAAAAGAAAAAAAATTTTAAATTAAAATTAGCATTAAATTTTAACTGGTAGTTTTTAATACAGCTATGTTATACAATTAATCTATCAAAAATATTTCTTGGGAAAGAACATATACAATATGAAAAAAAGAAAGCCTTAATGTCACAGAATTTAAATAAATACTAATTAATTAATTAATACATGTTAGGAGGGAGGGGAAAAGGCAAAGTAAGTATTAAGAGTCTCATGTGATATAGGAGAATCAGTAGAAATCTTATATTTTTGTCATTGATTTAAAATTACATATATACATGAAACTAATGCAACATTGTAAATCAATTATATTTCAATAAAAAGTTACATATTTTGTATATTAATCTGTGTATGTATTAAGTTATGCATGTATATATGTGTAAATATGTGTACATATTATATGTATTTTAACTATGCATATATTAAAACTAAACACTGTAGAACACAAATGAGACAAATGTACTACACATTCTATAAATACTTGTAGGAAAAAACTAAAAGGAAAAAAAATCTTCAATGATATATATAGGGGAGAAAAAAATGATAAGTATAAACCATAAATTATAAAATAAAATGGCAAAGTAAGATCGTATGTCACTTTTTATGGTAGATGTAAATGACTTAAAAGGAAAATACCATCAGATTGCATCATAAGGGAAATCAAAGTCACTGCTGATTAAAAGAATACATATAAACAAACTGACAAAGAAATGTTGGAAATTAAGGTTCTAAAAGTTTCTCTAGTCAAAATGAATATTAAAACATCAGAGGAACAGAGAGGTAGAAATTAGAATCAAAGTATCACATATTGTGGCAAAAAATATGAAATGAAATAGATATACACTACACCATATGTAGTATTTTATAGATGTATAAAAGTTACAATGCACAATGCAAATATAATTATGAGTAATCCATATAGCAGAGAAATACATACAATATAAACTATTAAGAAAGAAAGGAAAATTTCACTTAAAATTTAATGTGACTCTAACAGATACATCAAGGGCATGAAACAGAATTTCAGAAGAATTATAAAAATTGCAAGAAGAATTATAAAATATCATTCAAAGTCATGATTAAGCTTTACTTTTATACAGAGAATATACACTTTTCTACAACATCCACAGAACAAATACTAAAATTGTTATCAGTTTTGATAAAGTGGCATTTTTACTCAACCACCCCAAAGGGTATATTCTTTCCAGATCTAATGTGCAACCCAAGAGGTTAAGAAGTAATCGATATTCTCCAATGCTTAACCAGGAGTTAGCCCTGATTCAGTCACTGCCTCCTAAAAATCTTAGAGATGTACAAATAAAACCCACAACAGCCTCTCTACATACTTTACCTGACTGCCTGACTGTACTAGTCTGAGTAAAGGCCTCCAAATATCCCCCAATCCTAATTCCTAAACCCATCAATATTACCCTCTATGGTGAAAGGGACTAGGCAAATATAACAAAAGATCTTGACATGAGGAGTTTATCATGGATTGTCTCGGTGGGCCCTAAATGTAATCACAAGTGCTCTTATAAGGGGAAGAAGGCAGAAGGAAATTTCACCACAGAGGAGGAGAAAGCAATGTGACCGAAGAGGTAGAGATTGAAGTGGTGTGGCCATGAACCAAAGAATGCTACAGTCACCAGAAGCCAGAAGAGACCAGGAATAAATTCAACCTAGAGCCTCCAGGAAGAGGGTGGCCCTGCTGACACCTTGATTTCAGTCTACTGATAATGATTTTAGACTTTTGGCCTCCAGAACTGTGCATGAATAAATTTGTGTTGTTTTAAACCATGAAGTGTGTGTTTTAAATCACCTTCCACAGGAACTAGTATGCTGACATTCTCATAATGTCCACCTAGTTCCTCTCTCTGGGACTCTCAATGTATTAGCAATGGTACCATTATTTTCGTTGTCACCCAATCACCATAAATTTCTCTCCCTCTTACATCTATATCCAAAATGGTGGAGAGGGAGTAAAGAGTCAATTTTTATCTCATCTCCCTTTGGGGGAAATAAATTAAATAAAAGAATATCTCCACAAGAGAAGTACAACCACATACCCTGTTAAAGTAAAATTACCTCAGTTTGTATTCCTGTCTTCTCCCAATGAAACTGCTAAAAACAAAGATTGCATCTTAGCAACTTACAGGCAATGGAGATAAGAGATGTCAGAAAAACACAATTACTAAGCCAGATATTTAAAATAGAGTTCTGGGGGCAAATGGGTGGCTCATTCAGTTAAGCGTCTGACTCCTGAGTTCAGCTCAGGACATGATCTCATGGTTCATGTGATTGAGCCCCACATCAGGCTCTGTGCCCTCTCTCTCTGCCCCTCCTCCTCTTGCTTGCATGCAGGCACACGTGTACACACACCCTCAAAATAAATCAATAAACATTAACAATTTAAAAAAGGGTTCTGTACATCTTGTTCTCTTAACAAAACTTTAAGTTGCTAATATATTTTCCACCATAATTTTATTTTTAATTAATACTCTTGGTGGAAAAGCAAATGCATTTGATAGATGTAGAAGCTATAATAAAGCCAGTTGTTCGAAGAACCATGCAGTTCTTCACTAAAGATTTCCCCCACCTTGATTTACAGGGGTCCTAAATGTCAGGAGATTCAACAAGGCAGCATCAATGAAAAAGTGGATCCTGTATGTCTGTCACTATTGGACCTGGAAGGATATAAAACAAACATTTCTTTTGATGCCAATGTCCACTGTAGGAACAAGTTTGGACCAGTTCAGTTAATGTATCCATGCTTATGTTTTTCTTTCTCAATTGTTTAAAGCGCTTTCAATGCTCTTGAGCAAATAGAAAGTAAACACTATGGATTAGTCGTAGTCTAGCTAGGAAAACAGAAACCATCTCCAGTGTTCACAGAAGGAATGGAAAGCACAGGTGGCACATGGAGAATGGTGAGGCTAAGAATTACACAGGGGACTGTAAAATAACCCTGGACATTGGCAATAGCAGGAAGTCTTTATCATCCTCAAGCTGGAGGGAGGGACAAGGGGAAAGCAGGCAATTACTAGAACCAAGAGGCCAGGACGCCTTTATGGAAACTAGGTGTGTTGGGTTCCAGTGAGGCTGGGGCCGCAGAGGAAATAAAGCCACTAGAGAAGCCACTAGAGAAGCAGAGGAAATAAAGCCACTCCATCCTAGGCTTAGAGGAGAAGAGAATGTCTTGATTTCCCCCTCTCCCTTCCCTTGCCCTCCAGTCTCCCCAAATTGACTTAATCCTGCTGCTACTAAGCCTGTTAGTGTCAATCTGCAAGGGATCATCTGCACCCTTGTAGTACAGGGCAGAGCAGGAGAGGAACAAAGAACAGATCTGAGGGCTATCAGACCCAGGATCAGAAAACCCTCTGATAAAATAATTTTATAGTGTTATAATGTGAAATATCCTTTCATTCAACCTTTCCATTTTAATAGAAGAAAGGAGGTCCAGAGAGATTAAACCATTTACCTAAATGCACACACACAGCAAGGTTTTAAGTCCCAGCACACAGCGTGCTTTTATTAGGATCTACTATTTATTGTGAAACCATTCTTTGTTTAATTTAAGCCACATTATGAAGTGCGTGGTAGCTGGGCCCATTCCACATTCATTCCCAGTGTATGATTCAGTATTTAGTGCCTATAAAACACTCAAGAAAATATGCATTGGACTAATACAAACTGAGAGAGAAAATGTAGCCCCTAATTGATTTAAAGTAGCTTTAAATAACTTCTGATCAAATATGAGTCACTGAACATGTTAAAGAAAGGACACTTGCTAAAACTAGGTCTCTTAAGTGTTTTAAAGGAAAGCGCACATTCTCATTGGCCTGTGATGGTTTTCGCTCTCTACCATCCAAACAGTGGCGATGATATGATCTTTTAACCATCATACCATTCTTTAATTTGAAATAATTGATAAAAATGGCTGTACGGGTTATACCGAACAAAGATATACAAATAAAAAACTAATAAATATTTATGTGGTCATGTGTGGGAGGCGTTGCCTAGAGCATTTCCTCCACAGTCATGATTATGGAGCAGAAAAGGAAACACTGGAAAAAATATATCCAAAGAGGAATATTTAAATAGTATGGTGGGCAGCTGGGGGAGCTATGACTAATACTGCTGCTAGTAGTGGCTTAGAAACAAAAGATACAAGTTGGTAGAAATCTTCTGTTTTCCTCTGTTACCATTCCTCTTTAAAGCCAGTGGTAGGGGAGGGAGAGAGGGAAAGATGTATGGAAGGGGAGAATCAAGGAAGGGTAAGCATTAGAGAGAATGAAAGTGGAAAACCCATGTATTGCCTTTTGAATATACATGTTTTAAAGCTCATTTAGAAGGCAATGTAAGTGGAATTGATAAAACTTCAACAGTGCTTAAAATCTGACTACTAGTTTGCTTCCCTTAGCCATAGAAACTTAACATGCATTGAACTAATGTAATAGTATATGATGGAAGTTAAAGAAAATACAGTTCAAAGTTTTGGGGAAAAGAAACTATCAATTAATTTGAACTGAAGAGAACCTGAAAGATAAAGCGAGAAAGGCTAAATAAATAGGAACGGTTTCTTTAGAAATTTGCAATTATTGGGGAATATTTTTCAGGAAGCTTCCTAGGGATGAAAGAAAGCTCTGACCCTAGTCATCAGCCATGCAACCAATAGCTGCTGGTTTACAGGTGAGTGGAAAAGAAATCAAATTTATAGAAGGAAGAAAGAGAAGGAGAAGGAGAGAGAGAAACAATTCTGTTTCAACAATACTACGCAAGGCAAAATTCCATTAGAACTTGTTGAGAGAAGCCACTTTGGGGAAAGATGTGATGGTAGGTTTGAAGCTTCTACAAAGAAGCCAAGAAAAAAACTGTTCTTTTTTAAATTTAAGGTTATTTTTCTAGGTGTATAAAATGAAATTTTAAGTAGTTTACATGTTAAGAAAGTTGTTTTCAACAATTTATGTCAGTAGATTTGTGTCAGAAGAATATAGATAATGGGATTAAACAAAAGGAAGTTAATATTACACCTCAAAGTTCAGTACAAGAGATGAATAAAGGAAGGCAATTTCAGTTACAACAGAAAGGCTTTCCCTTTCTTTTCTTATGAATAAGAAAATAATTGTATTATCCTATACACAGGCATATAAACTAAAAAAATCAGGAGAAACATTCAAAATTTGCCTAAATTAGAATAAATTAAAAAAAGCATCTTCATATTTCATTTGAGTGCCAGCCAAAAGATAATGGCATTTCTTAGAAGAAAGGCAATATTAAAATTTAAAATTCTAGAAGTCTATATTAGAAAGATACATCATCATCTATGTAGTATTCTTGATCAAAATATTTTGTCTAAGTGTAATATTTAAGAAATAATCAGACAAATCCAAATTCAGAATAATCTGTAAAAAAAGAATAATCTGGACTCTTTGTCAATATAAAAACATGAGGTAGAGAAACTGACCTCCTTTTTGCCCCCTTGCATCCATATGGTAGGACTGAATTTCCTCTGCCCTTTGGTTGGGTGGGGCTAGTCCTTGCCAATCAGTGATGAGAAGTAACAAGCCCCTTCTCCACTAGAATATTTCATGGTTGAGAAATCCATCAGTCTTCTATCTTCCCCACAATAGACTTGTAATTCTCTAGGCAGTAGCTGCCCTATCATGTTAGTTCCTGATTTGTTCCAATATATCAGTTCTGAGAAACTAGAAGAAAGATTTACTATGTATGATTAATAGATTATTTTTTATTTTTATAGTTTATTGTTAAGTTGGTTTCCATATAACACCCAGTGCTCTTCCCCACAAGTGCCCTCCTCCATGACCTTAACCCCCTTTCCCCTCTCCCCCTTAAGCCCTGTTTGTTTTCAGTATTCAAGAGTCTCTCATGATTTGCCTCCCTCCCTCTCCCTAACTCTTTTTTCCCCCTTCCCCTCCCCATGGTCCTCTGTTAAGTTTCTCCTGTTAGACATATGAGTGAAAACATACGGTATCTGTCCTTTTCTGCCTGACTTATTTCACTTAGCATGACACCCTCAAGGTCTATCCATGTTGCTACGAATGGCCAGATTTCATTCTTTCTCATTGCCATGTAGTATTCCATTGTATATATAAACCACATCTTAATGTGATGGACAGTTGATGCACATTTAGGCTCTTTCCATTATTTGGCTATTGTTGAAAGTGCTGCTATGAACATTGGGGTACATGTGCCCCTATGCATCAGCACTTCTGTATCCCTTGGGTAAATCCCTAGCAGTGCTATTGCTGGGTCATAGGGGAGTTCTATTGTTAATTTTTGGAGGAACATTGTTTTCCAGAGTGGCTGCACCAGTTTACATTCCCACCAGCAGTGTAGGAGGG
>CM053578.1:43209184-43268762 GCA_028646485.1 Cryptoprocta ferox
GAGGTTGTCTTCTTTCTGGCGTCTGTTTCTTCTTTCCCCCACTTGCAAATCCAAGTTTTATCCCTTCAGTCCCTCTCAGTTCAATCCATACGGGCGTGCGCGGATTACAGAGCTCCCTGCTCTTCCGCCATCTTGTCTCTTCTCCGAGTTGAATATTTTCAAACTAAGTTAAGGAACACATATACACTCATATTAAACACCCATTCCTGTATTTGTCTTGTTGTTAAACCAAGAGCTATATAGAAATTTATTAATCAGACCTGTGGTTTACTTTTTTTTTTTCTTTTTTGCTTAAGCCTTCATTTCTTGGATTCAGGACTCAGCTTCCTGAGTTTTAATTCTGGATCCTCCATTTATTGGACGTGTGACTCTTGGAGACACACTTAACTTTTGCATTGGTTTCCCCAGCGGGTTGTTATGAAGATTAAATGAACTCATGGTTGTAAAGTATATAAAATAGTACTTTACACTGCTTATTGCACAAATTAAATCAAAATTTAAGTTAAAATTAGGTACTACCAATATTAATGACATGTTCTCATTCAATTTTCTCATTCAGATCTCGTTCAAATATCTGTCCCATGGTAGACATCAGAAACTCCATTCGGTGGCTGGGCAGGCTGGTACTCACTTGGTAGGCCTCCTATCTGATGAACTCCATGTTCAGGGTCTCAAGATAGTAGCAAATCTCTGTTCTGTGCTCACAGGCAACTAGCAGAGGGAATGTTGAGGCTTTTAGGGAGATGCCTATTTGCAGATAGGACAAACATGTCTGATTTTGCCATGAAATACCTTCCAGTTTAGCAATTCTGAGATAGGTCTGTTTGCAAAATGTGAGTAGGTCCCTGGGTTAGGCTGATAGAATAGTCAATATTCTGTTGCTAAGATTCTAAGCCTATTCGTGGTATTCTATTTTTAGAGTGGACAAGAATGAATCAGAGGCCTATGATTAATTATTAATGATTGTGAAATAACACTGTTGGATGATAAAATGTAGAAAGTTTTAATAACAGCTGCTTTGAGGATTACTTTTAACAAATGCATAAAAGAATTTTTGAAGTTATATTTTACCTCTTTGGAACATTGCTTGTTTTGAAGTAATTTTCTTTTAAATGTCTGTGGTTTAGTCCTATCTTGAAAAGACTGTGGCAATGAGAAGCTCCAAAAAGATTAATTATAGCTCTTTATATATTAGCATGCAAACTAAATTCCTAGAATTTGTGAATGTCTAACAGCCTATCAGATTAAAATAAAGCTTTTTTTTCACTTTGCTGTCCCTTTTAGTGTCTATAATAATTAGTGATATCAATCATTTACTATACTCTTGTTCTGTTCTCAATGGATTACGTAAATGAGAACACTCAAGGGTAGAAAAGTTAAATACCTGGTCAAGGTCATATAGTTAGTAAGGATGAATTTGATCCTGAGCAACCTGACTCAAGAGTCTGCATTCTTGACACTGATTTGTTTCCTAGTTTACATAAAGGGCCCACCATATATCACTAAACAAGGACATGGGAAGATTTCATCTTGTATGGATTTTATTCTTCCATATCTTACTGTAGCCATTCATTTGTTTAACAGACACTGAACACACACTAAGGTAATGATGGATACACTTTATTGAGAATTTATTGGTTAATGGTTTAAATGTGTCATCTTATTTAACCCTGTAGCTATCCCATGATGTAGCTTAGAGACCTTAAATGGCAGTGTCTCATGGTGAGCATGGAGGCATGAATTGAATGCAGGTCCCCTGACTGGCTAATGCTCTTCAACAGATTACAGGCAGTGGATTGTGTTCAGTGTTATAGAACATGGGCATTGCATGAATCACAGATCCTTCCTCTGAAGAACTTGGAATGCTATTTTGCTGATAAGGTGCGTGCAAATAACTGATACACATGGGGAGAGTGTACAGCTATAACAGATACAGATACTCTCCTCTGAAGCTCAGCAGAGACAGCAATCGCTTTTGACAAAAAAAGAAGAGTTTTAGGAGATGAGATAAAGTTCAGATAGCGAAAGCTACCAGTAGTAATCTGTAGTGATTTTGAAAAAATAAAAATGCTACAGTTTTGTTATTAATAGGCCTGTTTTCATTTTTAAAACACATTATGAGAATTTTCTTAATTTATTTAATAAGGATCGGTTGAGTGCCTATTGGGTACCAGATATTGCTGATACAGGCATTGAAGATAGGCAGTGCTCTCAGAGACAAAATATTTCCTGCTTTCTTGGAGCTTATGGTCTAGTGGGGAGAAGCTGACAATAAAAAAAAAAAAAGCAAGTGAGGTTTGTAGTCTGTGTGAGGATGATAGTGCCACCATCAGACTCCAAGCAGGACAGGGGGTGGGAAGTCATAGGCAGGTGTAAGTCAGCTTGCTACTTCAAATAGGGTGATAAGAGGTCTCACCAAAGAGGTGACATTTGATAAGAACCTGAAGGAGGTAAAAGAGCAAGTGTAAAGACCCCATGTTAATACGTGTAGCTTTAAGAACTTCATACCTGAGGGCATGTGCCAGATAGCTTGCTTTTCCTCATCATGCCTCGTCCCCCAGGATCTACTCTCTCTCCATCTCCACCCTTCTTTTTGCTGTTCAAGGATAGGCTGTGTGGAGCATATCACCAGGTAACTGCACTTTGGCTTACAGTTAGGGTCAGCTGCTGAGAGGTCTGGCATGAGGTCAGAGAGAGAAGAGAGTGAGGCCTGGGTGTTTATTCCCTCCATCTGCCTCCAAGTGGAGCCTTGAGTAATATGGGGCATAAGGAAATCAGCATTAACTGTGTTTAAGGAAGTAAAAATTTGAGGCAATAAAAGATGCAATGATTAATGGAAATTACAGTTATCTAACCTTTGCCTACTGAAGTTTGCCTACAGAGAGATAGTATTCCTCTACAGACCGCTGTAAGCACTGATGACATTTATTGATGCTATATAAGAATATAAAAACCTAAGAGTATAGGTCCACATGTGTAGGGACACACACACACACACACACACACACACACACAGTTGCTTGCATTTTCAAGGGGCTAACAAATTGCTTGAAGCTCTTCTGCTACTGATTCATGGATTCCATAAGAACCTTGGCTTCATGGAAATGAGAGAGGCTTCCTATCTTTGGGTGATTTGTTACATAGAATCTCCCAACAGCTAACATTTAACAATGTTTAATTTTGTGGTTTCAGTGAAAAAAGTAAAATAAATATTTTCCACTGTATATTTGGAGTCTAAGTGAGGCTTTAACATCAGTTCCATTTCTAGTCATGCAAGAAAGCCATGCACTGTCAGGAAGCATTTTCACAATTAATGCTCTATACAGATTACATATCTTTATTAAGAGTTATAATCTTTTATTTGAAGATATAATATATCTTTGAATTATGTCTCTAATAATATATTCCAAGTGGTCATGTATTATTGAAACAATGGCACATAGAATATTTCCATTCAGAATAAATTACATATTCTTTATTGGTGATAAGTGGATATAAAGAGCTATGTTTCTATATTTAATAACATCTAGAGGAGGCTTTAATTTACAATATTATAAGAATGATGAAAGAATTTGTTGAGATGGAGAGAGCCCACAATTATGAGAACTTCAGGTATCCTATACAGTAAACTTACACACACAATAAAAAAACACCACTTCCATGAAAATCTTTAGCAGTATTTATAATCCACTGAGTCTGTGCTCATTTGTGATACCAGTAAGAGGAAGCTAATATGTTTACCTAAAAGTAAACCATAAAAAGACTTATCAGAGTCATTTAAAGAGTAAGACAAATATATTCATGTAATTCTGCATTTGCTCTTTGACTTAAAAAAAATAAAAGCTGGGTATAGAATTGATACAGAAGAAGGAGAATAAAAGTTTGTGGTAAATAATGTACTTGTCTCATAAGCCCACATCACTCTGACCTCTGATTCCACTGGCACATCACCTTCTCTGACTCTGACTAACCCTCCTGCCTTGCTCTTCTAAGGGCCCTTGTGAATATATTGGAACCACCAGAATAACCTTTATCTCAAAATGTTTAATTTAATTGCATCAGCAAAGTCGCTTTTATCATATAAGGTAACACAGTCACAGATTCCAGGACGTACGATGTGGGCATCTTTGGAAGGCCATTATTATGCCTACCACACTATAAGAATGACCTTCTTCCTTCAGGTCCTATTGCCTTTTGAGCCAGGATATAGATAGATACCTTGGTCCAGGGCCTTAATTTCTTTTTTGTTTTAATTTTATGTTTATTTTTGAGAGACAGACAGAGCACAAGCAGGGGAGAGGCAGAGAGAGAGAGGGACACAGAATCCAAAGCAGGCTGTCAGCTGTCTGCTCATAGCCTGATGTGGGTTTTGATTAGCTACTTATTTTCCACAGAAATTGCTATAAGTTGTAAGGGTGAAATAATTGTAATTGTTACTAGAGTCATTATTTAACAATAAAGGCATTGATTTTTTTTCTTTGTGGGACTAATTTGATGCTTAGAGTTTGATCAAAAAGCAGATTTTTCATATTTGGTGATACTGTGAGGCTATCTATGTAACTATTCATCATTAAACACTGGCTCACATTGCAAGCAGTTGAAGAGTACTATGGTTTAATCACTTCATATTCTTAAGGTGGTGGTAGGCCCTCCCCAGGATGATGTGGTTTACAGAAAATGAAAACATCACTGAGCACTTTTTTTCCTTCCACAGTAAATGCAAAGAAAGGAATATAAATTGTAAGATCATCACTCTGTGGTAGCAATCTCTGTACTCTTAAAATGCTGCTTCATCCATAATCAGCCTCATTCTCATAGAGATTTATAGAATACTATAAATAGAAGAAAAATGGGAGATTACTTGGTCTATTTACTTTTTTCTTTGTACAAATAAAGACCCTGTGACCCAAAGGGGAAGTGATATGCCCAAAGTCAAACAATTAGGGCACTAGACCAAACTTAATTTTTCTGATGTTCTGAAGTGGCATCTTTTGAGCATATGTCCATTGGAATATGCTTTAAACATTCTTGTGGAAATGTGACTGTGAGTTTTAGCATGATGCTGTAGCAGAAGTGACTTCTTGAAGACCTGTTAGCTTGTTTCCTGTTTTCCTTTCTGTATGACTATTGCAAAATATTACATATCTGTGTGTGTGTACATGTGTTGCAAAATATTGCATATCTGTGTGTGTGTATGTGTGTGTGTGTGTGTGTGTGTGTGTGTGTGTAATACAAAAGGTACTCTGCTACTTTCTCTTAGATATAACTACCAATGGAAACATGACGCCTGTCTGACAAGGCGTGGGTAAAGCCATGAGAAATTCAACTGCAATATGAGTCGTTCATGAAAAGAACCAAGTGAGTGTTGCAGAGCTTCTGTATGAGAGTCATCAGGGTAAGCTCTGGAGGAAATAAGAGAACTGAACCTTGATCATTAATGGTATGTCATGATGGAAGTGGCAACAGCTCAGGGAAGCCAGGATGTGTAAAGAAAGGAGTTTGGAAGACTGGGACAGAGGAGTGAAGAGATTTGGATGAAAATACCGCTGAGCTAAGACCAGGTCCTCTATTTTGACCTGGTTCTAACTCTTAACATCCAGCATCTCTTTTTCAGTATCCTTCCTTGTAGTCACTAAAAATGCTCAAATGGAGAAGGGACATTATTGACATAGTTCTTTGTGATATGTAATTTGCCAAACTGTGCTGAATGGTGTGGAGTAGAGAGTGTTCAATGCAGGGTGAGCAGTTTGGAGGTTAACAAAAGAGTCTAAACCCAGAGTATTAAAGGCTGTGGGAACTGCCAAGCACAGAATCTGAGATGCCCATCACCTGCACCCCTTCTCTCCTAGGCAACATAGAACTCTTCTTCCTCTGATCAGAGGCCAACCTCTCTTGTATTCTCAATACCACTCATTCTTACTTCCTCAAGAATCTTACATTTTCTATCTTTTCTCTGTCCTCTGTCATTATTTCCCCCATCATTATTGTCCCCTTTCTCTCAATATTCTCAAATGTATCCCATCTTAAAAACAAAAATTTTTCTCACCTCTAGTCCTGCCTCTTTTTTTTCTGTACTACTAAGCTTTTTCAAAGAAGTATCTAGGCCTACTGCTTACACCCCAGCAAGTATATAAAATTAAACATGCCACTTTGCATTTTAAAATTTCTCAATAAATTAGAAAATAACTCCAGTCTGGTTTTGGCTCTGACTTCTTCCACACACCTCTACTTGCTAAAGGTCACCCTGTTCTCCAAATCAGTGGGTCAGATCATTTTTTGTTCTGATTTGCTTGACCTCTGAACAGCTTTCAGCATGGTTTCCTTCTCATCTGAATTTGAGACATTTTCTTCTTATGGCTTCTAGACCACCATATTCTCCCTACTTTTCTCATTCTTGAGTGCTAGTCCTTTTGTTTTTCTTTTTAAATCTAACCTTCTTTCCCTACACAATCACATTCTTTCTAACCACTTCAATTACCAATCTCCACAGCATTTGGTTCCAAATTTTTATCTCAGTCAGAACCGTTCATTTGAGCTCTAGACATGCACAGCCATTTGCTTAAGCAATAAATCTACTTCAGTGTCTCGTAGGACTTCAAACATATGTTCAAAACTGAACTTGTGATCTTTTCCTGAAAATTTTTCCTCCCAAGTATGTCAGTATACTGAGCCACCATATGCCTCTCTTTTCATGTTAGAAACCCCAGGCAATCACAGGTCTTTCTTGACACTTGACCCTCTAATCCCTGACATCCAATCAATCACTGAATCAGCTGATTCTGCTTCCTCAATATCTCAGATGTGACCCCCCCTTGCCTCCATTTCTGCTGCTGCCACTTTAGTTTAAGAAAACTTCATCTCTCAGGGCACCTAACTGGGTCAGTAGGTAGAGCGTACAATGCTTGATCTCGGTGTCATGAGTTTGAGCCCCACATTGGATGTAGAGATTACTTTAAAAAAAAGGTTAAAAAAAAACCTTTCATCTCTCATTTGAGCTATTGCAATTGCCTCCTACTGATATGCTAACAATTGCCTCCTACTGATATGCTAACTAAACAACCTTTCTACCACCTATAATCCAATTTGCACATAACAGTCGGAGTGTTACCATAAAAGCACATGACAACCCACTAGTAATTAAGAAAAACTAGATATAATGTGGTTTATGATTGGTTGCTATTCTCCATCCTTCCCCCATTCTCAAACAGGAGGCTAAAGTTTTCATCTTTTGGGGCACCTGAGTGGTTCAGTCGGTTGAGCAGCTGACTCTTGATTTCGGCTCAAGTCATGATCTCATGGTTCATGGGATCAAGCCCCATGTTGGGCTCTGCACTCATAGCATGGAACCTACTTGAGATTCTCTCTTTGCCTCCCCTCACTTATTCTCTCTCTCTCTCTCTCTCTCTCTCAAAATAAATAAACATTAAAAAATGAAGTTCTCATCTTTTGGTGCAGAGGCCCAAAGAGAGAAAGGTAATGCTCATTGAGGAAATATCAGGAGCTCATATTTTGGGAAGTGGATGAGGAACTTCTTCCATTCCTCCAGTTTTCTTTCAGTTCAGTTTCCCTAGATGGTATCAGCAAAACAAGAGATTCTTGATATTGCTGCCACTATCTGGAAATCTAAGCTGTAGCACTCAGTACCATACCAATCAATATCTAACCTAGACTGGACAACTGCTCCATATGGTTGCTGAATGAGGCTGGGAGCCAGTCCCTGACCTGGAGGAATTTGGACAGCACTTCTGGACTCTGTGACTGAACTCCTACTACTGTCCTAGCAGGCGCATCTAGGTCATTTCATTAACCTAACCATAAAAAACAAAAAACAAAAACATATATTTGATGGCAGTGAAAATTTTGGACTATACTTCCTGTGTTATGGAAATGTTCTAGTGTATTTTATAAGCTCAAATCAGAATATGTCACTTCCCTGGTTAAATCTCTTCCACAGCTTTCTTTGCTCTTAGGATAAAATCTCTAATCACATGTGCTCTAAGACCCAATTTCAATCTCCAATTTCAAATCTCAAATATGGAATAGGCAGTTGGCATGAATGTATGATTCACCTGCTAAAAAAAGCTATAAATATGCCAAAGGGGGATTTTAAAAAAACCCTTCAACTAGGACTCTACTCTGGCACTTTATCATCCTGCCCTCTTCTCTCTACCCATGTTGCAATTAGCTCCTTCCTACCTCAGAGGAGAAGAGGCCATTCCCTCAGCCTGAAGTGCTTTTCTTCTTCTTTTTACCTGATTAACAATTTCTTGTCTTATAAATATTAGCTTAAAAATCACATCAAGAGGACTTTCCCTGTTGTACCCCTACTTTGAATTAGATTCTATCTCCCTGTTATGGCATACCTATCTTGTTAGTTTTTTTTCCAAAATTATGATTGTCTAATATCTTTTTTCTCCCAACCCATCTATCAGCCAATCCATCCATCAAAATCCACCTGTGAATCTTTATTAAACATTGACTTTTCACCAGGAGTCTCCAGCCAATGGTACGAAAGCCCATGGCAGAATTCCTAGCATTGACAGGTTGAAAAATGAATATAGAGGAAAGAGGAAAGGGATTCAAAAATAACTTTTTGGTGTTAGGCCTGGAAAGATAAGAAAACCCAAAATATAGGAAAATTAATATGAAAGGAAGTTTGGGAGAAGAAGGAATTATCCTTTTAATTTGAGCCGGGGGTGAAACATTCAAAGATTAATTTCTAGTAATACCAGAGAAGCTGAGGAACCATTTGCAAACCATCTGCAGAGGAATGATATATGAAAGTGTAGAAATACTTACAATCCCTAAGGCACAGAATAGAAATAAAGAAGAAAGGATTGGCATGTTTGAAAGGCACTCTATAAAAGTTAGCTCAAAAATAGAAATTTTCTTTCACATTCTGTATGTCATACAACTTGCCAAAAACAGGTTATTTTTTAAGGAAAAAAGCTTTAGTAAGATAAGAAACCTAGATGAAGTCCTTGATGTATACCATTCCACTAGCAAGAAATGGCATAGCACTTCTAAGTTGGAAAAAAAACCCAGTAAGGTTTAGTTCTTGGCTGAGTGATAATTGTTCTATAATTGTACAAATTGGAACCTTAATTTGCCAATTAAATCTTGCTTTCTTATTCCTCATATTATTTAAATATACATTTTGAGCTGTCTTTGGACATTGGAAAAATTCTCCTCTCTTTGAAACAAATCCTGAAAATATTAGTCAATAGAAACCCATCTGCACAGCGATTGAGTCACAACAAATCCAGATTCCTGGAACCTGGCAGGTTTGTTCTCCCACAAGGTTTACTGTGCTGCTACCTTCTGTCAACTCACATGGGGGCAGCAGAGAGGCAGAGTAGCTGCCTAGCTCTGAAGAGCAAATCAGAGAAGCCTGGAGCTCTAATTTTGGGCGTAGTGTTTTCAGAACACTCCTTCAAAAATTAAATGTTTTATCTATTGAAACAATCATAGCCAAATGGCATGCCTACTTTTCTCCTTTGAAAGAAAAATAAGACCCGTATCTAGGAATAGTAAGTCCATGTGAAAAAGACATTTGCAACGGTAGTATCTGGATTGCTCAGAAAACATTTCCTATTTTTTCTTGGGTATTTACAATTTGACAAAAGATTTTCTAGTACATACTATTACACTGTCCTATACCCTTAAGAATAATTATTTTGAGTGTATTCCAAGCCTGTCTCCTGTTTGGAAACATATGGAAACACATTCTGAATAAATGCAATTGGAGTAAGAGACTGGTGAAATACAACAGTTTTTGTAATAGATTTGTGAATGCTTTTGGTTATATGCTAGGTTGCAATAAAAATTTATTGAATCAATTTGACTCATAACTAAAAACTTATAAATACTGAACTATAAGGGTATAAAGGTAGGGTAACATACTCCCCTGGCTTCAGGATCTCTGTCTCTTGTTGCCTTTGTTTTCTCTGCCAGATGTCGTCTTCCCCACTTCCACCCACCTCACTTTCTAGCCACTCCCACCTTTTTGCCCCACTAACTTCTGCAGGCTCTTCAGGCCTCATAGTAAAGTCATTCTCTCCAGGCAGCCTGCCCCCTGCTTCTCCTATTTCCTCCCATGGAGTCCTAGAAGCTCCCACAGGAACTATGTCTTGTTCCCAATTTTATCTCCAGCACCTAGCACTGTGTACATCCTAGGGCCCAATTAAAACAACAAAAAAAGAATATTTAAAATCTTTATCAAGGAAGTAAAAGTGAAGGGTAAAAGGAGCAGAGGACTAGTCACACTGTGAAGAAGAGCTTAAAAGAGGATTTGCTACCCTGCCCAGGATAGGGTGGGGCTGGTGGGTGTAACATTTGAGGCCATAGCTAAGACCATGCAGTTCATTCAATTCTTTTCAGCAAACATTTAGCAGTCAGGTAAACCCAGACAGACCTGAGGCCTGTGGTTAGTTAGATAGTTAGTCCTTTGCCTCAATACTGATGACAGCCAGGAGCTTGACTGAAGTAAAAGCATGTTTGTGAAAATGCTTTGTGTCATGCTAAGCACAGAAGCATGAACATTGTGTGATCTGCTTTAAAACAAAAGAAGCTTAGACCTCGTAGTGATCCTAACAGAACTCTTCGCCAGTAGCTTTCTGGTTGTTAAGGTGGTTCTCTCAAGGGCACTGGTCTGTGCTAGAGGTCACTGCAGTGCAGTGGGGAGAGAGAGGGAGCTCTTTCAGGAGAGGACTCAGCTTGCCTTCTTAGCATCTTGTTGCTAGGCAATGGCTCCTCCAGTGAAAGCTCATCTCCCACTTGAAAGATGGAGTAAGTCTTATTGAGGGAAATGCAGTTTATATAAACTGGACCATATACAACAGTATTTTGCTCTAATCCTAAAATTGCCTTGTTCTATAAGGAAGACAAATAATTCCTACTTAAAAATCCTGTTACTTGGCAACCAGATACTATACATCCTCTCTTTTTGTTACAAAGCAATATACTTCCTTTTTAATCTTGTTGATTTATTTTTACCTTTCCACCCATATGCCTTTCCAAATTGATTTAATGAGATTCAGTAGGGCATTGTTTTCTGGTAGTATTTCCCTAGATTGCTGAATTAATTTCCATCTAAAAAATTACTTTGGATCAGCAGCTTCTAGCCAGCACCTCGCATATCGCTCTTAGTGCATGTTCCATAATGATAAAATATATTGGGTTGTCAGTTTGATGGGACAATATTTAAATAATATAATTTTTTAAAGGAAGTGTAGACAGATTAGTGCTATTTGAATATATCTGAAAATCCTAACATGGTTTGCTAAACTCTAAAATTTAAAAAATCAATATAGAATAATTAACTTTTTCAAACCTGGAAAATATCCATCAGAGTCTAAGAGCCTTTGACACGCTTTTTTAAAATGTTTACTTATTTTTTGGAGAGAGAGAGAGAGTGGGGGGGCAGGGAGAGAGAGGGACAGAGGATCTGGAGGGGGCTCTGTGTTGACAGCAGCAAGCTAGACACGGGGCTTTAACTCATGAACCCTGAGATCATGATCTGATCCGAAGTTGGACTGAGCCATCCAAGCGCCCCTAAGAGCCTTTTGTTTTAACCTTTCAATATTTTAAATAGTTGGTAAATTTACAGGGCAAAACTTGCAATTTTCCTTTATTCTTTTCTCATATAACATCACAAACTTTTGGAAATTAGTGGCCAAATTAGCATGACCACATAATATTAGTCTTTTTTTTTTAATTATGGGAGATTTCTGAATTTATAAATAAAGGAGTTTTAACTTAAAACCAAGGAGTTTTAAAATTCTTTTCTAGGGATGCCTGGGTGGCTCATTCGGTTAAGCATCCCACTTCGGCTCAGATCATGATCTCACGGTTCGTGGGTTTGCGCCCCGCATCGGGCTCTGTGCTGTTAGCTCAGAGCCTGGAGCCTGCTTCAGATTCTGTGTCTCCCTCTCTCTCTGACCTGTTCATGCTCTGTCTCTCTCTGTCTCAAAAATAAACATTAAAAAAATTTTTTTAAAGAGTCTCATAAAAAATAAATAAAATTCTTTTCTAATTGTTTTTTGTATGATTTATATAGTAGATTCTTGTGTTCATTACAAAGGTTTTTATATTTCATCCTGGAGATTTGACACCTGATTGCTACCCAACACTATTAATTCTGATGAGGAGTTTGGAAACTCTTGCATACTGAGTGAGTTTAGTAAGGTTGAAAGGATTTCTTGTGACATTTGACTTTTTAATTTTCTTTCTCTCCCTATCTCCCTCCTTAATCTGTCAGCTACCTTGCATTTGTTGATTTTTTTTTCTCTGTTAGTTAGCATTTTGGGGTCATGACAAAACTCCAATTGAACCAGCTTAAGAAAAAAAAAGGTTTGTTCATTGTAGACATGAATAATCGCAAACCAGGGTCTGCAGTGCCCCAGGAAGCTTTTTCACTCTTTCTCAGTTCTGCTTCTGTGATCATGATTCGTCCTCTTAAACCCTCTTTGTATCTGTGTCTGTACCCATGACTTTCAGTAGCTTCCCAGACCACATCTTCCTAGTCTGAACAGAAAGCAAAGTGTTCTAGTTTACTAATATTTATATCACAGGAAAAGTAATCTTAGGTCACATACTTACTCAAAAACCAAATCCTGTGGGCTGTCAAAATTGAGAAATGAAAGAAAGCAGTCCTGGAACTGTGGGGGAATGGTGGTATAGTTGATTTCAAGGAGAGGACTACTAAGCAAATAAAACTAAAAGTAACTACTACCCCATCATTTGCTGTGTACTTTGAGAAAAAAAAGATGGGTTAGACATCGTCTGGGCCCATAAGGAGGTCAACATCTAATGAGATAGCAAATTTATAAACTGATACCTTTAATACAGTGTGCTACTTGTGCAACCATTAATGTTTTCACATAAGATCTGGGATCTCAGAGGTGAGCCAGCTATCCTATGAATAGGGAGATAGGAAGTGAGAGGAAGTATACCTGGGGGAATGGGAGGGTTGTTGCCAAGAAGCCTTTCCAGGGATACTTATGTTTACATTGAATCTTGAAAAGTATATTTGAAAATGCCAGATCAATAAAGGAGCAGGGCATTTAGGCATATGGAACAGCAAAGACAAAAATGTATAGAAGTTTGGTATTGGTCAAGCAAAGTGTAAATGCTGGGGCAGCTGGGAGGTGTCTGCAAAGAGAAGCAGGAATGGTGCCAGGAAGGGTCTTTTGGGCCATGATAAGGAGTTTCAATTTCTCTTGTATGTGAAGAGGCATCCTGAGAGATTTTAAATCTAATATAAAAAATCTGGTTGGGCATTTGTATTGGTAAGTAAACATTATTGTAGATCAAATATTTAAAATGAGGAGTGCTGGGTGGCTCAGTCGGTTGAACATCTGACTTTGTCTCAGGTCATGATCTCACTGTCCATGAGTTCAAGCCCTGTGTCAGCTCAGAGACTGGAGCCTGCTTCAGATTCTGTGTCTCCCTGTCTCTCTGCTTCTTCCCCACTCGTACTCTCTCTCTCTCAAAAATAAAATAAAAACATTAAAAAATTTTTAAATGAAAATGGAAAATGCACTGGAGTCCACATTTTAAATCTGCCTGGGAATCACCTGCAAGTGGACCCCATATTCCAAACTCTTTATGATTATTAGTTTAATGTAGTGCTTCCAATTTTTTCAAGATGCTACACGCAGCAAAAATAATAATGTTTTTACAGCAAACTGGGAGGGCCTGAGGAAGGTGTTGATAGCCAGAGGCCACCAGCACAGGGGTCCTGGTTGCTCTGGGCCCCTTCTGTTAGTCATAAGGGATAAAGAGATGGATCCCTTCCCAGACCAGAAGCCATTTGCTTCACACTAGTTGAGAGACTGTAGTGTAGAGATCTGAATTAGAGTGAGGACATGCCACTCCACACAATGCCATCTGTCAAGTGGCAATCACATGTTTTGGTAAAGAGTACAAATAATGTTAAGAATTGTTGATGACAGTGGATTAAGATGGGAAATGCTTGACCCCTTGAAAATCTTCAAGGATTTCACATCCTGGAAGTGTATGTGCTGCTTAACTAATAGGAAATTTTTATAGAGAAAAATGTGCATGTAGGTGAAATGTGTTTTAACATGTACATGTACATGTTTTGTTATTACTCTTGTTTGGCCAGGCCAATAGTTCAGGAAACAATTGTCATTGAAAGGATAGTTTCTCAGTGTCCAAGAGAGGAGGGCACATGGCAATGAAGTCCTGGGGTCAGTCAGGAGGCGGAAAGAGCAGGGGAAAATGTGGGTAAGAGCCTTTATTTTAATTTCTGTGGGAAGGAATGGGTGAGACAGGGTAAACAGGCTTAGGATGGGTTAGTCTGAATAATTTCAGGGGGCTCTGAAGTGTAGGGGCTATCTCTAGTTGTCTGGTGCTGGGCCTGGTGGGGTTAGTGACCCAGAATGGGAAAACGAACAGAGGAGGTAGTTGTGGTGTAGACTCTGGATGTGTTGGTTTGCATATGAAAGGCATGTGCCAGGCAAGTTATTTGCTTTTTCTAGGAATTAGCTAACCCTAAATAATCAGTCCCTTCAGTGTCAGCAAGATGTCAAAACATTAGAAATACAGAAAACAAAAATCCATGACTAATACAAAAATGTAATACCCTTGTACTATCTTCAACATTTTTTACATCTTACATTTTACTATAATTTCTTAGTAGAATGAAGGCAAAAAATTAAAATTCAATCATTGTAGAGGAGATGTTAGAAGAAAGTATGAAAAAAAGATTTTGATAGAAGGTACATTTATACAATAATAATAAAAATTGTACAAACCATAAAATATCTTCTTTTTGATTATGTAATGGTGAAAATAACCTTCATTTGCTGATGAAATTAGCCACTGAAACTCAAAATATTACATGAAATTAGTGTTTGACATTTCCATAAGCTGGCAGTTGTCTTCAAATAGAAATATTACCTATTCTTAGAGAAATACATAATTTGAAATAGTAATAACTCAAAATACTTTGGACATGCTTTATGAATTTTTGGCAGTTCTCTTTTTCTGCTTAGGTAAATTTTATTTTATTTTTATTTTTAAATTTTATTTAAATCCAAATTAGTTAACATATAGTGTAATGATGATTTCAGGAGTAGAATGTAGTGATTCATCACTTACATATAACACCCAGTTCTCATTCCAACAAGTGCCCTCCATAATGCCCATGCCTTTCACCCACTTAGCCCATCCCCTGCCCAACACCCGTCTAGCAACTCTCAGTTTATTCTCTGTATTTAAGTCTCTTATGGTTTGCCTCTCTCTCTCTTTATCATATTTTTCTTTCCCTTGCCCTACGTTTATCTGTTGTGTTTCTTAAATTCTGCGAATGAGTGAAATCACATATTTATCTTTCTCTGACGATTTATTTTGCTTAGCATAATACATTCTAATTCCATCCACACTGTTGCAAATGGCAAGAATTCATCCCTTTTTATCGTTGAGTAATATCCCATTCTGTTTACATATACACAATATATGTATGTATGTATGTATGTGTATATACACATACACATACCACATCCTCTCTATTCATTTGTCAGTCAATGGACATTTGGATTCTTTCCATAATTTGGCTATTGTTGGTAGTGCTGCTATAAACATTGGGGTGCATGTGCCCCTTCAAATCAGCATTTTTGTATCCTTTGGATAATACCGAGTAATGCAATTGCTTGATCATAAGATAGTTCTATTTTTATTGTTTTGAGGAACCTCTATACTGTTTTCTGGAGTGGCTACACCAGTTTGCATTCCCACCAGCAGTGCAAAAGGGTTCCCCTTTCTCTGCATCCTTGCCAACATCTGTTGTTGCCTGAGTTATTAATTTTGTTAACAACTGTTCCTGCCATTCTGACAGGTGTGAGGTGGTATCTCACTGTAGTTTTGATTTGTTATTTCCTTGATGATGAGTGATATTGAGCATCTTTTTATGTGTCTGTTAAAAATCTAGAAGTCTTCTTTAAAAAAGTGTCTGTTCATGTCTTTCACCCATTTCTTCACTGGATTAATAAGTTTTTGGGTGTTGAGTTTGATAAGTTCTTAATAGATTTTGGATACTGACCCTTTATCCAATATGTCATTTGCAAATATATTCTCCCATCCTGTCAGTTGCCTTTTAGTTTTGTTTATTGTTTCCTTCACTGTGCAGAAGTATTTTATCTTGATGAGGTCCCAATAGTTCATTTTCGCTTGTGTTTCCCTTGCCTCCAGAGACATGGCTAGTAAGAAGTTGCTGTGGCCGAGGTCAAAGAGGTTGTTGCCTGTTTTTTCCTCTAGGATTTTGATGGTTTTCTGTCTTACATTTAGGACTTTCATCCATTTTGAGTTTATTTTTGTGTATGGTGTAAGAAAGTGGTCCAGTTTCATTCTTCTGCATGTCACTGTCCAGTTTTCCCAGCATAATTAGGTAAGTTTTAAAATTAACTTTTATTTTCCAAGCACCCACCAGCTGGGTAGTAGAGATAGATAAGCAAGGAGCATGCTGGGTAGGAGTGGGAAGCTTATCTTCAACTTACAATTGCACAAGAGTCACCCATTTCATCTCTATATTAATTATTAGTTCACCATCTAAAGGATTTTCAAACATTGCAAGACATTTAGAAGATTTAAAAACCTTATGCAGATCCATATATATGATATATCTATGTATCCAGACAATGTATATGTATAAAATAATATATGTGATTAATAGAAGTGCATTATTGTAATGGGAACTTTTTGCATAGTCTTACCTATTATATTTCATAGTTTAAGTATGTACTGTAATTATTTCCCTGCAGTGATTATATTTTCCCATTTTTGTCAGGTTTTCTAAATGGTACACATATCCCACATATCAAATGGATATATAGTCAGAAAAATGACCCAGACAAGTAGGTCTTTGAACTAAACTCAGACATTTGCATTGTATATGCTATTTAAAATTTATTTCTTCAGTCTCTTAGGCTTAGTGTAGTGATACACATACAAAATCTGTCTATTTTCTAAAGTGTAGCTAGGAAAATTCCGAATTTATTATGTCCACAATATTTTTACTGGCAACAGATATGCATCAGTAAGCATATTACAAAAAGCACTTGAATTTTTGTTCTATTTATTATTAGAAATATTATAGCTCTTCTGACCACAATTAACCTATGGGCTTTTCTCTGTACTCCTTTTCTTTAAAAAAAAATCTATTTACTGATCAATTTAATTAAAAGAAAGGAGAATTAAAGGCTTTATCATAGACTTATTATTATGATTTTTTTTGTATTTGTGGCTTACTGGGATCTCAGAAACCTCTTGTTAGTGATATGAAAAGTTGGAGAAAATGCTGTCTGGTCTCATGAGGAAGGTACTACATAAGAATGGTATCATGAAGTTAACATCTTTAAATAATGCACCTTGATTCTCAGAATTAGATGTTTAAACATTCTCAAGAAGAGGAGATTTCATAAGAAGATCATTAAGATGGCAGTGCTATAGGTACAGTTGAATTAAGAAAGAGTACAATATTTTGGAAGTAGCATTTAGGCTAAATTGTGGAGAATGTAAAGGAGATTACAGTGGTTAATAGCACAGTGCATCCAATTATGATAAACCTTTACACTGAATTTGTTTTGGAATGTGCATGCATAATGTTGCTAATGCAAATATTTTATTTGTGATGGCAGAGATGGAAATGTCCTGTTAGATCACCTCCTGCCAATGCAAAATAGACTCCTGAAGTCTGCTTATGATGGCTTTGTCCATCCAGGACTGCTTTAACATTGTTGGGGCAAATTTTATACTGTTGGAAAAACTATTTTAATGTAGAAGGTAGTTATTCTGATGTGACTGTCCTATTAAAAACAGCAGTAGAGTCAAGTATCACCATTGTAATTTTCAAATAACCCAATTACATATTAGGTGACTCAGCAGAGGTGTCAAAACCAAAAGTAGTCCTGCTATGTCTGATAAACTGCCTGTACAACACTCACAACTACTTCACAAATCTTTGATGCTATTTAGGTTGATATGTAAATTATCTAGCCCAGCATGTTCAAAGAGTCACTATGCATCCACATCAAAGATCAAAAGCAACATGAGCTGTTATTCTACTGAACTTCAAAGACTAATAAAAAATCATGAAGAAAGTTAAATGAAAAATATTTTATATTTAATACCGGGAGCTCTTGAAAAATAGAAGGCGTAAAGTCTTTGCCGAACTAAAGCTGTTCTTGTTTAAAAGTTCTCTAGTTAGTCTTCTTTATAGACTCTTCTGTCAGTTCCTGTGAAGGTACAGATGAGGAGGAATCTGAAAATGCGAACACAGTATAAAACAAAAACGTAACCTATTGCCAAAATCTGAGAGAAATGTTCCATAACTGGAAGAACAGTGAAAAGAGATTTTATTTTTTATTTTTATTTTTTAAAATTTACTTATTTATTTTGAGAGAGAGAGCATGTGGGTGGGGCAGAGAGAGAGGAGAGAGAGAGAATCCCAAGCAGGCTCCGCAATGTCAGCGCAGAGCCCAACATGGGGCTCAGTCTTAGGAACCATGAGATCAGGACCTGAGCTGAAATCAGGAGTCAGATGCTTAACCAACCAAGTCACCCAGGTATCCCGAAAATGGTTTTTAAAGTGCAGGAATGTTCTTTCTAATTTTGTGATTTGTTGCTCTGATTTTATATCCTTGAAAGAGGTTGAAAACTGATATTTTTTTTCTTCTTCAGATCACTTTCTCACTTTTTCCCTCCAGATGCACTCACTTCACAGGATCTGAACCAACAAAAGCCTGGGGCAGTACTAAGTACTAAGTACTAAGGACTCCCCCAAGTCCCTTACACTTGGTAGAGGTAGTTGAAGGGCTATGGGTGGTTGTGTACTGTACTTCCTGGCAATTTCATGTTGTGTTCTAGCTACCACATTCCATACAAGTCAAGTCCTGTAGAGAGGATGCCCAGAGCCATGGTATCAGTCTTTTCTGTGACTTGTAGTGTCCTAACTCCACTGTGAAGAGGATGGGAGAGCCAGTGAATGTGATTGGTACTGGAAGGTTCCACTTCAGTGTAGAGGGACCTCACTAGATTAAAAGCTGCTAGTATATTGAGAATGGGCCTAAAAACATGTTTATTTACTTGTGGTAGCAGTATAGATCATAGAGAGGGATTGTATTAGGACAAAGCTGAGAGGGGGCAGGTGTTAATTTGCTCATTTGCCATCACTAAATGTTTTCTATCAATAAATGTTGAGAGTCTAGACAGGCATGAATTACTCAGTGTTGAGTAACTGAAAAGAAAAAAAATCTACCTTAGAGATTATGAAAAATTACTTGGGAAATAAAGACCTACGAGGACCAAAAAGTAGTCTTAAGAATTAAGAATTAGATTTTGGAAAAATTATTGTCATCCTTGATATGATGCCAAACGATACCTCTATCTATCTATTTATCTATCTATCTATCTATATTTATACCCATATCTAAGTCTATATATACAAGCTGAGATGATGGTTCAATATCTGTATTAAAATTCATCCTGGAGACAGTAAAAGACAGATTTGACAGTGCAGAAAATTGAATTAGTAATGTGAACAATGAGTAGCTCTCTCAGAATGTACAGAAAAAGGCAAAATAGTAAAAAAAGATGAGGAGAGCGATAATAGGTCTGAAAAGCCAAAAAAGGAAAGTCAATCTCAAAATTATACATGTTCTGAAGAAGAGTCTAGCATAATTGGATCAGAAGCACCAAAGATAATTGTTGAAAAATGTCCTGTGTTGATAATGGCAGTTAAAAGGGATCCCTATGTTCCAGGCAAAAATCAATACAAAATCTATAGGTAGGCACATCTTGGTAATATTTAAAAACATTCCAGTAGAATTATAAAATATTTCAAAAGCACTGAGATCATAAAAAGCAGCTTCTTTGTAACAATAAAAATCATGATGACATCAGATGACTCCTCTGCTATATATTGGTAGGAAGATAATGAAACAGATAACTTGTACTGATTTTCTATAAAATTTAGAGGGGGAAAAGATTTCATTCAAAAATTTTATAGAAAACTAATTTTTCTATGAATAAAGACAGCAAAAGTTATTTTTACATAAGTAAATTCTCAGAAAATACATTACCAATATGTATTTAAAGTAATATGAAAACATACATCAGAGAAGCAAAAGACAAATCAAAATTCAGATTTCAGAAGTGGTAATGTTACATGAAAAGAATTTAGGGTCCAGCCTTTAATCTTTTCGGACCCCAAATATGTTAATGCGATGGAATTTAGTGTTTACAGGTGGTTTTGGAGTCCAGGTTACCATGGTAGCTTCTCTATATGTCCCCCAGTTCTGCTGATCCCTATAAGGTACCAGGACATCTGAAGTGCCTGCCATATTCATTAATAAGTAGTTCAGAAGGGCTGTGTTTACAACACAGCTTAATAGCACTGCAGCCAGACTGTCTTGGTTCAGTCCAGTTGCTAAAAGTCCGATTATATGAGAAAATTGTTTAACTTATCTGTGCCTTAGTTTCCTTATCTGTAAGATGGGAGTAATAGCAGTACCTATCTCATAGAGTTAATAAGAAGTATATAAATCAACATACATTGACCCTAGTTATTATTTCCAATTTTGAAATAATACTTTATATTATATATTTTACATGTGTAAATTAGAGAAGTGAATTAAAAACCTAACAATCTTCTCTGATCAGAAGAGAATATAATATACTTTTTATACTGTGTAATACAGACCAGGCACAACATGAATCCTGTCTCTGCCACTTTTTAGTAGTGTGAATTTGCACATTACTGAATCTCTCTGAGCTTCAATTGTTTTCATCTGTAGAATGGCGTAAACAATATTTAATATATAGGTAGGGTGACCAGCTCATCTTGTTTTGCTCTGGATGTTTTCAGATTTTGCACCTAAAGTTTCACATCCTAAAAATCCCTCAGCGCAGAAAAACTGGGACCACTGGCCACTCTACTATAGGGTTGTTAAGAAGATCTGACAGGTACTTAGCATGTGATTTAAAAATCTGTGTTCAATAAATGTTTTCTATTATTAATATTCATATTTGTAATAAGTCTTCAAAATCCAATGTGCATCTTATACTTCTAGCACATAATTTGTATTCACCACATTTTAAGAACTCAGTCTTCACAAATGGCTGGTGGCTACCATGTTGAACAGCACAGCAGTAGACTGGTGCTGAATAAGTTAAAGAATAGATGGGTACCTCCCCTAATTGGTTCTTTTCCAAGAAGACAATGATTGTTTTTCATCTTTCTTATTCTACACACTCATTCAAAATTTCCAAATTCATGAGTTCTTTTGTGAACTCATGTACTGTGTTAGATGATTAAATAAAAGGATGTTAGTTTATCTTATATTTGGGATTATCTACAACATTGATCAAAAACTGAGTGTATATGTAAGGTTTTACTCAACTACTTTCCTGTGAGAAACCAAGCCAGGAAAGCCTGTGGCATATTTTATTGCTCGCTTGTTTTTAAATGGTTTAAACATAACCTATATTTACAAAGTATTCTGAGCTAGAGAACAACCTTGAATCTTTGGTCATCCTTTTTTTTGGGGGGAGGGGGGTGGGATGAGAACAGTGTTTGCTCAAGATATCATTAATCACAAGAAATACAAAATGGTGGCAGCTAAAGTTTAATGTTACCTAGTGTTTGAAGTTGTCTTCCCCAGATGACTATGATTAGGTCATAGAGATAATTTGTTTTGTGAGCCTAATGGGTATCGGAAACTTGTCAAGCTTTTCCTTATCCATTGCTAAATTTTAGACATTCTGTCTTAGGCTTATGGACCCTGCATGTTACATAGTCAATAACAGTATCATTAAAGAAGGAAATGAAGGCAATTGGATCTTATCTTCCTCCAATACTGAGTTCTGGTTGTAAAATGAAAAGAAGATAGCTCTTGTTTAAATTTCTTAATATCCTACAACCTCTAATTACACCCATTTAATGAAACCAAGAGAACCAGCTCAAATTAGGCTTAGTTTTTTTCCTGCTTATTTCTGGACTTGTTCAGTGGTTTTAGAAAAGGTTCTAAAATCTATTCTCTAGTTATTTTAGATTAAAGGTAGGAGGTAGATGTTGAGACCATCTGGCCTAGGTGACAAGTTCCATCTCAGATGCCAACCCTAATTGATGATTAGTGGCTATATGTAAGACTCTGCTAAGGAGAACTGTGAAGGCTGGTATAGTTCTCTGTAAAAGATCGACTAAAGATGTCGGCCTAGGCTGTGGGCGGTGGGAGCGCATATGCACATCGTTACCTCTCATTAACAGCAATCTTCACAGAGAGGGAGCTCCTCGCCTAGTAGGGGAAAGGTGATAGAGGTGTGATCATTATTTCAGCAGACCGTCTGGAGCTGCAGGCAGTATTGTGTGAAAAACTGGGTCAGCAGGATGCTAAGCCTAAAGGAAAATTTGCTGTTGGAATTCTGCAAAAAGAGTTATAATCCTGGCACAAATGCTTACAGGGGCCATTCCTAGGGAAACAGCTTGCCTGAGCATACTGTAAGTGCCAGCATGTTTGTTTATGTTACCACCAGTGGGCATTAGCCGAGTGTGGAATGAAGATACCAAAGAAGGTCAATTTTAAGAAGTGGAAATCTCTTAGCATATCATACATACGTATAAGGCAATATCAAAGTATTCTAAAATTAATTTTATTGGCATTTTAATGGAGAGCAGTTTATATTTGGGTCTTCTTACCAGAAGATTATCTTTGAGATGTACAGTCACAGACTGTAAGAACTAGAAGTAATTTTGTGTAGTCCATCTGCATTATTTAGCAAATAGACAAATGATTTGAGGAAGATGGTGAACTCCAAGATCCAGGAGTTTATGTGTATCAGAACTGTGTCCAGAATAAAGTCTCATGGTTCTGACAGTGTTTGATTTCTGTAAGGGATCATGATCTGAGTATCAAATGTCCCCTTAAAGGTTACTTATTTCATTTTACTTTCTATTGGTAGTCTTTCCTAAGAGTAGTTTGAACGGGTAGCATTTTATTGTCTTTAAAGAGCCCTAGGAAATTCTGTTGTTTCTGTCACTTAAATATAAAAGGGAAATAATTTTCTTTATCTCTTACCTGTCTTCAGCTTCGCTACTTTCCTTGAACCACTTATTTTAGAGAAAGGAATTCATTAACATTTTTCATATATTACTCATCTTGTTAAGTATATAAATAGTTTCAATGGAGTCATATATTTTAGGTAAGAAAAATCTATAACTAGTAAGATTGTGTATTTGAAATCTATAATTTAGAGCCCTCTTTATTCTCTTGCGTCTTAATGTCTAGTGACTGGATGACTCAGTGGAAAAAAAAACAGTAATCATAATTATTTGTAAAGCTCAGTTTGGGAGTGCAATAGTGTCTTGGTTTTAGCCAAAAGATAATATATGTATTCATTAATTAAGCATTTTGAGTACTATGTGCTAGTTACTAGGTACAGTGAACAATTGAACATGAAATACACATAAAATGCTCATATTTTCAGGGTAGAAATGCACAATTAAAAACTTAAAATGCCTTATTTCATACAAATAACATGGATAAAATGCTATAGTAGTGCAGAAAATATGGGATGAGGGACCATACTGATGAGATGCCATTTGAACCTTGTAGATAATTTCCAGGGCAGACAAGACATACAAGAGAAGGGGCATAAGCAAAAGGGAGGAGATACAGTGCTATGTGCCATTTTTAAGGAACAGTGAATAGCTTGGTATGACTAACATGCGGGGTATAGAGGATAAAGTGCCAGAAGATGATTCTAGAAAAGTGTATTGTACACTGGGACTCTATCCTTAAGATATGGACAGTCATCATACTTTTTTAAACAGGGGAGTGGTATAATAAGATGTGTATTTACAAAGATAACATTAGTGGTAGCATGGAAGGTAGAGTGAAGAGGAGAGAGAGGCTACAGAAAACCGAAGCTGGGCATGGCTCGGGGGCTCCAGGGTCTCTTATATTTGCTTCATTCTTCCTTGTTCTCTTTCTACTGATTCCTTTTATTTACACATTGTTCCAATTCCTTAAGACAGCTTACAAGGTTGGTCATGATCTGGCCGCCGCCTGCCTTCAAGGCTTGGCCCACCAACTCTTCCCAGTCCTCACCAGGTTCCAGTCTGCTGTTACTCCATTTTACTCATGTTGCAAACTCCTTCCTATCTCAGAGCTTGTATACCCCTGGCGTCTCCTGCCTAAACTATTTATTGTCTCCCCCGTTGCATGGCCAACTAATTATTTTTTAAGTCGCAGGTTGGAGTTACTTCTTTGAGGGATCCCTTCTCTGTAGTTCCTTTGCTCAAAATACACAGGCATGAATGCAAAACATACACCACCTCCAGTCCTTTTACACCTGTTCTTAGTCTTCTTTTTTGTGCAAGGTTTTATAAAAGGAGAGATGAGTCTAGATTTTGAAATAATTACTCATGCAGTTGTTTGCTTATTATCACTCTCCTTCACTAGTAAAGCTTTTGGACTGTGCATGTGTTGTTTATTGCTTTAGGTGCTTAGTAAATCTTTTTGAATAAATGAATATGGTTACCAGCCTAGGGACTCTGCAGCATTATTTCCCAGGACTACCTGGCTGTAGTCTTTGTATGTGTGAGACAGAGGAAGAGAGGAGAGAAAAGTTCTGCTTTGGTTACTCTTGCATCATGTTTTCTTATCTGAGGGTGGAGGTGTCAGGGTTACTGTGTGTGATGCTTACTCAGCAGGAGTGGCAATAACTTAGAAGATTTAGTGACATTGGGAATGGCATGGCAGATAACCCTAAAGTATACTTAACATGTTGGTAACCAGATAGGAGGAACTGAGAAACTCACAGATAGACAATGTGGCAGACATTTAAGAACAAAAAGCAAACTATACAGATAGAGAATGACTGACCGTGCAAAAATAAGGGCTCAACGTTATTTGGATTCTATTCAGTGACTAGCTGTGAGTCAATGGTATGTTTCTGCCATTTGAAATTTCAATGACTGAAATATGTTAATAGAGGGATAGTATGTAATTACTTCCCATGGGTGTCATTTACCATAATGCATCTGTTCTAGGCTCCTCTTCTTATCATCAAATGGTAAAAGAGTAAAAGATTGGTGTAGAGATGAAGACCAGAAATTAATACTGTGAAAGCTGTACTTAGAATAATGCAACGAAGAATATTTAGGAAAGATGTAAACCTTAAAGTTGATTTGATTTAAAGAAAAGTTATTAGGTGTAGAATATCAACCCAACAGTTGTAATTACTATGAAGGAACAAGAAGAAATAGGGTAAATTATCATAGTTGTTAACAAGATCATAAGCATGTGGGTAAGGACCATGCTGTGTGTTCATTGTTATTGCCTCAATGCCTAACTTAGTTTTTGGCAAATAAGAAATTCTGAATTAATGTAAGTTGAATAAGTGAAAGTAACTGCTGGTTATTTAATGTCTATATGCATGTACTTCTACAGAAATCATACCAATCAAAATCATTGATATTTGAGTGTTTATAACATGAGGCACTGTCCTAAGATTTATATACATTGAATATAATATATAACTGAATATTTGTAACATTTAAAACGTGAGTTTTATTATTATTCAGGTATGATGAAACCAACAGATTAGATGACTGTCGTTAATAGGCTAACTTGTTACAGTTCCCAGAAGGAGGGGGCATACCATGCCTCTCAAGGCCATATGAGACAGCAGGTCAGAGTCAGTCAGGAGGCAGAGGGGTGAGGGGAAAGCATGGACAACAGCCTTTACTGTGGTTTTCACAGTAAGGAGTGGGTGGGGCAAGGTTAAGCAGACTGAGCACGTTTAGGATTGGATAGTTTGAATAATTTCTACAGGTCCAGGCTATAGGAGTGATTCCTAGTTGTCCAGTACCTGGTCCTGTGGCAGATCGTGACTGCAAGAGTCTGATAAATGGAGGTGGATAGAGATATGGATTTGTGATTTGCTGGTTTGTATATTAAAGTTGTGCTCACGGGCAAGTTGTTTGCTATGTCTAAGAATTAACTAACCCTAGGACAGTCAGTCCCTTCCTGGGTCCACAAGGTCCCAAGATGTCAAAGTATTATAAAATACAGAAAATGTTTTTTAAAACACAATACACAACCTCATGAGGTAAGGATTATTATTATACAAACTTTTAGATGAGCCTGGAGGAATGGAAAGGCTAAGTAATTTTCCTAAGGGAACACAATTAATAGATGATGAAGCTGGGTTTCAAACCAGATAGAGAGGCTTCAGAGAGTCAGTTCTTAACTGCCATGCTGTATTTCCCATGTGTGCAGCGAGCAACGATTAAATAAGACCAAGAAACCTAGATAGTAAAAGTATACACAGAGCCAAACAACCAAGAGCTGAATTAATAAGACCATGAATATAAATGTATTTAGGTTAGTGATTAAAATCTTGGTGAGACGCGGATGGGTCATTAGATTAGGGACACCTTTACTTCCCTTTTTTATGAGGAAGACTTTATAGATGATGTTAGTTTTTTTGTTTTTGTTTTTTTGTTTGTTTTTTTTTTCTAAAACGAGAAGAAAGATGGATATCTTTGGGACACAATAAAGGCTATATTTATATCTTCTGAAGTATTGCAACTTTTTTTTTTTACATGAGTTTCCCACATTAGACACCAGCCATGTAAGGCAGAGACAATCTTACTTACCTTAGTATCTACCTAATACCTGCAATATAATAGGCATTGTCTTAGAATGTGTCAAATATGAAAACTCTGGTGATAGAATAGTTTTATGGATAGATGATGACATAGGGTAGAAAAAATATATCTATATATGCAAATCAATATGTGGTGCAGGGCTTTTGAAGACAGTGGCCTGGCCTGAATTGCTCTGAACTTCATGTTCTAAACCTAAATTTCTTCCTTATTTAATAGTCCAGAAAGTACTATTGGAAGGAAATAGGTACTTAGAGAGCCTGAGACTATTTCTTTTATTCAGCAGCCCCACATACTTCTGAGATCATTGTTCCCATGGTCTTTACTCATTAGTTATACAACTGGGAGCTCTTAGAGTGGCCCAGCTGTGCTAAGGCCAAGCTCTAAGAACTTGGAGAGATCATGATGGGAGACAGTTAAATATTTAAAGGTAATAAAAGGAGCAAGGATTAGTTTTGCAATAAAATTCCATTAAACATAAAAAAAATCAAATCAGCATATTTTTGTGTAGGGTTGGTGGTTCATTTCACATCCCTTAATCTGTAGGATGATATTTGTTTCTCATGGGAGAACACATCACCAAACATATTAGAGTTAATTGCATTCAGCTATTTTAGATTGTGAAATGAATGCGCATTGAATATTAGACTGTTCCTACCACAGTGTTTTGCAGAAAGTGCAAAGCAAAAGGGCATATTTCCACATGTTTATTTAAATTTTAATTGCATTTTGAAGAAACTCAGAAGCCTATAGTTAATATTTGCAGATATAAGAATCTGGGTCATCATAGTAGTGCACAAACTCTATCACTATGACTTTGTACATCAGTGTTTATGAGAAATGATTTAAATAGTTTTTTTTCTCCTATTGCTTAGCAAGTCAATAAAAATACTTCAGAAAATTATTATGCTAGATTAATCCTGTTTATCACATTCGATGGATTATTTCTTTTTGGTGTCTGCCTTGGTTCAGGTAGTTCACAATGCAGGTTTCATGAATAATTGCTAGAGCTATTAATTGAAAATATAGACTTTGGAGTCATTTCCTTATATGACTTTGCAGATAGCTTTCAGCTCCCTGCTTTATTTCAAGCCAACCCAATTTGACTCACCATCTTTTTCTTTTATTAATATCTGTGGGGCAAGAAGAGAGCAAAGTCAAGGAAATTTCTTTCTTTTTGTGATCAATGTCAGACCAAACTGGACATGGCTTATTATTTTTACCATTTATTAGTTTTTTTAGTATTTCTTTGCTTGTTTTTATTTATTCTTATATGAGTGCCACAGCAGTGGCAGGAGGACAGGAATTTGCCTGAGTTCCCTGTTTACTAGATGATTTTTAGTAAGTGGCTAAACAAGTTATACTATCAATTATTATGTGTTTAAATTATTTGAACTTTTATACTTCTTTTCAAAGAAAATTTCAATAAGCAGTAGGGCATAATGAATTAGATAGCTAAATATACTTTTTAAAGGAGTTTTCAAAAACGTGTCTAATTTATACTGTTAATTTAATTCAATTCAATTAAAAATTTTTTTTTGAGTACCCACTATGTGTCAGCCATGTGCCAACACTAGGATTACTATATGAGTAACACATAAGCCTTGTTTCCAAGGAAAGATTGAGTCATTAATTTTATATTTAGTTATTGAATTTTATACATGTGAAATAAGAGGTCAGAACAAACAGATAATTATAAAGTTTGAAAATTTTAGTTGGCCCATATTCCTAGATCTTATATTTGAATGTTTATGTTTAACTACCTAATACTCCTATTTCTAGGATATAATAGAAATATCATGTAAGGAAAAGTTTTGTAAAAATAACTTCTACATTTCTAGAGTTTCTTTTTCTGGTCACACCTCCTGACCTGATAAGCTTTTCATTGTCCTTGAAGGTGGATCTAACTTAAGGTAAAAGAGAAAGCATTTTTGAGCAGTATGCTGGGGCTGGATTTTAAAGAAGTCCCATCATATCCTTTGTTGATCAAAGTCATCAAAAGCTGTCTTTGAACAGTGGAAACATAATCTTGATATTTTGGGTGAAGATTTACAGCCTCCCACTCTTAAGATCAATGACAGCAAACTCAGTAAGCAATTCCTTAACTCTGTACTGAGTTCTTTATAACCGTTAGCACGTTTAATCCTCAATACATCCCTAGGAGTTAAACTGCACAGTTTAGGAATTAAAAGCATACCTTCTGGAGCCAGTTGGTCTTGGTTTGAATCTACTGGGATGTCCCAATAATATCCCACATACAACATTTCCTAACTGGAACCTATTGCGTTTGCCCACCAACATGCCCCCGTACCTATATTTGCTAGCTTAAACATTGCTACTGCCATTTTTACCACTCCCCAACTCTGAAATCTGAAACTCATCTTCAAGCCTGCATTTCTTTTCCTTCTAAGTTCTAATACTATGTATTCACAATTCCCTTGCCCATTGTATTCATTGTAGCTTGCAGCATATGGAGGCCCTTCCATTAACCTCTTCTTTTGTCTTTTAGTCTTACCCTGCTCCAATCTATGACCACAGGACATCCCACAAATCTGATTGTGTCAGACCCAGCTCAAAGTCCTTGGATTTCCCCTTTGCCTTCAGTTCTTTTATAGAAAACTTTAGGCAAGGACCTCTGTCTACCAGACATTAGGTTAGATGCTGGACCATTCACACATCCATAGTTTACTATGGTAGATATATAAATGATTATAACAATAAAACATACATGTAAAAAAACGTATGAATAATATATACAGGTAGCATATGGAGTATCTGTGAAACCAGTACACAATGTGAGAATTTTGAGCATAGCATTCAGAATTATTCCATCCTAATGATGATCTATCCTAGTGATCTCCCAACTTATTCAACAATTGGTCTTCCATATAGATAGAATGAACCAAATTTTCTCATATTTTTCATTTTCTTAACACTCTTTCTTTTTGGGGTAGGGAGAGGGAGGGAAGGACAGAAGAAAAGGTAGAGAATCTCAAGCAGGCTCCACACCCAGCACTAGCCCAACACAGGGCTTGAACTGACAATGGTGAAATCATGACCTGAACCAAAATCAAGGTTGAATGCTTAAACAATGGAGCCACCCAGGTATACCACAACACTCTTTTTTTTTTTTAATATCATGAACCACCTAACAAACTACTACTCACCCAGTGGCATTTCTAAACTTAGTCATTTTACTAACCAATTCCTGCCTCCCCAAACCCTACTCCCAGGCTAAGTTGTTTGTGGCTCCTCTCTGTGTATTGATTTTTGTTCCAGGGCTAGTTCTGATCTTAAAGTGGCTACTTTGCATTTAGGTATAATACCTAGATACAACTAGGTCTTCCACATGAGCTTTTAATAGCTGTGCTTTGTACAATCTGACCTTGTTCACTCAAATAAGAGGATCAGCATCTCTTTCCTGGAAATAGGATATTTTGAACTATGAGAGGCAAAGGCTGCCAACTCAAAGGGCGATTCACATGCTTCTGCTCATTACTGGGATGTTCTGGTTTCTTTACTTTTTGAAGCTTACTTGTTCATTTTTTAATTTTATGAGCTACTTCAATATCCTTCTAATCAATTTTTTTTTTTCCTTAAGCTGTCTAAACTTGACTGGCATTTTCTGCAACTAAAAAAAAAAAAAAAACCCTTAGGCGTGCCCAGGTGGCTCAGTCAGCTGAGCATCAGACTTCAGCTCAGTTCATGATCTCATGGTTTGTGACTTTGAGCCCCACATGGGGCTGTCAGTGTAGAGCCTGCTTTGGATCCTCTGTCCCCTTCTTTCTCTGCCCCTCCCCTGTTTACACTTTCTCTCTTTCAGAAAAAAAAATCATTAAAAAAACCCTTAAATATGACATTCAAACTACATTACATAAAATGATTGATTTTCATGTATGTGTCCCTTATTCACCTATGAGTTCATTGATGACAGTGATTGGCATGTAATAGGCCCTCAATATTTGCTGAATGAACAAATGAGTGAATTAATGGAATGCACTATTTTGGGTTCAATTTCAATTTTCTGGGGACACATTATTTAAAATTAAGAACCAAAAGCATCAAGTACTTAAGATGTATTTATTACTTGGGACTACACAGCAATCAACAGATAACATATTATGACTCCTGAAACAGGGACTTGCCATTCTCTGGGCAGTCGAATTACTAGCAGCCGGGTAGCACCTGCTCTCTGCCAACACTCTCCTTGAGAGGCCCTGGGACTGACTGCATGCTGAAGGCAAAGGAGAGCTTGTATTTTTGTGGATACAAACAGTGCAGAGTCAGGGCAGGGGAATTAGGCTCTGGAGAAACGGCTAAGGAAAGATCATTTACCTGGGACCAAAGTGGGGCCCATAAAGAAAAAAAAAAGATAAAAAGTGAAAAATGGTGACAGAATATTTGTGACAAAGTAATAAACTTTTGGCCATTTTTGAAATAATTTATGTGATAGTGTACTTAAACTTCCATGCTATTTTTATTTTTTTCTATAGTGTTTATGGAGCTGTAAATGCATTTTTAAATGTTGTATGTTATTTAACTAAATATATTTACATTAAATCTATTCGTATTTTAGCTCTGATGATTTAGTCTTATATCCACTTTCTTATATCTTCTTATTCCACCTCTCTCTTATAGCCATTAACCCAGTGAATCAAGAATTGACTATGTTACTTTTTGTTTTTTGAGACAAACTTTAATTTCAAAATGTAGCAATTTTATATACATTAAAAGTAATATTTTTAATGAGGAAAGTTACTCATTGGGATTTTATTATTTCAGCTATTACTTCCTTAGATAATCTGAGCTATGGCATTGTTGGATCTATTTAACATTCCCAGGGAACCAAATTCAATGTCTACTGTCTGTGTGTGTACTTGTGGGAAGGTAGATATGAAGGGAGAAAGGGCTAATACAATAAGCTCAAAGAAATATCAAGGTTATGTACAGTAACATTTTTTTGTAATTAATATACAGTTAATTTTGAGCACAAATTTAGTCAGTGCTTTCTTATAAACATTATTTTTCTTTTCATGAAAAAAATGGAAAACTCTTTTTTACATTCATATAGCTTTTGGGGCACCTGGGTGGCTCAGTCGGTTAAACGTCTGACTTCAGCTCAGGTCATGATCTCACGTTGGTGGGATTGAGCCCCACGTCGGGCTCTGTGCTGACAGCTAGCTCAGAGCCTGGAGCCTGTCTTCAGATTCTGTGTCTCCCTCTCTTTCCGACCCCCCCCCCCCGCTCATGCTCGCGTGCTCTCTCTCTCTCAAAAATAAATAAAACATTAAAAAAATTAAATTCATATAGCTTTTGACCTAAAGCCTTAGGGTCTTTCAGTAAGTACACATTTGAACAGAGTAGATGATGTAGTCATGACAATTTTTAAGGAGCATAAAATATTTAAAGGTATGTCATTCCCCATATCCGTGAATGTATCATTAGTGAGAAATATTCATTACTTGCCAGAAGGAGTAAGAAAACGTATATTTAAAATACGTTATTTTATCATTCGGAAAACAGTTGACACTCTTCATATAACCAGAAAAAAAATGTTTTGATAGCATTTCCTATAAGCTCCTCAGAGAAGAAAGATGTAACTCCAGTAGTATTTGAATTAGCATGCATGCATTTGTATTAATATAGCTGCACATACACATGAAGTGTTAATTTTTTTCTCCCTGATTCACATCGAACTAGATACTGTATCTGTTCACTATGGCAACACTATCTTGATGAAATGCTGCAGCCTCCTTATCAACGTGAGTCATGCTTCTGGTAGTGACAATATGACTCTCTTCCCAGAGCACTGCAGCAACTGATTCTTGTGTTAGGAAAAGAGGGAATGTTTCATGAGTGTGTGGGCTGTAAACAGAACAAAGGGGTTATCTATAATTCAGACTAAAAATAAATTGCAGAGTAGGCAACAGCATTCTCACCAAGGGCCCTGCTCCAGAAAAGCTTTAGATGAAAATTTGTGTTTGAAATTTTTCCAAAGAAGAATCCAAACATAACACAGAATTGCACCTTTTCTTTAAAGAAATTATTTTAATGTTTATTTAGTTTTGAGAGAGAGACAGAGCAAGCATGGGGGAGGGTCAAGGAGAGAGACACAGAATCCCAAGCAGGTTCCAGGCTCTGAGCTGTCGGCACAGACCTTGATGCAGGGCTTGAACTCACAAACCATGAGATCATGACCTGAGCCAAAGTCAGACACGTTTAACCAACTGAGCCACCCAGGCACCCTTGGATTGTACCTTTTCTAATATCTCTCCCTAATTATTTATTTTCCCCCCAAACATCCTATCACTGGTAGTCTTACTTTTGCCATTCACATAATAATAAGATTATAAAAATGTCATAAGGGTGTTGTTATAAAGCATTAAGTGTCTGAACCCAGGGAATAAATAGTAAATCTACTCTCCAGGCAGGAACTAACAGTGACATGTTTCAGGAGACATGCTGTCAACCCAAGAATGACATTGCTATAAATGTGAAGCAGAGGTTTATTATCTGGTTTTCTTGCTCAGTAACAATAGGACACAACAAAAGATAAAATTTCTATGTTAACATCTGATAACAACTCCACGTCATAATATTGTGTGTTTCCGAGTATGAACTGTGAAGTCTTTGTCTATAATTAGTATAAAGAGCTTATCAGCAATAAATAGCATTGTAAGCAATTTAAAAAGCACTTCTATAAGTATGCCTCTGAAATATGACCATCAGACTATCCTACATTGAATACATTTGTAATTTCTCTTATATGCCATCTGCAGATGATTTTTAATACGTCTGTTCCTGATTCTTGGCCTATTTCATTGCTGCCTGGGCCATGTGATCTCTTACCTCATAATAAACGTGTATTCAGATCAATGTGTGTGTGGCATGTGAAGTGATGTTTTATTTTAGAAGGGTGGCTCTCAAATTTTTAAATCTCAGGACTCCTTTTTACTCTTAAAAATTATTGAAAACCCCAATGTATTTTTACTTATACAGATTATATAAGTATTACTATTTACTAGATTAGAAGTTAAAACTAAGAGGAGCCTGTGGGTGGCTCAGTTGCTTAACCATCCAACTTTTGATTTCAGCTTAGGTCATGATCTCACAGTTTGTGCGTCGGGCTCTTCACTGACAGCACAGAGCCTGCTTGGGATTCTCTCTCCCACTCTCTCTGTACCTCCCCTCAAAAATAATAAAAATAAATGTAAAAAGGGAAGTTAAAACCAAGAATTTTTAAAATATATATATTTATTTTAAAATAATAATAATAAAACTGTTACATGATAACATTGTATGTGTGTGTGTGTGTGTGTGTGTGTGTGTGTGTGAAAACAATTCTATTTTCCTAAATGAAGGATATTCAGTGAGAAGAGTGGCACTGTTTTAAACTTTCATAAATCTTTTTAATGCCTGGCTTAATAGAAGAGAGCTAAATTCCTATATCTGCTTCTACATTCAATCTATAGCAATCTGTTGTTTTGGTTGGAGTGTATGAAACGTGCAGCCTCACAGAGATAAGTTGGAAAAGGAAGGAGCGTTTTAATAGCTTGTCAGGTAATTGTGGATATTGTTCTTTGATATTACATTAAAACTCAACAAGTGGGTATTTCTTTTCTTTTTTAATTTTTTAAAATGCTTATTCATTTTTGAGAGACAGAGACAGAGACAGAGCACAAGTGGAGGAGGGGCAGAGAGAGAGGGAAACACAGAATCCGAAGCAGGCTCCAGGCTCTGGGCTGTCAGCACAGAGCCCCATGTGGGGCTCCAACCCACTGACTGTGAGATCATGACCTGAGTCAAAGTCAGACGCTCAACCAAGTGAGCCACCCAGGTGCCCCAACAAGTGGGTATTTCTTATGGACTCTGATATGGACTCTGAAAACAAATCAGTAAATTTTGAACACTCTCTGACAGTTAAAATTTTATGGAATTATCTTGTACTTTGAATGGATCTTAACTCTTATTTGCCTTTTTTTGCTGTCATGGAGTGGTCAGTTGGAAAATGTTGTTTCACTGAATTAGGCAGATCCAATGTTCACATTTCATTATTCAATACAGAAAAATTACATTTCCTAATGGTATCACTGGACTCATCAGAAAACTCTACAAATATTGTGAACCTGTCAAGTTCACTGTGACAGATACAAGTTTTTCAAATTTTTTCTGTTGCTTGGAAGTTTGAATTTTATCACTGGCAAAAATAGTGTCAGTTGTTTGACTTGAAGTGACAAGCTTATTTCATTTATTTCCAAGAAAATGCCTGTCAAATACCCAAGTCTGAACAGCCATAGCTTGTCTGTCAGTTGTTCTTTCAGGTAAAAATGGTATTCCATGACAAATGCAGCTAGTTTATCTCCATGCTCAATCACAAATTGCTTTTCGTCAAAATGGCAGGTGTAAAGCAGAGGATTTTTTGTGTACTCCCATTTTTTCACATGATACTCAAAATGCATATATACAGTGGTCAAGATTCTATAAAATTAATTTTTATGGCTTCATCTAACACATTTTAAAGTAAACTTGGATTTTAAAAAAGTTGTGTGGCTGAGTAAAAACATAATGCATATCCATATCGTTTGGTGTTGCTGCCTTGATTCAGGCTAAGACATCCCCAGTTTTATCTACCAATGCTTTGGTACCATCAGTGCAAATGTCAATATAGTGAAAAAGGCAAATAGCATCTTGTATTATTGGGTGACTTAGTATTCTTATGAAAATGGGGGGTCCCCTGCTGAGGTCTTGTGTGCTAGTGTCTAAATCTAACGCTTAATAACAGTGTTCTTATTGTCTATTGCCATGTAGGAAACCACCTAAAAATTAGTGGCTTAAAACAGCAATTTATCATTTTCTCTCATAATTCTGTGAATTGATTCAGTTCAGAAGGGAGGTTTTTCCTTAAGTTTCTAAAATAGTTGAGGTCGTCAGCCAGGGCAGAGTCATGTAAAGACTTCCTCTCTGTGTTAGTCAAGATTCTCCAGAGAAACAGTACGTAGGATATGTATAGATATACATAGGAAGAGATTTGTCATAGAAATTGGCTCCCATGTTTTGAGGCTGAGAAGTCCCACAGTCTGCCACCTGTGAGCTGGAGAGCTGGGAAAGCCAGTGTTGAAATTCAGTTGGAATCTGTGAAAATCAGGGGTCTGATGGTATAAGTCCCAATGTGAGTTTGAAAGGCTGAAAATGAGGAACATTGGTGGCTGTCTGAGTTCAAGTAGAGAGAGAGTTCACCTTCCCTCTGCCTTTTTGCTCTATTTAAGCCCTGAATAGATTGGATGATACTCACCTGAATTAGTGAGGAGAACTTCATTACTCAGTCTGCTAATTCCAATGTTAATCCATTCCAGAGACGTTCTCACAGACACACTGAGAAATAATGTTTTACCAGCTATTTGGTCATCCTTTAGCCCCATCAAGTTGACACATAAAATTAACCATCACACTCCCTCATATGTCTACTTGAAGTGATTAGACTAGAAGAGCTAAGAGACAATTGAGCATATTGCTATCAATATGGCCTTTCCACTTGAGCTTGGGTTTCCCTACAGCAAACTGGTCTTGGGGTGGTTGTTTTTCCTACATGGTGGCTGGCTTTCCCCGGGGAGTCTTCTAAGAGGCAGGAATGAAGGCCCCAGTTCAAAAATGGCACAGTATCAGTTCTGTGATCTACCGAGCAAAGCAATCACAGAGCCCATACAGATTCATAGACCCACGTTTCAATGGGAGGAGTGAAAGGAGTTTATCTCCATCTTTTGTCTGCCACAAACAGTGTGATCTTAGAGAAGTCACTTTTTAGATTTCTCCGAATCTCATTTTTCTTGTCTGTAAAATGGAGATCACAATTGCACCTACTTTATGGTGTCTCCACAAAGATTAAATGACCCAACTATACAACCCTTAATATGGTGGTCCCCAAGTAGTAGAGTTCATTAAGGGTTAGATATGATAACCATTTTTGCTGTTACTATTTTTATACTGTTATTTCACAGTAGGCAAAAATTAGCCAATATTCTCCTTGGTCTCAATTCAGCTTATCCTTTAAAACTTCACCAGCTCAAGCTTCTTGGAATTAAACATTTTCTTCCTTTGCTTGCCTCTCATAGTCTATATCATCAGTTTTCTATACCAGTTATTCCAGTGGAGATACAGAGGAGAGCTGGAATGCAGAACAGGCTCCTGTCCAGGCTGCACTCACTGTTGGTGACCTTGTATTAACATGTAAATAGCAAGTGGGTCTCTGTCCAAGAAACTGCTGCCTGGGTCAGGTTCCATATCATAAACTCTGTTATACGTTTGTCGACTAGCAGGCTAGAGCTTGCATATGATGCCTCTTGCCCTTCTGGACAACCCTCCCAAGAATGCCCTTATCATTATATTTTTTAATCCTAATTTTTACTTATTAGCATGACATTTCACAATGTGATGCTAACATACCACAACCCAGCAGCCTTTCTGCTCTTTAACCTTTACTATAAGCCCCAAAATCAAGTGAGGAAAAAGTCTTGCACCATAAGTGAATGACAAATCAGCACTGATAAAACATCTTTCCAAAACTGAAAAACATAGGAAACACCACCATTTAAACTTCCTCTGCTAGACAAGTCACTTTCACTATTTTAGTTCTTATATTTGAGTACTTTATCTCTACGTACAGTTACGTTTGTACTTCTTTTTTCATGAAGAGACAAAAGCAGGATATAAATGTTGGCAAAATGTTCAAAACAACAGTTGTGATTCATAAGCAATGAAGAAATTGCGTAGAATGAAAGAATATCGGCTACCCGTTAAAAATATGCGTCAGTGTATCTTTACCAACCTTGGTCTAAATGGGAAGAATGAGTTTGCCTTAACAAGCAACCATCCCCTCCAGCTCTCATTTAATACTTAATTCCTAGGCTAAAATGTTTGGCTTCTTGCCAACTGGCAAGACAGCGCCCCACCTCTACTTTAAAATTTCCTTTCCTGGAATAGAATTTTAATGGAAATGTCATTTGTATGTATTAGCAGTAGTAATTCTCATTTTCAAATTCGCCCTTATGTAGGTAGTGAAAAACAACCACAATTGTTAGGAAAACTTCCCATCAGTTAAAACAGCTTTTAAAAATGTTTCCAGAGTGTATAATCTTAAACTTCTTAAATCTTAAAAATCTTCCTTTTTAATAGATTCACCACTATGATAGTCTTCTGCTATTTGAAAAATAGCTAATCTTTTTCTATTGAGATGTCAACCTTTGGACATTCACAAATAGTCAGAAACCATCTGCATTCCATTTCTGTTGTCATCTTGCACTCTTGGATACATTACTAAGAGATCCCTCATGTTTGGGAAATTGCTAATTAGGATAATAGGGGTAAAGAACTTGATCAAATGAAAGAATGCTCTTAGAAGATTGGTTCTACATCCCTAGTATCTTGTGCATGGATTTAACTATCTTCTAAGAATATGGTTTGATTCCAATTTAATATATAACAGAACTTGGGACGCCTGGGTGTCTCAGTCGGTTAAACCTCCAACTTCAGCTCAGGTCATGATCTCGAGGTTCATGGGTTTGAGCCCCAAGTCGGGCTCTGTGCTGACCTCTCAGAGCCTGGAGTCTGCTTCAGATTCTGTGTCTCCCTCTCTCTACCCCTCCACCATTCAGTCTCTCTCTCTCTGTCTCTGTCTCTCTGTCTCAAAAGTAAATAAACATTAAAAAATTAAACTATAACAGAACTTAGATGACAGTTTCTAAGACTAGACTAGGTACTTGCAAGCAATCAAATGAAAATCTTTTTTGACTGGGATACTAACCTCACATATCCACACTGTACATATCGGGCAAAACTGATCAGACAGACTTAATCATGATTTAAGTTTTTAAAAATACTAAATTTTATCTTATTTTCACTTTTAATTAGCATTATCTAAAATACATTCGTTAAGATGCAGAGATAAAAGCAAACATTATCTTAGATGGCATAAACTATGCACTTTGAAGCACAATTTGTTTTACTTTATATCTAGTCAAATTAATTTTATAACATTATGAGAAAGCTGAAAGATGCGGATTAGTCTGGTGGTTAAAACCATGGGCTCAGGAGTCACTTAGCTTTAAATGCCTGCCCTCTATTGGTAATGTGACCTTGGTTCTGTTTGTAAACTTAAGCCTCAGACTCCACATCTGTGAAATGGGGATAAATACAGTGCCTCTGCCATGTGATTGCTGTGAGAATTAACTGACATAATTCACACAGAGCACCAAGTATATGGACTTGGGACCTACATGTTAGCTATACATACTTGAAGTAATTAAAACACTAAGGTAGTTTTGAAGTTGAAGGTGAAATATCTTCATTTCTATGCACTTATCAGGGGTAGTTTTTCTTTTTTTGTATATGATTATAATAATCATTGTCAGAACAGGAGGCATTTATGTTATTTAATATAACTAAATCCTTAAACTTAAGTACTCTGAGTATATTTCTTCTTCAGCAGATTGTTCATCATGATTCATCTGTATCAGCATGTATATTTGAATACATATTCTGTGCACATGTGTGTTTTGAAGAGCCTTATTATAGGAATTTTTAAAAAATCAAAAATATGGGGCACCTGGGTGAAGTCAGTTAAGCGTCTGACTTCAGCTCAGGTCATGATCTCACAGTCTGTGAGTTTGAGCCTCACATCGGACTCTGTGCTGACAGCTCAGAGCCTGGAGCCTGCTTCGGATTCTGTGTCTCCCTCTCTTTCTGCCCCTCTCCCCCTCACTCTCTGTCTCTCTGTCTCTCTCTCTAAATAAAATAAAGACATAAATTTTTTTTAAAAAATCAAAACTCTGAAATAAACATGAAAAAAATAACCATTGTAAACCTGTAGGTGCTAATAGTATCAGTTTCCTTTTAACCCTTACCCACAAATATTCTCACATACATGTACATTTGTGCTTATGACTGTTTCTATACACAAAGCCATAAATTACTTGCGCATTTGTTTGCCAGACTCTGATCATAAAGTAATATTATTTTATAAACTGCTTTTTAAATTCAATGATATATACTGTCAGGAATTTATCCTACCGATATCCTGCAAAAGAACACCATTACATATGTACAAGATTAATCATTGTGGCATTGTTTGTAATAGGAAAAGATAGCTAATTATTCTGAACTTAAAATATCAAAAGTAGATTTTAAACATAATCTTTTAGGACTCTCTTCTCAAACATAAGCTCTTTTACTGGCTTATCATTCCTTCCTTGTTTGAATTCAAGATTATCTCCCTCTTCATGTATTTGGCCAGTTTGGTAAGTCACAAATGTCTACTTTTCACCAGGAAGTATGGCCACAATCATATGATTGCATGATTATATTATACATTTTTTTCCCTCATGTGACTTATAGCCTTTCCACCCAGTTAACTCCTTTTAATCCCTCAGGTTCACTTATATATCCCTTGATACAGGAAACTAGTGAAGACTGTCTTAAGCATCCACTTCTCTGTTCACATAGTACCCTGTCCATCACCCTTTACCTAGCTTCCTCAAACAGCGCTGACATTGCTTGTTTGTCTCTGTGTCCCCTGCTAGTCAGTAAACTCCATGAGAGCAGGGACTATATATTCTTGGGTATTTCATCAGCATTTAGCACTGTCCTGGGCACAGCACAGCAATATGCATGTTAACTGAATCATGCAAAATGTATGTTATGCAATATTTTAACTGGACCCATGCAATATGTATGTTAAGTGAATCAATGATCATCTTGCCTGAAATTTGCTTTGATCTCTCCACTGTTCCTATTTATATTTTTGTTTCATTTCCTAGTGCCTGTGTTTAATTATTTCTTTTGTGTGTATGTCCATGTTGCCTGAGCCTAATTGAGTATGACATTGTCTATTTAATCCATCTTTTCCCATGTCCAAAACAGAACAGTCATGTGATCAAGCCTTTTAACTTAGAACAACTTGTTTTGAAATTAAATTATTTTTGGCTCAAGGGCAGAACTATATTTTTCTATTCTCTCACATTTGCCAATTCCCTACATAACAGTATATTAAAAAATATTAAGTAAAATAAAATGTGATTTCAGAGAAAATACTGACTAAAGATATTAGTGGCAGAGCAACATGTCTATTAGGGCAATGTACGAAATAGAGCTTGATTTGGGGCAGGTTTGGCATCAGCCAATCTGAATTTGACTGTTGGTGCTGCCATCGACTTTGTGATCCTGAGCCTCAGTTTTGTCCATGTTGAAAATAAGATTAATAAAACTCACTCATTAAGGTCTTATGAGGAATAAATAGGATAAAATTTTATAAACATGAAGCACATAGTACAGTGGTCTGTAATAGTTGTTTTACTATTTTCCTTCTGACCAATTTATAGTTTTTATTAATATAAAATAAGAGATTCTTCGCATTCATGTAATATGCCTACCTATTTATTGGTTTATTTTCTTCTACAAAAAAGAGGTATTAAATACATATACAAGGCTCCAGGTTTTTATAATTCTGGGCACAGAGGAGTACATGCAATAAACAAATGAGTTTTATGTTACAGCTTCCAGAAAAGGAGAAATCTGGAAACTGGACCAGAATGTCAGGAGGATACAACTCTGCAAATAGCCGGTTTTCAGTCAGCTGGCCACTAAGATGTTCCAATTCTAAAATGAGTTGCAGACTATTTAAGTTAGAGAGTCAGACACTTTAAACTGGAATGTAGGATATGTCATTTTATGTTAAAGGAAAGGATTGCTTTAATCATATACTTTTCAAAGCACAATATTTAAAGTTTAAAATGAAGTCTTTTAAAATATATACTTTTATTTTTTAAAAAGCAGTATTGAAATCATGTTATTTGGAATGGAGACCTAGAGTTGGAGATGAATTTCCTTAAAATGTACTTCTTGAGCTTTATCATTATATCCTCAAATGTAAATGAGGAAATTAGACCTCAAGATGATCTTGTGCATAACACACACACACACACATACACACACAAACAAAAAACAAAGCAAAAGAACAAAAAAAAACCCACCTAGCCTAATTTTAGTGTTCAGATTTCTATGGCATTCTCTGTTTCAGAATTAATTAAAAATAGAATCTGGGAGATTTGATTAAGTTCTGCTGTTTTGTTCCCCATATGATAACTACAAATTGAAAAATCATTAAATATTTGAAGCTGGGTTAACTTTTTGTTTTGTTTTGGTTTTGTTTATTTATTTTTGAGAGAGACAGAGACAGAATGTGAGTGGGTTAGAGGCAGAGAGAAGCAGGCTCCAGGCTCCGAGCTATCAGCACAGAGCTGGACATAGGGCTCGAACTCATAAGCTGCAAGATCATAAACTGAGCTAAAGTCAGACGCTTAACTACTGAGCCACCCTGGCACGCCTGGGTCAACTTCTTAAAGTACAATTTGAAAATAAAGAGAGGAAAAATTGCACACACTCACACACACACACACACACACATACTTGAGTGTTGGGGGCCCGATTTACTCTCCTCAGTCACAGACACAACTGGACAGTTAGTTGCAGATCTTCTTGGCTGGAGCAAAGCCAGTCCACAAGGGTTACTGTAGCTCATAGCAAATCTGAGACTGTCTCTGCAGAAGGAGATCCAGAAATAGAGCCCAGAAGGTGGAAAGCACATTTTCGTGGTTTCTTCTCTTAAACTCCTGTCAGGTAGTTCACTCCTCCCTTGGACAGAGTAAAGAAGTGGACAGAGCTGAGAAATACTCTTTCCATATTTTTCCCTCATGTGAAAACATGGGGAGCCTCTGTGTGTGTGTGTATGTGTGTGTGTGTGTGTGTGTGTGTGTGTGTTGTGTGTGTATGTTATATTGCTTAACAGTATTGTGTAATACAGATTTTTGTTTATGTCTGTATATACACATTATATACATATACATGTGTATGCGTATAAATACATACATGTATTTTCTCTTTAATGTTTATATAAATATGTTTAGATATATACAGACACACGCATACTCCTTATGAGAAAGAAAGGGGGACAAAGAGAATAAACAGAAAATAGAAAGAAAATTTTCAATTGTTTCAAGCTTCAAAGTAAAAAGGATAGTAACAAGAGTTCAGGAACATCAGCTAATTTGCTGAAGATAAATTGCCATCATCATTTCTATTTACCTTGATATTTTACTGTTATGATTCACATTATGGTTATAATATGTCACCAAAGCCATGAAGAACTTAAATATTGATCATGACATCATTTTTTAGAAAGTTAGGCAAGTATGAGTTCCCCAAAGAAGTGCATTTTGCCTTTTCATATAGCATAAGATCCATTTTTATGTAACATTTATTCATTTTTGGTTTGTTTTCCGTGTTTTTTTTTCCAGAAAGAATCAGGGTGTCATTGTGTTATAAATTCTTCTATTTATATGCTTGATTGTGCTTTCAGAATCCAGAGGCATAAAGTCTCCAGTGAATAAATATCTGTTTCCTTACTTAAAGGTCAAAAATTCCATTTGTATTATCCATCATGTAAATGTTTTAAAAAACTCATTGGTAACTTTAGTGTTGTATATAGTTCATGAAAATATATATAAACCAAGGCATTCACAGCATTTTTATATGAGGACTTAAAAAATCCAGGAATGTGATGGTGTTAATTTTCTTTTGGATTTTTTTCTCGAGAAGTAGCTTGCAATAATAGTTTACATGTAATTTTTTTTATCATTAACTTTTTCATTTACATACCTTTTCCCTGTTTTCATTCTCTGCTAAAGGATATAGGATGTCAACATAAAATGAAGATGTGACTATAGACTTTTTAAACAAAGTAACTGTGCTTTGTGTTTAATAAGACTACAGAATAAAAGAAGAAATGTTATTTATGCCCATCCAGACAATTGAAATATAAAGAATGCTATTCAATATCACTGACTGGGGGTGCCTGGGTGGCTTAGTCGGTTAAGCGTCCGACTTCACTCAGGTCAAGATCTTGTGGTTCGTGAGTTTAAGCCCGGTGTAGGGCTCTGTGCTGACAACTCAGAGCCTGGAGCCTGCTTCAGATTCTGTGTCTCCCTCTTTTTCTACCCCTCTCCTGCTCATTTTCTGTCTCTCTCTGTCACAAAAATAAATAAACACTATTTTTTTAAATAAATAAATATCACTGACTCACATTTTCACTTTTAATAACCTTTTGAATTCTAGTTGAAATAATTTGCTCTTTTATGATACAAATATGGCAATCTTATAAAATGGAAGAGATTCTTTATATTGATAGATTCCATAATTCTATTTATGCCTGTTTTAGTCATTTTTAATTTTAAGAAATTGTTAACTTGTGCTTATCTTTCCATACACGTTACTGGTACTTAATGAAAGATTTCTGTAACTAAAATGGTATACAACTTTCTTGAAGAATTTACATATTATAACATTATCTGTTTATTTTTATTTCCAGTAACTATTGTTATTATATAGAAAGATTGAATTATACTGGAATAGTAATAGGTTTGCCTTTATTGAACCTTAGAAGAAATAAAGGCTTTTCTAAAAACAGCTTTTTGATCTATTTAAATGTTAGCTAAGTAAATAGGTGATCAAAGAGTATCCTTATTGTCTCTAACATCATTGTGTTGGATATGTGTGTTGGGGGTAGGCTGGGATGCGGAATTTGTATTCTTTTTCCTCTCTCTTTCAATGGGTTAGGTCATTGCCTTGATGTCCACTGCAATCAGAAAAAGGGCTCACCACTGTGTTCCCTTACTCGTTCAACCAGCCCTGCTTCTTCCGCTCCAGGGCAGAGGAGGATGCCTCTTCTGTCTCCATGACAACAGTGTGTCCTCCGGGAAGCTGCTGGTAGCTAAAAACCTTCTGAGAGCTGGGGGAGGGGCTGTTTCTGAGGAAATTCTCACCTCATTTTCCCTCTTTCCAGCGTAATTTGCTTAATTGTGTGTCTTTTTTATTGTGTTTCTACATAATGCTGATACCCAAAAGACACACACCCAAAACCTTGTTTTATAAAACAAAAAGGCCCACATAACAAGGATTTTTCTAGCATCTGCTACATAGTTTCACATCCCCCTCACTCCTTTTGTGTTAACTTTAACTTTGTCTCTATTTTCTCTAATTCCCTGAAATGATTTAAATGTTAATGATCATTGGAAAGCCAAACACTACCTGAACCTGGGAATACTGTTGCTCTTATACATTATGAATATTTGAAAGGAAAAAAAAATGTTTCTCTCTTTGCCTTTTGTTTAAACAGCCTTACTAGCATAATTGCAAATTGTAGCCCCCCATTAAAAAAACCTGTTTTATCGTGAGAAAACAGACGTATGTCTTATACATTATACAAACCTAAATTTACCAAATTAATTCATTCGGAAGTGTGTATTTGATTTACATTTGCTTCAAATTCTCAGCAACATTTTACATAAATATTTATTCCTTAAAAAAGGTCTGTTTCTGGAAAATAAGATTTTTTGTTTTTGTGGGGTTTTTTGGTTTTGTTTTTGTTTTTTTCCTGTGGTTAGAGATAGTAATGGTAGCGGGCTGGTACCATTACTTTTCCTCTGTTCTTTATACTTTGTCTCTAAACAGTCTTTTATAGTTTCGTGGTTTGCAACTAGCATATTGAATCAAATGAGTTACAGTTGTATCATAATTGTCCAGGACCCTTCCTTAGTGAGTGGCTTTATGCAGAATGAATTTAGATAAGCTGGAACTACGTTTCCCAGAATTCCCCTTTCAACATGGCTTGGCTCCTCATGGCGCACGCGCAAAACGGAAGACTGCCATATTATTTTGTCAGCTGAGGGCGCTGTGTGGCGTGGAGCGAGGGGCCAAATTGTGCTTGTTGTCAATTATCTTGTGGGCGCAGAGTGGCGCTGGGGCCTGTGGCTCCTTCAGTCCCTGGCAGGTCTCCTTCTTCACCTTCTCCAGGCCCTGGATCAGGCCGATTGTGCATCTCTGTGCCACAGGGTGCCTGCTTCTCCCACACCTCACCCACTGTCTGGAGCCTCTCTTCTGCCTTCTCCGAATCCTGGACCAGGTGCGTGTGCAGGAGAAATTTGACCAAATTGAAAAGAAAAATAGACAAATTCACAATTGAATAGGAGAGTTTAACATAATTTCCCCCGAAACTAATAGAATAAGGAATCGAAAACTCGGTAAAAACAGAGATGATTAAACACTATGTATATCACTACCTCATAAGAGCAGAATCGACGATAGCAGAATAGACCTTGTTTTCAAATGTCTACAAAACATTTACCGAAAAAGACTTTAGTTGGCCCTTGACCAACTCAAGGCTTTGGGTCGTCCCCCTCACCCCTAGTCCAATCTGTGTGTAACTTTGACTTCCCCAAAACTTAACTGCCTATAGCCTACTGTTGATTGGAAGCCTTACTGATAACACAAACCACCGATTAATACATATTTGTTATATGTATTCTGTACTATATTCTTATAATTAAGTTAGAGAAAAAAATGGTGTTAAGAAAATCATAAGGAAGATAAATGCATTATATATAGTACTGTGCTGTATTTATGGAGAAAACAATACACGTAAGTGGACTCACAGTTCAAACCTGTGTTCAAGGGTCACCTGTATATGCCATTTATAAAGTAAGGCTCAACCAAGCTTTATTTTATTTATTTTTTTTTAATTTTATTATGTTAAGAATATTTAATATGAAATTTGTGTGCTTAACAAGTTTTTAAATGCACACTACATTATGGTTGTCTATAGTTACAGGGTTGTACAGCAGATCTCTAGAGCTTGTTTATCTAGTTTAATACAACCCATGCCTGTTGATTAGTAACTCCTCATTTCCCCTGACCCTCAGACCCTGGCAACCGCCATTCCAATCTTTGAATCTATGAATTTGATTATTTTTATGTACCTCATATAAGTGGAATTATGCAGTATTTGTTTTTCTGTGACTGACTTTATTTCTTTTAGCATGATGTGCGCAAGTTTCATCCATGGTGTCTCATACTGTAGAACTTCATTCCTGAATAGTATACCATTGCATGTATGTAGCACATTTTCTCTATCCATTCATCTGTTGATGGACATTTGGGTTGTTTGCCCAATTTGGCTATATGGAATAATGCTGCAGTGAAAATGGCAGTGCCGATATCTTTAAGATCCTGATTTAAGTTCTTTGGGTAAATTGGCAGAGTGGGATTGATGGATCATATGGTAGTTCTACTTTTAGTATTCTGAGGAATCTTCATACTGTTTTCCATAGCAGCTCCTCCATTTTGCATTCCCACCAACATTGTGCAGAAGTTCCAGTGTCTCTGTTCACCAATACTTGTCTTCTTGGATGTGTAGATTAATGTTTTTTCATCAAATTTGGCAAGTTCGCAGCCATTGTTTCTTCAAATACTTTTTGTTTCTTTTTCTATTTCCTCTCTCCTTTTGGCACTGCCATTACACATATGTTAGTGTGCTTAATGATGTCTCACATTTTTCTTCATTTTTCTCTCTCTCCGTTCTCCAGTTTGTGCTATTGATTTTTCACCAACTTTGCTGAGCTTTTTGTTCTGAACCCCTCAAATAAAATTTTCAGTGTAGATATTGTGCCTTTCAACTCTAGAATTTCTGGTCCCTCCTACTGTTTAAGCGTGTTGTTATTGTTTGTTTGGTTGCTTGTTTTTTAATTTTAAAATTTATTATTTGGCTGAATGAATTTCATAAAGTCTGTTTCCACTGTAATGTGCAGTCTCTGATTTTCCTGCTCAGATTGTCTTCCCTAGTTTTTCTCTCTTGGCCTGGATACCTTGGTGTTGCCCTTGGGTCAGCATTAACTGCTTATTAGTCAAAGTTTGTTATTAAGCCCCCTTATCCAATTAGATTTTTACTCTTTACCATTAAATGTACATGTGGCGTGGATGCTGTTGTCCCAGTTCAGGGAGTTTGGGGTTTTGGCCTCATGTTCAAACAGGGTTTAGTAGCATGGAGTTGTCCTCTATGCTCCTGAGGGAGTGCCACCTTGGACATACAAAAAGTCTTTCAACTGCCAGGAATGATTCTGAGTTTATTTTTAATCTTGGCCTCCTAAAAGTTGCCCTTGGATTAGAATAGCTTATTGTTCAGTATTTGGTCAGAGGTTGTATTTAAAAACCCTTATGCAAGTGAGCCTTCTGTCCTCTGTTGATGAGCTTCTGTGCATTTTGGGGAGTTCTTTAATGTGTGTCTTATGTCGTGTTCTGATTTCTCCTGAATGACTGAAAACTTGTGCATGTATATAGCCTTCTTGACCCACAGAATTGGCTGTGACCTCAAGAGGGTTCTTTTTGGCTTTCTCTTTCCTTGGTTTACTGTATTAAACTTCTGCCTGTTCTGTTTTGTTTGTAACATGGAGTTACTAACATCCTCTTAATAAATATCCACCAAGTTATCTGTTTTTTTTTTTTAATCTGTTGTTTTCTATAACATTCTTAGACGTGGAGTTCTGCACATTCTGTTCCAAATAAAGTCAATCCCCTCAGGAATGTTCTAGAGCTCTTTGTGTCCTATGTCCTGCCCTCTCCTCTGGACAAAACTCCCATACCTCTGCAACTGAATTGGAGACAGAGTTCTGCTTTTCCCATGGTGACACCCATCTTGAGGGGTGGGCACTCTATGGTGAGTGGCAGCCCCTGGTATGCACTTGCCCCTCCTGGAGAGGAAACTCTGCCTTATGAATAAACTGCAGTGGGGACTGTTGGGATGCCCGAATTTTTGGCCTGCCATGCATGAAGTAGCACTTCTACTCTGCAGATGGGGCTGGATTGGGGAATAGTTATCCAGTCCTCTCAGTTAGGCCTATTTGGAATAGAATTTCTGGAGTATGTAGCTAGGGGTGGGAATGGGGATGAGAATGAGAAATGAAGGCAGCTTGTTCCTTCTTTGACTGGGCCCTGGGCAGAGGGAGTCCTGCATTCTTGACATGCCCAGGATAAGGCTTTTGTAATGTGGAACTGTGGCTTACATGCCACACACCCTCACTTTTCTTACTGATATTTAGTAGTTTTTCTTGAAGAAATGTTTCTCCATTCACTGTATACTCTTAAGACAATTTCCAGAACTAAAATAATAGTTCTTAATAATTTTTACCACTTAAAGAGTTGTTTTGCTCATGAGAGGGTCTTCTAAGTTTCTTACTCTGGCATTCTAAAAGATGCATCTATTTTACATGTTTAATATACTGCTGGATTTATGTTAAGAGTACAATTCACCAGCAATTTTTGTTTCTGCTACTGTCCTTGTCTAGGTTTGGTATCAAGACTTAGTTTAGCTTCTAGGATGGATTTGGGCATGTTTTTTTTCTTTTTCTAATCTGTGGAATAGTTTGTATATGATAACCTTTAACCTGAAATTTGTTTACAATTTGAACTATATGTGTCTAGTTTCTTGTCGTATGTTGGGGGGAGAGCATCATTTTAACTATTGATTAAATTTCTTAAAAATTATAAATTTTATAAAAATTTTTGTTTTCTATTTCAATATTGGCATGCTAATTTTCTTAGAATGTATTTATTTTGCCTATTTTTAAAAACTTTTGATGTAGCAGTCTATATCATTCTATTCTATTATTATTTTTAGTCTCACCAATACCTATAATTTCCTCGTATTGTTTACCTTCTCGGTCAATCTGCCAGAGGTTTAAAATATACTATAGCTAGCTAGCTAAAAAATGTAATGAAATATAAAAAAAAATGTAATAGAATGAACAAAGGAGGCAAGAATATGCAATGGGAAAAAGTCTCTTCAACAAATGATGTTGGGAAAATTGGACGGTTATAGGCAAAAGAATGAAAGTGGACTACCTTCTTACACTATACACAAAAATAAACTCAAAATGGATTAAAGACCTACATATGAGACCTGAAACCATAAAAATCCTAGAAGAGAGCATAGGCAGTAATTTCTCTGACATTGGCCATAGCAACATTATTCTAGATATGTCTCCTAAGGCAAAAGGAAAAATAAACTATTACAATGACATCAAAATAAAAAGCTTTTGCACAGCAAAGGAAACAACCAACAAACCTAAAAGACAACCTACTGAATGGGAGAATATATTTGTAAATATCCAATAAGGGTGTAATATCCAAAATATATAAAGAATTTATACCACTTTACACCAAAAAACCAAATAATTCAATTAAAAAATATGCAGAAGAAATGATCATACATTTCTCCAAAGAAGATACACAGATGGCCAATAGACACATGAAAAGATGCTTAACATCACTAATCCTCAGGGAAATGCAAATCAGAACTACAATGAGATATCACCTCATACCTGTCAGAATGGCTAAAATTAACAACTCAGGCAACAACAGATGTTGGCGAGGATGTGGGAAAAGAAGAATCCTCATTTTATTTCTTTTAATATTCTTAAGTTATAAAGAAGTGTATTTTCAGATTTGTTCATTTCTATTGATCTTCAAGTTCCTTGCCATTTTCTTCTAACATTTTTAATATCCTAAATTAGGTTATGATATCAGATACTGTATTTTTCAATTTTCAAATTTTCTTTTGATTCATTTTATGGTTTCTGTTTTTTCTTTTGATATTTCCTCAGTTGCTTCATTATAAGCATATATTCTTTTACAATCCTTGAATATAACTAAATCACTTTGGAATTCTCACCTGTGAAATGTAACATTTGAGGCTCTATTGTTTACCTTTTGTTTTGAATATTATTAAAGATATCTTGCAGATTCTCTGTCTTCTGTTCTTCTAAAAATTTTGGTTGAACTTAACTCCAGACTCTATATTCTTGCAGTGGATCTTTAAACCTTAGCAATGACTACTTTAAATCTACCCCACACATGCAAAGTTCAAGAATCAGCCAAAGAATTCAGTTTATATCCTAAATTCGGGGCTTCCCATCTGTAGTTCTATAACTCTTCAGCTGCTGTGATTGTTTTAAACTCTGTCCTCTGATTTCTTAACAAGTATAACTGCAGATTTTTTTGTATGAATTTTAGCTCAGTACTGACTGGTCCTAAACTCAGACAAAAGCCATAATAAACAGGAAGCTTATCTAGTGCCATTTCTTTTCCAATTTTCTGGCTTTGGGGGGTTACTCTCTGGTACCTAAAGATACTTGTATTTTGTTCAGGATGTATAGTTGTTATCTATCAGAGCATTAGTCTGATGTTAGCTCCCTCACCATTTCCAGGACAGGAAACTATAAGTATATTTTTAAGCCCCAAAATATTCCAAAAGTTAGATTCCTAATTTAATTGCATGCTAGTTACAGAACATAGCATACTCTGATTGATTCCAATTCTATGAAATTTTTTGACACTTCCTTTTGGCTCTTCATTTAATGCATTTTAATAAATGTGACATGTACACTTGAAAAGAATCATGACACTTTTTCAAAATTGCAGAGTTTTTTTTGTGTCTAATAGGTGAACTTATTAATTATAATCAAAGTTTACATATTCTTTTACTTTTTTCTCTCCATTTGAGCTGTCAGTTATTCAGGGAAGTACGTTAAAATCTCTTTTGTATGGTAGATTTGTTTATTTATCCTTGTGATTGAATAGATTTTTGCCATATGTATTTTAAAGATAAGTTTAATAGGTGTATCCAGTTTAAAACAGTTGTATCTTATAGTTTTAAACCTATTTTGACTCTAATAATAAAAATATGTAAGTATTCATTTTGTTAGTATTTGATATTTTTCCATTCCTGTTACTTTTTAACTTTTCTGAATTTTTATGGTTTATGTTTATTTATTTTAAATAGTTGCATTGTAAAAATCAACCTTATTTGCCTTTTAACTGAACAGTTCAATGTATTTGCTAGTAATAATTGACATATTATTGATATGTTTTTATAGATATCAGTAATGCCATGGTGTTACATTGGATTCTATGTTGGAGTTGTTCTCCAGAGTGTACCATTTTTGGAATGCAGTGTGATTTTTTCCTTAGAGTTGTGTAACAGTCATTCTGGATGTCAAGTACTATGATCCAGCGATTAAAAGATTGTATCTAGAACCAGATTTCCTGGATTAATATCCCTATTGTTCTTCTAACAGTGTATCCTTGGAAAAGTTAAGAATATTCCATGTCTCTGTTTCTTCATAGTTCTTATCTTAATAGGGATAATATGAGGATTATCATGGAAGATATTTGATGTTAGTCATTTGAAAAATGATTAGAACATAATAAGTACTCATAACAGGCTATTATTAATTTCCACTAGGTTATTTTGTACTTTTTAAAAATTTTTCCTATTTTTCTCTACTTTCTTATACTTTTGAGTTTATTACATGTCAAGTTATTTCATTTTTCTTCTGTATAATTTTAATCATTTTATTCTATTTCTTGTCTTTCTATGTATGCTCTTGAAATTTTAGCAAGCATTCTAAGCAAAGGTAAAAGTTACTATCTTTATCATGCCCCTGAACAATACATTTAGAATTCTTGAACTCCCAACAAATGTTTTCATTTCTTTTTTTATTCTTAAAGATATTTTTTCCTGGGTATAAAATATTAGTTTTAACAGATATTTTTATGCAACATTTTTGTTATTGCTGTTATAATTGAATTATTTTGTTGTGTCTATTTTTCCTAAATACTTTTAAGATTTTTTCTTGTACTTTCTGTTCTGAAATTTTATTGATGTGCCTGGATATGTTTTTCTTTTATCTTAATTAGGATTGTTATGATTCTTGAATGTTAGGATTTGTGTCCATTTTCAATAATAAAGAATTCTTAGTCATTTTGTCATCAAATATTAGCTTCCCCCTAATATGTTAATTCTCCTTTTGGAATCCCAGGTATTTTACACCTTCTCACCTATACTGAAATTCTCTTAAGACTTTTATATATTTTAGCTTTTTGCCTCTGCTGTTTTGCTTATAAGTTTTTCAGATTCTAATTCATGATTTCTCTCTTCAGTTCCAAGTAACCTGATATTTAAGTCTTGCACGTTGTTTTAATTTCAGTCATTCTTTATTTCTAGAAAAGGCATATAGTGTTTTTCTTCAAGTATGTCTCAGAATTTTTATTTCTTGCCATTATTCATATTTTAATCTTTCTTTTTAAATTTTATTGAATATACTTATATCCTATATCCGAAGAATTTATGCATATGTTTCCCTCTGTCCTCTGGCAACTTTGCTTCCTCATTGTTTGTTTTGTTATTTCTCTTATTGTGAGTTCATGTTTCTTGGACTTTATTTGTGGGAAATCTTTGAGGTCTGGGTCGAGGTGTGTCTTTTGGAAAAGATTTCAGTTAATTTCTAACAGAAGCCTACAACCACTAGCAACTTGTGTCTACTTTAAATTGAATTTTTGGCTTCTAGTATTTTGAACTAGGCAAATAGTATAAATTTGGGCCCTAAATCCAGGTGAATCCTAGGCTAATAGCTATGAGTCTCAAGAAAGACTTTTCCCCGTAAACTCAGAACTGAGACAAGACAGAAAGTTTGCTTGCTAAGTTCCCTTCCCATTTGCTTCTTTAATAATTGGTTTATAAAAATGTTTTTATTGTGTAGCTTTTTGAAAAAAAAGTGTATAGCTTTTTGTGTGTCTTGAACTTATTCAAGATCTCTGACTCATATTGGATTCAAATCTTTGTCTTCTATTTCTTGTACTTAGGCATTTTTTTTTCTTGAGAGAGAGAGAGAGAGAGAGAGAGCACATGAGCATGAGAAGTGGAGGGGCAGAGGAAGAGGGAGAGAGAGAATGTCAAACAGGCTCTGCACTGTCAGTACAGAGCTGGATGTGGGGCTTGATCTCACAAAGTCCTGTACTAAGCAATTTAAACCAAGCTCTAGGTCACTGGGATCAAAAGCCCAAAGAGTATCATCTGACTTAGTGCTTGCTTGCCTTTCTCCATCAGCTCCAGGAATTTCCCTTGCTTTCTTGTAAGCCCAGTTATACATTAAAAATGGCCTTTTAACAATATTTTATCCTCCATTTTTAGATATTTTTTTGATAGGAAGGCTTCAGGATAGTATGAGTGTATTATCAGTTTACTCATGAATTATCAAAGTTAAGAATATCTAAGTTAAAATAGTGAGATAAAACCTGAGTTCCTAAGTCCTGTTTTTGTCTATGCAAAATATTTCTACTGAAAACAACTCAATAAAATTATTTCACTGATAGAGTTAATGAAATGAAGTTTTTTGTTTCAGGAGTTTTTGTTAGGTAAAAAACATTACTTGTAAGCATAGTTACTAGGTATATTGTCCAAGATATTTGTATATATTTCAACTGATTATAAAGGTAGATGGTCTGAATTTAGACACTAATAAATTTGAGATTGTCCACCACAAGGACTGAAAAAAATTATTATTGTTTGGCACTTAAATATATTTGCATGTTCCTGCAAGAATCAGTTCTACTAGTAACTGAGTACTGATAGTTACATACTCTGCTAGTCATCAAGGAAGGTAGGATGATGAAATTAATGAAATGTGTCCCATACATTGGATGTACTACAATCTGTTAAGAAGAGATAAATACAAATGAGGTAATACAGCACAGTATAATCTACACCATCATGGATGCACATTAGGACATCTGAGGAGAAATTATTCTACTTCAGGAACTCTGAGGAAGCTTCCTAAATGATGATGATACTTGAGCCAGTTATTGAAAGATAAGCAAATACTTGCCAGGGGAAAGAGAGAGGGAAGGACATTTCAGGTAAAGACAGTAGGTGTGCAAGACAGGAGAGATGTCAAAACATTATGTAACTGGCCAGTGTGTGATTCTGAGGGATAAGGGGCATGAGTTGTGGAGTGGTGGCCAATGATGGATGATAACGATGGAATACGTGAGGGGTAGATTAGACAGGGGTTTGTTTGTTTATTTATTTGTTTTTACTCCATACTTGGAAGGGAAAATAGATTTTCTGAGAAATGGGGTGCTGTCAGGTGTAGAAGGTTTTAGATATGTACCTCAGTATGTGAACTGGCCGAATTAATGGAGAACAGAAAGATTTTAGAGAGAAGAAGAGGGGTGAAATACTGCTAACAAAAGAATCCATAGGCGTCAGTAACAACAAAAGCTTTTGAAAAGAATAAAATGTTTGGATGTTATTAGAAGAAAATGACGTCCATCTTTTTTTTTTTTTTTTTTGTAATAACAACAGTACTCTAGAGAATATAAGACTGAAGCCCACCTTGAAATTTTGTGGCAAATGTTAAATAATGACAAAGAAGAAGCAAATACATTTGTGGTTCTAGACAATTTTACAGTAAAACTCTAAATTATTACTGACTTTGTTTTAATCACTTTTGTTATATATCAGGTGTTGTCTTTTAGAAATCTATAACCATGGGGCACCTGGGTGCTCAGTAGGTTAAGCTTCTGCCTCTTGATTTTGGCTTAGGTCATTATCTCATGGTTCATGAGATCAAGCCCCGTGTTGGGCTCCATGCTGACAACATGGAGCCTGCTTGGGATTCTCTTCCTCTCTCTCTGTCCCTCCCTCTGCTTGTGCTCTCTCTCTCAAAATAAATAAACTTAAAAAAAATCTATAACACTGTAAAGAAGAAATAATAGCCATCCTCTCAATTATTTAAAGAATCCTTCACTTTGTGGTATAAAATCTTTGAGGACAAGAAAACTTTTTTTCTTAATGGGGCCAAGGTGAAGGCCAAATGTGTTTCTTTCTATTTAAGGTTATCTGAGTAATATTTTAAAAGTTTTATTAGCAATTCATATTTTTCTCATTAAGTATTACCCATATAGAAAAAATTACTCTATTTGAATAGACAATTTGATTTTGAACATAGAATTTTAAAATTAAAGACCTACTATGAGAGACAACAGCGCCATTCAACAGAGGAGGAATCTGAGGGACCAGAATTTGATTTGCCTGAAATACATTGCTAATTTGATACCAGAACTGATACTAAAAGACAGGTGTTAGAACTCTTGGTCCAGTCTTTTTGGTATTTTCCATTTTTGCAAAAATGGTTAGTAAGAACTTTCTTTAAGATTACTACTGAGTGGTTTGAAATGCATAAGAATGATTTTCATGTTATTTTACTGTATTCTAGTAATTTGAAAACCAGTAAATACATACATTTACATAGCCATTATTTTTTGCTTATAATATTTGTAAACTGGAATACCCATTTTTTTTCTCCATACAAATATTCTTCCCTTACTGAAGGGCAGCCATTGGTAAATTTAAGTTTCCTTAATTTCATTGTTTAATATCTGTGTGTAAGCTGATTATTTCTAGTGTATTATTTTAAACAGAATTCGGTCATACAGTTCAAAAACAAGGATTTTTTTATGGAATTAGTTATTTTAAAAAAGTCTATCAACTATATTAACTGCTTTATATTCTGAACAGTATTTTTAGAATATCCTTTAGCTAGATAGGTATATTTTTTAAAGTTTTTTTTTTGTTTGTTTGTTTGTTTCAACTGAAGACTCTTATAAGTGTTTTGGAAGATGATCGTTTAGATATAATGCATATCCATTAATAGAATACTTGGCTAAGATTATATGATGGGATGCATAAAAAGGCTAAGGGTTTTGGAAAGTAATACTTGACTTCTCTGTAGTATTGGCGAAATCTGAAAATTGACTTTAGCAGAAAGTAGCCCATGAATTCCAATGAAGTCAGCTTATATAATTTATGTTGAGGAAATTATGAAATGCATATTTAAATCCACTTCATTTTCAAATAAATATGCCTTACAACGGGGGTTTTCCACTGAGACTAAGCATTTGGTTTTGGCATAAGTCCAAGGGCCCTGAAAAAAACAATTAACATAAATTTTCAATCACTAATGCTATAATTAGTACTACATATGTAAATAGGAGTTCATAAAACACATTTAAATAACAACATATGTAGCCTTTGTTAGCTACCAAGAAGTTTGGAGATGGTATAAGTAATACTGAGAGGAGTTGAGATTAAAATGCTTACAGCCAAGGGAAATAATTGGAATTGACAACTATTGTCGATGATGACTATTATTGTTATAGTCATATGACATATTGGGACATGTGGATTTGATCCTTTGCACACAAAAAAGTTCACAAAAACTGCTTTTCATAGCCTTTATTCTTTAGTACTGTTTGGTAGACCATATATTAGATTGTTGTAAAATCCATGTGAACTTTCATGTATACAAATGTCAGATCATTATATAATTTTGTATATTATATAAAATATATAATTATATATATTTTAAACTTCGATAAATAAAAAAACAGAGGCCAAGATATTAAATATAATAAAAAATGAAATATTTATTCTTTTGGCTCAATAATAACGTAGCTCACCATTCTTTTTAGTAATAGCAATTCCCTGCATGCAGTTCATCAGTACACTACAAGTAAATAGTTTTGTAAAAGGTTAACATGAAACTTTTGGTTTGTGCAAAAAACAAAAATTTATATCATGTTAGGTAATTGCACAACTTTGCCACTTTGTTCATGGCTAAAAAGGACAGAGCCCATGTTACTTCTCTAATAGCTATAGTGTAGCAAGAATTAAAAAAATAAGACTAGTCTGCATAAGCAAATACTACAAAAGTTTGAGTAAAAAAAAAAAACCTTCCATGAATAACGGGTAATATTGAGGCAACCGCAGTTGGTAAAAAATGATCCAGGTTTGAATTTTTGACAATGTCTCTCCTATTGGAATGGTAGAAAATATATTATAACAAAGAAATCCACAAAACCCATTGTCTAACTTTTATTTTAGGAAATTATCCATTGAAAAGTCTTATGGATTCAAAAGTTTGGAGTTGTGATTAAAAATAAAAAGCAAAAGCATAAAGTAAAATAAATTGCCATGTCATCAACCTGAAAATAATTTTCTTATGTACAAAATGCGACAAATAAAATTGATCATATTTTTACATTATTTATATTTAAACAAGTTTTAGACATATTTTTAGCAAAATACGAAGTATAGGTTTTGACAATAGGCAGTATGCAGTGTGTTTCCTTGAAATATAGAGAGACACCATATGACACTCAAGTTGAATTTAAAATGCAAAAGTAAAGGTACTTTTAAATAACTGCAAGCTATTCTGCTTGACACACTAGATAGAGCTGTTTGAATTCACTCTACCAACATGTAACTTCTAACCAAGGCTTGTGAAGAATGGATTGAGTAAAATAGAGCAGCATAGGCAATATTAACATGCATTACTGATAGTCTTCAAACTATTTATGTTTAATGAATGGTACAGGATACATCCCTGTTGGAAGCTCGCAAAAGACATATACGCTGTGGTGCATACTTGACTTAATAGAAGTTGTTGATCTGGATATATGTATCTATATGTATATATAGATACATTATATATACATACATATATATAATATATATATATATATATATATATATATATATATACACACACACATATATATCTCTGCCCAGACACGCACCACAGGATAAAATAACTATTTACATAACAGGGGGTGTTGAATTGACATAAAATGTCAGCTTTGCTGAGAGTAGAAGATGGCAAAGCAGTACTGCAGCAGAGAGTGGGACAACTATTCTAAAGTGACACTTTAGATATACTTTTCTAGATTTTTGTTGTTTTGTTTTTGGAAAGCATTTAACCAAATTAAATATAGAGCTCTGGAACTTAGAATAAAATTTGCACTTGCTGAAACAATATTTGCATAAAAATAATTCTTTAAAAATTAGAGGAGACTTTACAGGCACATAACTGTTCAGATATAAACAAATGTAACAGACTAAAACACTTTCAAAATTAAAACCTTCTAGAAAATGGAAGTACCTGAACTTATTGACATTAGAATATTGTTTTCTGGTTTTAAGCAAGAATTTTATCTCTCAAAATACTTTTGCTGATTATTTAAGAGATTTATGGAGGAGGAACACAGGGCTCTTATATACTTTTTTCTCAACTTAAACTACATTTACAAAAATAGTGACATAGTATTATGAATAAACTATGAATTAGGGAGCAAGGAAATCCACTAGAACAAATTCTGTAAAAATATGGCAAATATGGAAGTTAAAAATAGAGTGGATGCAAGTACTGTACTAAAGGTGTTTGGTGTAGTTACAACGATCACTTTGCACAATTATCCCTACAGTCTAGGTAGCCATTGAGTTTCTCTTCAGCAGTGTCAGCTGGTAATGAAAACAGCAACCTCTTGTCAATCTTGTTGATACCCTGACTCACAGAGTTGCAGTGATGGTGAGGTCACTGTCTTGTTATAGGCACTGACCATGAATATTTGTTAAAACAGTCAGTTTGGCATAGACCTCCTCTGGGAGTCCAGTTGACACATAGACTTTACCATTGTAGGCTGTAAACAATTGATCACAAAGATACTTCTTTGTTTCTTTTTTACTTTTGATTTTCCCTGACCTCTTTCCCTTTGCTTTCTTTTTCTGGTTTGTCTTTCTCAAACTTTTCCTTATCTGGCTTTGTTACACTGTCATAGGAGGGAGGAGATGTGGTGGAGGAGCTTCCATCTGTTTTTTCTGGGGTGGAGTTTCCATTTAATTTGTCAATAATCATGTCTTCTTTTATAGGTAAGTCAATCCTTCCTTTAATTGCCTCTTTGTTATATTCACTTGATACCTTTTTTAACCTTTGCCTTAAAAGATAACATCTGAAATTACGCTGAATGATAGCAGCAGACACCTCCTCTTGTTTGCGTTTCAGAGTGGTCGTGATGGGTTCGTAGGAGACTTTGGAGGGATTCGAGGCCATGAACCGGTCTTCCATCTGTATTCTAAGGGCATCCATCTCTCCACTCTCACCCAAAACACGCTTTGTAAAGGCAAATAAAATGTCGAGGCAGTGGATCCGGTCCCCACTGACCATGGGCAGGTCCATGGCAATGAGCTGGACTTTGTTTGGTTTTGCTATGAGGAGAGGAGGATCTAGGGCAGCTGCAAAATCAGAGAGCTTGGAGAACTCTATAAACTGGGTG
>CM053578.1:43269262-43324608 GCA_028646485.1 Cryptoprocta ferox
TGACCATGGGCAGGTCCATGGCAATGAGCTGGACTTTGTTTGGTTTTGCTATGAGGAGAGGAGGATCTAGGGCAGCTGCAAAATCAGAGAGCTTGGAGAACTCTATAAACTGGGTGGCATCAGGATCAAACTTCTCCCAAACCTCATAGAACATCTCAAAGTCATCCTCACTCAGGGGCTCTGCACTTTCCTCAGTAGCAACACTGAAGTTCTCCAGAATGACAGCGATGTACATGTTCACCACAACTAGAAATGATATGATGATGTAACTGACAAAAAAGAAAATCCCAACAGATGGGTTTCCGCAGTCTCCCTTAACAGAGCTTCCAGGGTGAATTGTGTCAGGATCACAGTCAGGAGGTGCACTGTTGAGAATAGGTGCTAGCAATCCATCCCAGCCAGCGGAGGTGGTAATTTGGAACAGGCAGATCATGCTGTTGCCAAAGGTCTCAAAGTTGAACATGTCATCAATTCCAGCTTCCTTCTTAACATAGGCAAAGTTGGACATTCCAAAGATGGCGTAGATGAACATGACCAGGAAGAGTAGGAGGCCGATGTTAAACAAGGCGGGAAGGGACATCATCAGAGCAAAGAGCAGCGTGCGGATCCCCTTTGCCCCTTTGATCAGACGCAAGATTCGACCAATCCTGGCGAGACGGATCACTCGGAACAAGGTAGGGGACACAAAGTATTTTTCTATCAGCTCAGCCAGAAACATGCCTGTGGAAAAATATATAAATAAGATAAACAGTGACAATCTTATGTTTATATGAATGCTTTATCTTTGCAAGGTTTAGGAAAACAGCAAGATTGTATATAAACATTTACTAAATATTTGGGCCCACTCCTTAATATTAGCAACTAAAGATTACAGAATTTTATTCAATCATTCTATAATGTCATAAGCCAATATCGATTTTTGGAAAATCCAACAAATTAAATCTCAGACAGTGTCATGGCAATTTAAGATTATATATAGTCAGTTATTATGAAGAGTTATCCCGCACATAAAATGTGCTAATTTACAAAGATTATTTCTAAAATCTGCAAATATATTGTTTTTTTTTTTTTTTTTACTTTTGAATACCAGCATTATTCAGTTAGAGGAAAATGAACAGTAGTGGTAAACTTTAGATTATACACATTATCATTCTCAGATCTAATTTCTTTGTTACACAGCTGTCAGACCTTAGGGAACTTTTCCTACAACTGTACCTCTCTAGTTAAACCACTCTTACCTACAATGGAGAGAATCACTACCACGAAATCAAAAATGTTCCAGCCTATGGTGAAGTAGTAGTATCTGAGAGAGATGAGCTTCAGCACAAATTCTCCGGTGAACAGGATAATGAACACAAGGTTGATCCGGGACAAAACTAGAGTCATATATTTGCTCTGGTCATCAGTTTCCACCATCATGGTGACCATGTTGAGGCAGATGAGGATCATGATACTGATATCAAAGACTTGCCTGGTTACAAAATCAAAGACCATTCCTTGGAATTTGTTCTAGAAAGAGAGAAGAGAGAAGGTTAATATGCATATTTCACAAATAATGATCCATTAAAATTGCACGTGATGTCCTTCCATATATGGCCATGAGATATACACCCTTTTCACATTACTCCAAACAATTCTTTGTGCTCCATTTCCCTTCACATTAAAATACAAGAAGGAAATGAAAAAAAGTCATATGACAAGAAAAAAACATATTTGGTTTATTTAAGTTCCATGGGGAAACAAAACTCAGTAAAACATAAATTAGTGACAATTGGCTGTTAATATGCATGGGCTTTGCTTGATTTCAAATAACTGTGATAATTTTTACCAAAAAAATTATGACACCTAATAATGAAGATTTACAAAGTAAGCTGATACAGACAGACTTTTAGGTGGATGAATACCCTAATTCATTTATCAATACTTCAGAAATTTTGGTTTATATATGATTTCCATCTCTCCCTCCTTAAAAATATGTCATTCATTTTCTATTTAATTCTACTCTTCTAACTATGTGTGTCTGTGTGTTCATTATCACTTTTTATCTGCTCTTTATGCTTCAACAAAAATGTATGATTTTTTTGTCTTATTAACAATCATCTCAGGAGTCACATACTTTTAATTACTCTATTCAGATGGCCACTAAATATAGTTCTGTTAGGGAAATAAATTTTTAATAATTTAGAATGAAAATACAAAATTTCACAGCTTTCTCAAAATCAATTTCATAAATTGACTAAGTTCCCTATTTTTAAATATAATATTTAAATGACCTTCAGTAAAGCAGGTTTATGCCTTTTTGTGTATCCTTCCCTACATCCCCCCATTCACTGTCCCCAACCTCAACTCCAAAACTCTTAAAAATGTGGTAATGTGAAGTCATTTATAGGATTCATGAGGCCTTGTGAAGTCCCAGTTCTGACAATTACAAGCTTATGACTTTGGGTACGATATTTTACTTTTTGGGGGCCTCAGTTTCCTTATTCCCTACCCATCTATGAAGATAGATAAGTTAGAGTATAGCTCTTGAACATAAGCTATCATCATCATTATTATTATGAAGCTCTACAGAATGTGCATTCTAAATAAGTCTTTTTCCTCTTTGTGTATTCAGTGAAACAAACTATTTTGATGACACCCTTTTCCCATCTAAAGAGGTTAAGAATATTTTCTAGTCATACAAATGGAGAGAACAAATAGCATGGAGGAAAGTGATGGGGCAGGAAGGAGTTTTCCAGACTCCATATATTTTTTTAAAAATTTTTAAACATTTTTATTTATTTTTGAGGGGGTGAGGGAGGGACAGAGAATGACAGAGACTGTCTGTTGGCACTGGCTGGCTCCAGGCTCTGAACTGTCAGCACTGAGCCCGATGTGGGGGCTGAACTCACTAACCCTGAGATCACAACCTGAAGTCCCTGAAGTCGGAGGCTTAACCGACTGAGCCCCCAGGCGCCTCTCCAGACTCCATATTTAAATGGAAGAAATGCCATATAACAAGACTGGGTGCATTCCTGACAGCAGTCGGTGGCAGCAGGAGCATGAAGGTTGCTTTGGAAGCACTTATTGGGACCTCCAAGTTGGATGTTTTCAATTGGCAAAATGTAAAGAACATTATCTCCTTTTTAAGAACTTAGTAATTTTTATCAAGTGTAGTGACTGTGAACTGTGTTAAACAATATGAACTTTACAATTAGGGCATATTATAAATTGGTGATTGTCACCCACTATGTTCTCATCCTGAGCACTGCCGATTTCATCATATGGAAATAAGTCTTTAGAATATTAAAGAAGATGAGTAGTTCTTACTGCTGGCCGAGGTATGGGCTTCTGAGGTTTCTTGGATCCAAGTTTCTTCATTGCATTGTAATATTTTTTCTGTTCCTCTGTCATAAAGATATCTTGACCTCCAAAGTGAAGATAGAGTATAACACTGGTTACAATCCCAGCATGTGTTACAACAGCACTTGTACAAAAAAATTTCTTTTAGTCTTTTCTCAAATTTTAAATGGAAATCATCCTGAGCATATATATACATATATATGCTTTTCTCCTTTAGATGAAATTCTGAAATTAGATGCAATTCTGAACTTATTATATAAAGCCACTAATCACATAAACCTCTGATTAGTACAGGATCCTAATATGATTATATTATGTTTAGAAGGAGGCTCGGAGATCTCAAATATATTTTCATGAAAGGAAAAATGTTTTCTTAGTCCATTTCACTGTTGACAGTTTTCGTTTATTCAATAATTTTAAATACTTAATGTATGCTAGAAAATGTACCTGGTATCAGAATTACGTAGATATATGAGACACAATGTCTTGTGGCCACGAGGAGTAGGGAAATGAAAACAGGTGGAAATGCATAAGGGTATGAAAAAAAATAAGTATTGCAGAGATCAAAATGAACTGTTAAGACTCAGAAACAGGCTTTATATATGAAGTACCATTAAGCTAGGCCTTAAAGGATGATTAGAGTTGTACTGGGCAAAGCATCTCGGGAAAAGAAAATACCGTATGTAATGTCGTGGAAGAAAGACCATGGCTTGTTCAGAAAGGGCAGAACATCCGTGTAGCTTTGTGTGTAGCATGTGATAGTAGTGATGGTAGGTGTTGACTGAGGAGTAGGGAAGTAGATACAGAAATGTGGTGTTGTGGGAGAAAATGAAGCTGGAAAGCTGGGTAGAAATAATTCCTGAAAAATCTCTAAGTAAGGGTAAAGCATTAGAGGAGGTCCACTGGATGCTTTGAAGCAGTGGTGACATTTATTGTCACAAAGACACTACAGCATCTCTGCAGAGGGTGAAACTGGAGAGCAGCCACCAACCAGAGGCTAGAAACCCTGCAGCTGCACTGACCATATAGTGAACTGAAAGGAATATGAAAATGATCCAAGTCTGTCCTGACTATAAGTATCCTGATTATTTGGATGTACCACAGACAGAACCTCAGAGTGGAGAAAACTGAGAGCTGAGGAATACTTATCTTCTTTTTCTGTTGGTTGAAGTTATCTATGATTACACCAATGAATAGATTCAGAGTGAAGAATGACCCAAAGATGATAAAGATGACGAAGTATAAATACATATATAGATTTTCTTCATATACAGGCTGAAGTTTTACCTAAATAGTATTGAAAATATTAAATAATATTTAAAAATGTAATAAATACTTTAAATTATTAACAGTTTGGTGAGTGTTATTACTTAATATCAAACTATTTTTGCCTTGCCCTAGATACTCTTCTGCAAAAAAAATTCTTTTTTCAAACTAGTATGATCTAGGATAATGAAAGTTTGTAATTTTTATGATTGTTCCTGAATCTCTCTTTCCATTGTGGCTTACCTATACATATTTTTAGAGTAAATAACAGTGATATAACCAGAAACATTTTGGACCTATTATTAGTCTTACAATTTTTTTTGCAGCATTTTAAATTTGGGTTTGGAGATGCTGGTTCTTTAAGATATGGCTTTAATAATAGAACATCAACTTCTAAGAGGAAAATGAAGCATAAACATGTGTTCTGAGGAATTTTTTAATTCCTATTTTCAAAATTGAGTTTCCCTGAAATTTACTTCCTTTTTTTCATGATATTTTTGGAAGCTGCTTCACAAACTCTGCTTTATCATACTCTCCAGGGAGAGGGAGAGACAAGTTACTTTCCCATGAGCAGCGTTTCTAATCTTGAGCCTTATTTATGGACCAGTCTGATGTCTTCTGATCCATGTATATTAGATATATATATATCAGACATATATTAACTAAAATATCATTTTTATGTAAGTATTTTAACTTAAGATCATTTTTGTATGCAACTATAAGTTCTGATTGCATCTAGTGTAAAATTCTGGGTCATTCACCTAAATTATTGCAAATGTTCACTATAGAAGAATCTAGTAACTATAAATAGTATCTGAGTGATACTTACATCTCGTGAATCAACGGCGGCATACATAATATCCATCCAGCCTTTAAATGTGGCCTGTGAACAAAATGTATTTGAATTCTGCATGAAAAACCTAATCTAAGAATATGGAGTTTCACCATATGAAAATCTGATAGTGTTACTACAAGTAACTTTTTGTATAATATTAAAAATTTTCTGGGGTGCCTTGGGTGGCTCAGTCGGTTAAGCATCTGACTTCGGCTCAGGTCATGATCTTGCGGTTTGTGAGTTCGAGCCCTGCGTCAGGCTCTGTGCTGACAGCTCAGAGTCTGGAGCCTGCTTCAGATTCTATGTCTCCCTCTCTCTCTGCCCCTCCCCCGTTAGCACTCTGTCTCTCTCTCTCTCTCTCTCAAAAATAAATAAACATTAAAAAAAATAAAAAAAATTTCTATAAGGAAATTGAAACGTTAAAAAAAATTTATAAAGGGGCGCCTGGGTGGCTCAGTCGTCCAACTTCAGCTCAGGTCATGATCTCACGGTCCGTGGGTTTGAGTCCTGTGTCAGGCTCTGTGCTGACAGCTCAGAGACTGGAGCCTGCTTCTCCCTGCCCCTCACCCACCGCTTCTCAAAAATAAATAAACATTAAAAACATTTAAAAAAAGAGATTGAAATGAAAGACAAAATGAAATTGAAATAGAATATGAGTCTGGAACTCATTTTCTTTGTTTCTCTTGGAAGATACTATATATTTTTTTTCTACACTAAAATTTAACTGGAGGCTTGATTCATAAAATTCCCACTTTAATCTCAAGTCCTTTTTATACCAAAATATAAGGTCTGTGATTCAAACCTATGGGTAAGTTTAAACACAACTTCAATGGTTTTCATTAGTGAATTACTAATTAGTTTAGTATGTGGTCTGTTAAGTCAAAATTATTAAACATTATACATTTTGAAATCTACCCATAAGATTTGTATTTCCACAGATACAAGAACCATCCTCAGATGTTGGTACAACAAATTTTCTGGCTAATAATTTAATTTATCACTAAAATATATTTAATTCATGACTAAAATGTGTACATTGTTATTTTAACATACAAAATTGCTCCTTTGGCAATGACTGCTAAAGAAAACTAAAAACAGTATGGTGCAATAGCACTCTATAATATAATATAATATAATATATATGAAATATATATATATATATAATAAGAAAAAACCGAGAGCGGGGGCACCTGGGTGGCTCAGTTGGTTAAGTGACCAACTCTTGATTTTGGCTCAAGTCATGATCTCATGGTTTGTGAGTTGGAGCCCCGCTTGGGCTCTGCGCTCAGAGCACAGAGCCTGCTTCAGATCCTCTGCCGCCCTCTCACTGCCCCTCTCTCCCTTCTGTCTCAAAAATAAATAAATGTTAAAAAAAAATTAAAAAAGAAAAAAACCTGGAAAACAAATATAAGGTCATATTAAAACATACCAAAAACTGAACACTGGTGAAAATACATAATAAAATAACTGCAAAACATCTTAAAGTCAAGTTAAGCTGGTAACATAGGTTTTATCATCAACTACTTTTGTACTGTCAGATATTAATTATTCAATCAAAGAACATCAGAGAAATGATCTTTTGTGAAACATTTTGAAAATGTTTTCGGAACTCATATAGTGACAACTTACCACTTGAAGCAACGCAAGATAGCCAGCGCCAACATTATCGAAGTTTACTTTGACGTTTTTCCATCGAGCTTGCTTGCCAAGAGCCTGACAGTCGCTCAGATTGTTGACTTCACTAACTTCAAACATGTTACCCGTTGTCGTGTTAACACAGTGGTAGAACTTGCCAGCAAACAAATTCACACCCATAATGCTAAAGATCAGCCAGAAGATGAGACAAACCAAGAGTACATTCATGATAGAGGGAATTGCTCCAACAAGAGCATTCACAACAACCTAGAAGAGGAAATGAGACATAAGACAGCTGACAAATCGTTAAGATGGAAACCATCCCTTTCATTTATTTATTTAATATTAAAATGTGTGAAAAGAGTTAAAAATCTAGGTGAATAAGTTGTTTCTTGGTGTTTTCTAGGACATATTTGATAAGGGAAAACAAACAGTGACACAGCTAAAGAGCTAAAGGATTTAAGGAAAGCAAAATATGCCAAAGTGTGAAAAGAAATAAAAACCTGATATAGTAAGATGGAGTCAGAAAATGTTTGTATGCTAGGGAGAAAAGAAAAAAAAATGCATTAAATACCAACAGATGAAGTAATCATCATTCAGCAAAACAATTTAATTTTCAAAAGCGTTAATAAATGACTGATGATTTGAAAACAAGGTTAAACAAACCCTTTACAAATAAAATATTAATAATGCCTTAAATCTGCATCCTCAGATCAAGTCAACTTTTTATGACCATGAAGAATAGGGTTAGGAATTTACAAGGTTCTTTTTTTTCTCAATTGGTAAATCCCAATTTAAAAAAGTACATTAAATGAGATGGAATTTATCTCTGGACATAAAAGTACTGAATATGTCCTCATTATTATTCTAAATCTTTCAAATGTTCACTTTGGGGGCACATCTTGCTTCATCAAGCTATGCTGACCTGTTTCATGAAGGAGAAATCAAGTTAACAAATAAGTTAACAAATCCTCTTGTTAAATTCAAAAGAGCTTAAGTCGTATTTTGAAATCTCCAGGGAGGTTGACAGTATCTTTTCTTGTCTAATTTAATCTGATTCATATTGGTCTACTTTGTTAAGCACTTATATTAAATGCAACCATATTTTATTTTAAAATACTGTAAAAGTGGGGTGCCTGGGTGGCCCAGTCCGTTAAGTGTCTGACTTTGGCTCAGGTCATGATCTCACGGTTCGTGGGTTCAAGCCCCACATTGGGCTCCATGCTGACAGCTCAGAGCCTGGAGTCTGCTTCAGATTCTGTGTCTCTCTCTCTCCCTGCCCCTTCCCCACTTGCACTCTCAAAAATAAATAAACGTTAAAAATTTTTTTAATAGTGTAAATGTTATGTTAGAAATCAACACCACAAAATTTCAAATTGACATCAAAACCTGAAATTCAAAATTGTAAAATTTTAATATGCTACTTAAATTTTATTTCTTTTAGAAATTTAGAAATTAAGTCATATATATTATACTTGCCACATTTCTTTGCTACTAAAATTTTTGTAAAATGACCTCTACCAATATTCTTATCAAATAAATGCATGATACATTTTTACCATATTTTATAGATAGAATATTAATTCTGCCATATGACTGAATTAAAAATGCCAAACGATATTTTTTCAGATTGGAGCATATTTATAAGTTTCTTATTTTGTTCAATTGCTATCTCCCTTCAGAAAGGAATTGTTAATATGAAGCCATGGAAGCCAGATGAGGGCTTAAGTAGTTGTCAATTATGGCAAAGATAGGTTTGAAAAGAACTAGAAATTGTATAATTTTTATGAATTTTATCTTGTCCTGTGACTTTTTTTTATCAAGTAGCAATGAAATGAAATTAGAATGTAAAACCAAATATTTCCTTGCTTACAGTGCTTCTGGAAAGTCTGGAGAGTGGTTTCATTCTCCCTGATGAATGAATCTCAGAGTCAAGGCTGAAGTGTTTTTATTACTCCAAACAAACCTTCTAACATAAAAGCTCTATGGCCAGGGCGAAATTTAATATCCATGTGCATTTGCGTGCTGTATTAAACAAAGCTGGCCTTTGCTAAATAGTATTTTGAGAGGTATGACAAGTGGTTGTGTATCTAAATGAGTGTGTACTTTACATGTAGAAGCATAAAATACACACTAGAGAAGAGAGCTGGAGAGGACAATACACATGCTATGGAAAAATTGAATCTCATTCAGAATGCTCACTTAAAAGTGCAATGTTTTTTTAAATTTTTTTAATGTTTATTTAGTTTTGAGAGCAAGAGCAAGAGAGAGCATGAGCAGGGGAGAAGCAGAGAGAGAGGGAGACACAGAATCTGAAGCAGGCTCCAAGCTCTGAGCTGTCAGCACAGAGCCCAATGTGAGGCTCAAACTCACTGATCGCGAGATCATGACCTAAGCTGAGGTTGGACGCTTGACCGACTGAGCCACCCAGGTGCCCCAAAAGTGCAATCTTTAAAATAAACTCCAGGGGTTGCCTGAAATGCCTAGTTTATTATTCTAACCCCCTATTTTGTTGTTTAGGATGTATAGATTTTATCAGAGGCTATAATTTAGTGTTGTTTTCTTGTACAACAAGTATTTTTGTTACTCCTATTAATTGAAGAAGCACACAAAAACCATTTACCTTTATTCATTACCAGTGATTTTTGAGGAATCAAGCTGCCTATTGGGAGGAAGAAAAACTCCTACTAGGATGAATGTCAGTAGTAAATAATCATTTAAAAATATATAAGCAATGAAAATAAATAAATGGCAGCACACATTTTTTAGATGTTGTGGAAACATCTGTGAACTGTTATCAGAAGACTTGAATTCTAGTCCTGCCACAATTTCTGGGGATCTGCTTACATAAACCTCAGTTTCAGGAGGCTGGCCTTAGTGATCTCTAAGATTCCTGCTCTGAAATTATGTAACTCTATGAAGTAAATATCAGAAGAGTATGATACCCCTATGTATCTAAATGGTTACCTACATTTAGTTCTGACATGAATCATCAGAGAGCTTTTATTCTTCTTACCCTCATGCCTTCAAACCGGGATAATGCTCTTAGAGGTCTTAAAGCTCTTAGTGTCCGTAGGGATTTAATGGCTCCAAGTTCTGAGTAGCCGAGAGCATTGGCTACCAAGCTAACCAAAGAAACCTACAAAAAAGAAAATATATTAATCAGTCCACCAAGAAATAAACTGTTGACTTATAGGCATAGGATATGGTTTCTCTTCTTTAGTACCAACCACATAAAATTCGGAGACATCTTGGCAGCCTTCACCTTCACCTAGTGGGACCATCTTACATTGCCAGCCTCATCTGATGTCATTGCTTTTCTTACCAATAAAAACAGAGTCTTTGTTCAACATCTGTAAACCCTTCAAGTTAGGTATTTCACCCTATAAAACCCCTTTAACCTGTGTATGTATAACTGAGGATTCAGATTTGATTCAAATGCCAGATTCTCCATGGATCTGTGCTTAATATCATTGATTAGAAATTGTGTTTCTCTCCTGAATTTGTGTAGTATATTGGTTATGTGTACTGGAGGCATTTACCATTTAATAGTCAATTGCTTAGATATCTTCTTTTCCCTTTCCAGGCAGGTCACAGAATCTTTTTATGGACTGGGGTGAAACATTCTTCTCTTACAGTGCCTAATACTGTCTGATTGAATAGGTGCTGTAATAAATAAATAATGTGATACTTTTACCTGCAAAACATTTTATCAGACTATGTTGTAGTTTTGTAATAATGAAGAAATATTTTTTCAAACTTCTGGACTTATAATTCAGTGAAATACATCATCTGATATTTACACATAACTAAATTTTACTCACATATATGAAAGGTTAAAGAAGACATGCCCTTTTTTGACAGGAAGAGACTTTATTTGCTTAGAATTTTTTTCAATATAATAACATATATTGAACATTTACTATATTCAAGGTTCTGTTCTATATGCCTTATGCATATAAATCTCAAGATGTAGATGCTATTACTATTGCCTTTTCACTCATGAGGAGGTTGAGCCCCCCACCTCCCTGAAAGAAAAGAGATGAACAGGTAATAAGAGGTGGAGTTGGGGCTTGAACCCAAGTGATCTGACTTTAAAACCATATGTTGTCCTTTTGTATATATTATCAAATATTTGTTTGTCATTTTGTCACACTAAGAGCTTTAAGACCTCCAAGAAGATATTTGTTTGTCATCTGAACCACGAAATACAGAAAATGGTTTGAGTGACTCTTCTCAATTCTTTCAAGGACTGTACAAGTGATTTCCTTGATGGATAGGGAGGGAGGAGTTAGTTCATTACATCCACTAGATGCTTTAAAGGTATGTGAACTTAATTTCTTGTGAGAAGGGCTGTTGAAAATGGATCTAAGTGAATCCTCCAAAACAGTCTTATGAGATAGGATGGAAACAGTCATCTGCCCAAAAACACATGGTACAGAGGGTGACACAAAAACCAGAACTGAGGCTTTAAGGCAAATGGAGCCACTGTTCCCTTGTTGTTTAATTTAGCATACATCTCACAGAATTTAACAGAAAAATAAATGACTAGTGGCAAGATAATTTATTGAGCTATTCATTTCTGTCTAGTGTTTGCTGCTACAGTAGAGTGGAAAGATGGGAAAGGTTATTAGAGAACATACAGTCCTCTATATTCTGGGCTTCTTTGCCGCAGGAAGCATTCACAGTTTCTTTAGGCTTCTGGAGCTGCTTTCAGAAGACATCCCTCATGCTCTCCAAGTCCTTTACTTGAGAACTGGGAGTTTAAAGGGAAGTGGCTGCAAATTCCTGAAGACCTGATGTAAGGATGCTTATGTTTTGGAAAGAAAAGAAAGGTCATGGCCAAAATCAGAGAGTAAGAGAGTACTGGATGGATAGAAAATCTGGGTTCAAAGACTGGGAGGGACCACTTGCATGCATATACGACCCCACAGTGGGCTAACTCTATGAGTTCCTAGAGAAGTGAGGCACAAGTAACTGCACTTCCTTTAATGGGCTTCATACCATTTTGTGGAAGACAAAAACTCATTTATTGAGTTACCTATGGGAAAAACCTCATATACTTTAAGGCAATTTTGAAATAAATGATTTTAAAGATTTGCCACGCACTTAAAATTTGAAGATAATGTCCTATATTGGTAGCATGCTTTAAAACTTACAACGATCTTTCTTTATTCATTATCCCTGTCTGAGGGTGGTCAAATGACCAGTCCAAGAGAAGGTAGCAAGGGGCAAGCCCATGGCAGGAATTTAGGTCTCCTGTTTTCAGGTCCATTGTGTTTTCCACTTCAGCAAATATGTCCCCAACCTTTCAATGTATATTATTTTTGTTTTCATCTCTTTTGTGCCAAATACAAAAGGCACTCCTGCTAATGTGTACAAAGTGTAACAGAAGCCCTGTGACAAAAACTGAAATTTTAGTATAAATTTACATGAATCTAGGTGCCTCACAATACAGCAAATTTATGAAACTGTTTGTGTTAGAAGTTTCAGTGGGTTGACTTAGTTGTCATCCATATGTTTCCACATTCCTGTATCAGCGAGACTGAGAAAGAAATAATGCAGGAGGGATTTGATGATTTTGAATAAGACCCTGGGAGTTCTGTGATTGGTTAATGAAACAAGTAATATGAATATATTTCCCTTTAAAATGGCTAAAGACAATTTATTAAGTTCAGTATGGGCAAGTTGGAGTAAAAACCACAATCACCTCCATGCATTCCAATGATACATTTCAATCCAAATACTTGCATGATTTTTGATGGCAAAATCCAGAAGCATTCTCATTAAGTGGACTAAAAGAATATGCCCACTACCAACATTTTTTTTAACATTTTCTGGAAAAAGAAATAAGAACTGTATGCATTAGAAAAGTAGTAGAATTCATTATTTGCTGATATATTATTGTTGACCTCAACAAAACAAGAGAATAAAGTGAAAAACTATTATAAGCAATAATATAACTATTTTAGGTGCTAATATATTTTTTCATATATTTTTTTAAAAAGTTATGTAGGAGTCTTTTGGAACTATATAAACTTTAAAATATTAACATAAGAAAGTATAAGTATAATTTAAAATATTATTGTTTTAAGAAGAACAGAGAGGACTGACCCTACCAAATGTTAAAACCAATTATAAATCTACAGTAATTAAGTTGTCACAGTAGTAGACAAAGAAATGAATGAAACAAAATAAAGTCCAAATTAGACCTAAGACATGATGAGATTTACCACGTAGTTAAAGGTAGCGTTTCAAAGGAGAGGTTAAAAAAAAAAAAAGAGAGAAACTATTTTGAAAAAAATAATTTTGGATCCTAACCTCACACTTTACACCAAAATAAAAATTAAATGGATGAAGAAACAAACAAAACTCAATGTATAAAACTGGGGAAAAACATGAAAAAGTGTTTTAATAATCTTGACATGAAAGGGTCTTCAGAAGCATGAACAAACCAAGAAGGGGAAAAAATAAGACTGATAAGTTTGACCAAATCAATATGAAACATTTCTACATGACAAAAAAACAAAGTCAAGAAACAAAAGCCCAAATAAGCAAAACAATCATACCACATGTGACAAAAGACCTTATTTTTATTTTTATTTATTTATGTATATTTAAAATGTTTTATTTTATTTTTGAGAGAGAGAAAGAGAGACAATATGAGTGGGCAAGGGACAGAGAAAGAGGGAGACACAGAATCGGAAGCAAGCTCAGCACAGGGCCCAACACGGGGCTCGAACTCATGGACCCTGAGATCTTGATCTGAGCCGAAGTCAGAGGCTTAACCTATTGAGCCACCCAGGTGCCCCCAAAGATCTTATTTTTAGATTTTATTTGTTTGTATCTTTACTGTTTGTTCCTTCCTCCCTGAGGGTATAAGCTCTAACAGAGCTTGATCTGTTCATTTTCACACCTCCTTTGTTTAAAATGTCTTGTGGCCCTTTTTAGATGCTCAACACATTTACTGAATATTAATGAATGAATGTTAGGAGATTGGATAGGTAGCCCACTGCAGTCTACATTTACTTTTAGGTAGGGAACTCAAGAGATCACATTTTTTACACATACATTTTTCAAGGTTTGAAAGTATATTCCTTCTGGTTTAAAGTACTTCACATAAACCTCCCATTTTTTTAAAACTTTCTGTGGCTGTTTAGTTTTTTTAGAGCAATTTACCTGATGGACTATGAAGCCCTTTCAAGTATGTTTTCCTTGTACTTTCAAGAACAGTTTTATCTCTATGTTTACTTTAGCTTAGTGGACCCAGGTCTGAGAACAAGTTGTTAACTGAGGTTATATTAATTCATATATTTCAGCCCCAGTTTTGTAAGGGATAGACCCATTTAATATAACATAATTTGTTCAAAAATAGAAGGCTTTAATTACCCAGTTCCAGTCTACTAATTGAGACTCACTAAAAGGGAAGTAATTTTTTTGGCAACATTCTTTGAAATTAAATTTATTCATTTAGACATTACTCAATCGATATTTAAGTATCTATATTAGGTGTCTCTAAGGATACAAGCATGATACAAACCCCCTGCTTTTGAGAGAAATTTGAATCTTATTCATGTTTCCTATATGGGGCAAATATATAGAAATACTTGAAGTACGATGTAGTATTTTAATAAATGTAAAATTTTTAGTAAATGTAAATATTTCAGTAAATTTCAGAATTCTCTGGAGAAGTTCTGTCACATTTGTAAATGATCTTCATGCATGACAAAATCTTTCTGAACCAGAGAGGATTCTTAAATGTATTTAGTGTTCCATCATTTCAGGGAGAAGCTGGAGATTATAATAAATGCTTAATCCCAAAGCCAGTCTGAAAATACCGTATTACATTTATAACAGATAGGAATCTCCTGGGGTAAAGGAGAACTGAATTGAAAATTAGGAAATTTGGACACTAATCTCAGCTTTGTTACTAAGTAGTTGTAATATCTTAGGAAAATTATTTAAGCTGAGGCTTCAGTTTCCTAATGTTTAGGATAAAGCCTAGATATTCTTTGAGGCCCATTCCACTGCAGGTCATAATATTAAACTTCCCTTTGTGGATAGCTTTTCAGGATAGCATTGAGATTCATTTCTCTTGTCCATTAAAGACCAACCATGGAAATTTGAAATCATTTCTGGTCCTTCAAAATGACTTGGTAGCAGATTTCTTATGAACTCAAAGAGTTAAACACATATTGGTTATACTATTATAAATATGCATGTGTGGGAAAAAGGGGAGTAGAATTTAGATAGGCCCACACTTGTCAAAATGATAAAAGGAATGAATGCACACATACAGCAATTATTGATTCATATTGGCAAGTGTTAGGGCTAAAAAAATGGTTTCTGAAAACAGCTAGAGATAGTGCTTGAAGTACCTTGTTTTGTTGGGAGGCTGTGAAGCTTTGTGCAATAGAATATCACAGACAAAAAGAATCAGATGACTGTCGTTTTGCCCCAGTGCTTCTTCATTGCTTGGAATAAGAATAGGCTGCAAGTCAGACAGATCCTATAATTGGTGATGTTTTTATGACTACTTACCTGAGGGTAATCAGATTTAGAGCAGGGTTCCTACACCTAACTCTTTGCATGGTGTATCTCTGAAGAGCTACTGGGATATCTACTTACTGATTAAGAATGAAAATATATTTTATTGTCTTTGTGGATATGTGGCTGAATGAATACAATAAGTGGGTTATTTCATCATTATTTAGTAACAAGTACTCTAGAAAGGGATTAAAATGAAATCTCACAAGCACTGGCCCCAAATCTATCTTACTTTTACCTCCTGGAGATTTTTTTTCAATTGTTAATAAGCTAAGTGCTTAGATTGTCAACTAATAGATTTTTTAGCTATTCCTTACCTTGAGGTCCTTAACTTTCAGAAAAAGAGCTGTCTACTTGTGTCATAGAACACTCACTATGTTTTCCTTACCACTGACCACATTTTTCAGGACCTCTTCTACTGTTTTCCATGAAACTTTCCTAACTTTTGCATTATAGTAGTTTTTTTAAAACTGCATATTGTGTCAGCATTAGGGAAACTAGATTCTCAAAAGTCAAGGTTTTAATCATAGAAATATGTGAAATGTTAAACTTGCCTTTTAAAAAATAATTTCATAAAAATACTCAGGATACTTACATCGACAATCAAGAAATCTAGCCAGCACCAGGCATTGGTGAAATATGTTTGAAATCCATAAGCTACCCATTTGAGGAGCATTTCCAGAATGAATATGTAAGTGAAGACCTTGTCAGCATATTCTAGCATGGTTTTGATAGTCTTTCGCTGTTCGATGTATATATCTTCAAAAGCCTGTGAGTCAAGAATATGTTTATTTTACTTGAATGCCTTGCCTCCCTCAAATACTTGATAAAATTGCTTAGTGTAATATTGGACACAAAGCAGTAATTTTACAAATATGGGCTAATATCTGACAGATTCTTAAGACTAAAACTATCAGAAAATGTTGGCACTGAAATGTCAATATCTTTACTGATTCAGTATGCTCTTTCTTTCCTGCCTCTCACCCTCAAATATCTATCTCAATTACTGCCATAAATACATGCTTTTAGAGAAGTAATATGAACTCAGGAAATAACTAGAAGTTCTGTTAAGGAGGGATTGACTTGGCCTATTCCAACATTACTTTCAATGAGTCCCTGAATGATCTGGCTTATTTTGAAAGAATAAATTGATTATACATAAAGAAAACACAATACACATTTAGTCCATAAATGTTAATATAATTATTAGGGAGAACTGTATTTGACATAGAAGTTAACGTAGTTACGGAATGTCTCTGTAAATGGTTGTCTCAGTGAGGAAAGCATCTATTAGATAAACACCAGATGAGAAATTCTGTCTGGCTGTTCATAGTTCTGATTTATTCTGTACTGAGTTTTGCATAGTTAAACGCTGGGTGCCAAGCTCTGCAATAAATGTTGTAGATGTACCTCCTCTTTTGCTTCTTAAACTCAGTGTATGTTTGTGGTATTTTCTGAGAATTAGCTATTTCACTAGAACCTGATTTTTATCACTTTGCAGTTTACTTACCAAAGCACCACTACTGAGAAGAATCATGAAGACAATGAAAGTCTCAAACCAGTTGTGTTCAACAATGCTATAGCAGGTTTTCCGAAGATTCCACCAGACCTTTCCTTTCCCCTCTTCTATACTTACTTGACAGAATGGAAACTTTTTAATACATCCTAAAAGATAGCATTAAATATAATAAATTAGAAATATACATATATTTTATACAACATATTGATTCAACAATCCCATACATTACTGAGTGCTTACCATCATACGTGTAATCACTGTCACATACAAAGTTATTACAATATTGTTGACTGTATTCTCAATGCTATACTTTTCATCTCCATGATTTACTTATTTTACAACTGGAAGTTTGTACCTATTAATCCCCTTTTGCCCATCTATTTTGCCTGTCTATTTTGCCCATCCCCTTACTCACCTTCTTTGCTTTCCCACCCATTTCCATCATTCCTAGAAAATATATTTTAATCTTAAATAGGAAAAAATTAAACATTGTTGCTGTCTCCCCATGCCAGTCTCAGATCATCATTTACAGGGGAACTAGCTAGTCATTCCCTAGTCATCTTCAGCATCTTTCCTATAAAATGAATCATTCTCAGACTTATATATTCAGCCAACCACCTAAAATTCAAGGAATTACTTCATCAAGAGTTGCATGAATATAAATGCTTTCATTTTTAACACTAGTTTGAATCTCTCTTTGCCTCAAGGCCATTGATGGAAATAGGGGTCCAGGAACACCTCTCAGGTTTGGGGTAAAACTGCACATTCAGATTGTTTATTAATTTTTTGATGTGATTCTGAATTTTTTATTTCCTTCTTTTCATGTACAGAAAAGCCCCCTGTCTTCCTAGGTATCAGCCATTGTCAGTTTTCCCAAGCTAATTTATTTTCAGCCTCAGTTCTTTTCTTAGTTACACCTATGACTCATCTTGTCAGTTAGTATCTCTGTTGCTTTGTCCTCCCCCTCCTAGTTTTCATGTTATTTCTAATTCTCATCCATTCTTCTGCTCTCTGAGCTACTACTCATTGGATTAAATCCAATCACATTGAGTCAGCAAATCTTTATTGATTTGTGTGCAAGACACTGTACTGGTCTCTGTGAGAACAACTACTGTTTTCTCTGTCAAAACTGTACAATACGGCCGCATCCCCAAACAGCTCTGGTCACAGCACAAATTAACCACATTTGAAACTGTGAGGGATGGGGCATAATTATTGTAGAATCTGTAAACCAAATCACAACATTGCCAATGAGGTCTGAAGGGATTGCAGTCAGTATCAATGAGATGACATTCCAGAACGGTATTTATCTTACAAGGTTAGCTTCTCCACATTCTGGAGGATGAAACAAAAAACAAACAAAAAGACATGTCAAATCATCTTAATTGTCCAGACGCAGTCACTGCTATTATGTAATTTGGAAATATAGATAAATTAACTTTTCAGAAGGAAAGAGAAAAGCAAAGATAAACATGCCTTTACCATTTCTTTGAAATAGTTCCCTCAAGTGAGGTATTTTTGTCACTGTAAGGAAAGAAGGGGAATTGCATTTTAATCATATTAGAACTTGTTTACCTTCAGTAAAACAAGCTTCCGGTTTAAGGTCTTCCTCAGGCTCAATTTCAGCTTGTTCACCTTCTCGTGGTGGAGCAACATCCACTGTGCTTCCTTCAGATGAGCTGGTTGCATTTAATTTCTGGAAACAAAACCCCATTGCAAATTGTGATTTTTCTCCCCTTTTATTCAGCTAATTTGGAAACTCTTTGTCATAGTATGAAAAAAATGATGGTGATTACATCTGACTCTATTACCATTACTGATATCATGTACTAATATCTTAACATAATTAAAGATCTACTATTCAAAACAATGTAACTGTTGACCTGATTCAGACAGAAAAAAGTTAGCATTCAGCATGGGTGATCCTGAAATGATGGATCATACTGATAATTTTATGATCCCCATTTGTATATGGGTACCATATGAAAATAGCTTAATGCATTAATACTCATACCAAATCAAAAATAGTTTGATGTAAGTTTGGTATGCTGACATCCACTACTGATTATATTAGTTAAAATGCGTCAAATTAAATTATTATTTCCACCTCTTACGATGGAATTTTTCAGAGCAAAGAATATTACCAGTTGTCTCTGTCCATGTTTCTGTAATTTTAGAAAGGAAGAGCAGCACATTAAAATTAGTCACAGTCATTATATTTCAACTTTGAGCTATATTTTTCCTCTGGCTTACATAATCTTCTTATTTTACTAGCAGAAAGATGATGGATCTCTCTCTGTCTCTCTTTCTCTCTTTTTGAACTGCTTAAATGAATTCAATACTTGCCAAAGAATTCTAAATGAAATGGAAATTTCTTCATAAATGGCATTGGGCAGAATCTGTATAGACTTTTACCAGGAGCCCATTTTGAATTCAACATGTTACCAGGTTGTGAATTTTTCCTTTAAATAAATCACTGTGACATGCCACATGGCTAGGAAGAGCCACTTTAATGTTACAAGAATACATATATAAGTACTTTGAGATCACTTAGGAAGACATTATGGATTTGCAGTGTTTTATGAAAACTGATGCAAAGACATGACATACAACACAGCCTAGCCAATGTAAAGCTTTTAGGATGAAAAAAAAACAGCACATGGAGATGGTAATGGTTCCAAAGCCCCCATTAACTTTAGTAGCTAAGTGGTAGGGGTCGCTCTGCCCTAGCCTTCTGAAAGAGTTAATGTATTACTGAAAAATCCCCAAATGACTCCCTAAACATTGGTCATATTGGAAGAAATTTGGCTCAAGACTTGATTTACTGAAATCATAATGAAAATGTGGTTTAATGTTTTATAATGTGAACTAATTGAAAAGTACTATCTAGATGATATCCTGTCATGTCCAACTAAATATACTATGAAAATTAAATATATTATGAAAATATAAATATATTATGAAAAATACTTTACATAAAAATGCAATTCTATAATAAAATACCTCCTCATCTGAAGTATGCTAAAGAGGCAAGCTAGGCCATTATTTTTGGCTGATGGTTCTTAGGATCATTATAGTACAAGAATTTTTACCATTAAATTCCTCTACTTTTTTGGAGAGCTGAAAGACTGAGCCATATATTCTTCCCCCAAGACATTTCTGCTTCATATAGCCAGAATATCTTTATTCTTTTAAGAAAATCCCAGGAAAGCTACTGCTGGATAGAATTGCAACAGCTCTGACTTAACAAAGAAAATACTGGATAATTGTTTGGATTCAGCAACTAACCCTTCCCTTCCAATTTCACTGGTGGTTTGGGTTGAACACTATGATATTTGATGTGTGGCAGCGATAATATCCACTGTATAAGTAAAACTGGTAGGAAACCAAATTATTTTGAGGTTAGTTATAAAACATTCCATATTTCTTCTTCCTATTGGCCAAACCAAGTTCACCAGTTTCTTCTGAGCCTAGTCATGGTCCACCTCTTCCATGAAGCCTTTCTTTCTTGCATGATTTCTTTATGCAGATTTTGTAGACTGTTAGGCCATTATGCTTAATTGCTTTGTTCAGATATTTTCATGAATATATATAAATTATGTATGTACATAAAATTATACATAGGTACAAGTTATATATTTATGTATACATACATAAACATATATACCAAAGATAAACACACACATTTATACCAAAAGACCCAAGCACAGAATAAACACTAAATATTTATATCAAATTTAGAGAGAGCCAATAAATAAATGATTGAATGCATTTTGTATTACATTTATAGAGAGAATTATAGTGTTTAGGTAATTTCATCTCTCCACTTTGATATATAACTCAATAACAGCCTTGATAGAAGCCTATTTAATTGTATTAGAAAATGCATTTTTAATGAATAGGAATTGTTTAATTAATAATATTTTAGCAATAAAAACACATGAAATTACCGAAATGTTTTTTAAAAATATTTGCAAACATTCAATAAAGAAATGTTTTTCTAAAATATTGGCAGACATTCAATAAAGGAAGGAAGTAATCAGCATATGTGTGTATATATACACAAATACATGTATACTTTCCCATTTGAAAACTCTAGAAAACATACTCTTCTCATTTTACCACTGTTAATATAATTGTGAGATGTTCAATTTTTCACATTATAATTGTCTGCCATATAGTCTACAGATGTCTTATATTTAAATACAAATACTATACTAACTCAAACCTGAATGGCACAAGTAATCTGAATGACAACTGAATCTACTGTTATCAAATATTGATCCCTGGATGTATTTTTGTTATTAGTACTGTCTTTAGATTATAAATATTTTTGTGAATGTGGTTAACATGTTTAAAAATAAATACTTTCAATTCTCTAAATAGTTATGGAGGTTATGCATTTATACATTGTAAAGATTGTAAAATAGAGGGTCAGTAGTGAGTTAGTCTGTCTCTATCTGCCTGGCATTATTACTTTAAAACATGGATTTTAAAAACAGACAAACCCCCCCTTCCAAAACTCGGCATGTATTCTTCTCTTTTCAGAGAAGCAGAACCATTTTACGTAGAGAATTGCTTCAGTGTTACTCAGGAGTTTTTCTGATTTTAAGGATAAGCTTTTTAAACTTATACCTTGGAAAGCTTCTTAAGGAATATTCAGAGTCCTGTAGACCCTCATGAACCAAAGCTGAAAAGGTAGTGGGTAGGCTAGTGTTCATTTTACTCAGTGTTTTGTGGGAAGCTGATGGGGGTTGACATAAGGTAATTCTTCTTAACTTGGAGAATCAGGCTTATTCTGCTGTAATCTTCATAGGCCATGTTTTTGGGGTTTTTTTGTCATAGGAAAGTACATACATTTTATTCTATGAAGGTACAAAACTCTTGTGTAAACCACATAAAATTTCAAAAGTTTTGAATTTACTTATTTATAAAGTAAAGCTTAGAATGTATTATTATTAAGTTACAACAATTTACTAATTATGATATACTGCCCGATATGCTTTTGTCACTGTATACATAAAGAATTTTACTGCTGTCTTTTTAAAGAATTAATTTATACCCTAGAAACTTAACTCCTAGAAATTTAAAATCATGTATGTTGATATAATGCCATCTATGTAATCTAAACATTTTCTAATTAATTTCAATATTTGGCACTCATAGTCTGATAGAGCATAGTTTGTGACACATTTTATCATAGCCATACCAAAATGACTTCCAAATTTATTTAAAAGCATGTAACTGATTTAAAAGCAAGTGACTGATGATAAACACAAAGAATAACTTACTTTCTTTATATTGCCATAGCTGTGATACTACAGTGGTATAAAAAAAAAGCAAAGAAACCTGAAATGAAATTTTCCATATTAAGGAACTCAATACTATATTAAATAATAAAATTAATACTTTTCCAGAAGTAGTTAGAAAAATATAATTAGGTATATAGGCATAACTATAGAAAGCTTCCATATAAAACCATATAGTACAAGTTCCAACTTTTGTTCTTGTACTATTTTCTCCTTACCCCTCCAATATTTTATGCCACTTAAAAGTTCGATTCTTCCATCCCTTGTAGAAACTACTGAATCTACAGAGGGATGATGGCTTATGCTCTACAAATGCACACTGGAAAGCAGGTTTTAAGATGCAACATTCTCCAGGCCTAATTCAGCCACAGAAAACATGCCTGGCTGTAGCAGAAGCCTGGCGCAATACTGTGGAAGCCGCACGCTGATCCAAGAACCATGTTCTCAAAGACATGGTACCTGAATATGAAGTTTTCAAGAAGGTTGACTGCAAATACTATTCATAAGAAACGACAGAATCAGCACCCATAAAGGCCATGAGACCATTTTTCCCTCTAATAACAAGAACTTATATAGAAATTCTCCTTTGTGACGAATATTGCTCTTGATTTTTATCCAATTAAATAATGAAATTTAACTTTCAGAGATAGAAGAGAATGTTAGCAACTGGCCTACTTCCACTGAAATGCGCTTATATTTCATTTATTTTCAGTCAGCTATCAAATGTTTGACTCTCACAAACTGCTATATGATTCAAGAGGCAAAAGTAAAAGATTCAGCCATTACAGATTGCCTTTAAAATCTAGCCATTTCTCTCATAACTTCTGAGTTTTGTCTTACAAGTAGAAGAGGAAAATTTTTTGATTACACATACTATCAGGGCCTTAGTCTGATATTTTGGATATGCATATCCATATCTTGACTTATGGTATTTCACTTGAAGAATAGGTAGACACACCAGGAGGCCATTGGGCTGTTTGTCCAAGGCAGAAAGAACAAGATAAAAACCAATAAATAGTTCTCTTTTCTAGACCACTTATATGGTTTTGCCTTAATATATTTTAAAAGTGCAACAGCCCTGGTGCTTCTTTAATTCAAAACCGCCTTAATAAGAACATGATATTTGAAAGTGAAAACAATTATGTGGTAGTTGAAAAGTAAGGTAAAAGGGCATTAAGAAACCAAAATAAAAAGCTGGTTTATCTTGACAAGATATACAAAAATTTCCATCTAAACTAGGCTTAATTGGGTTTTATTTCAACAGAAGTACACTAACACACCAAAACAGTTCTCTATAGGTCAAGATGGGTTTACAGTGGCTATTCACATACCCATCTGTGCCTCTGGAAGAGTTGCCTCACCTTCAATTTCACTAAGAGAGTGTTTGGAAGACACTGAGAGCAAGACAGAGAAAGCCCAGAGGTACTTCCATTGCTCTCCAGATTCAGAGAACAGAGCACAGTGCCTTTTCCAGAAGGGCACATTCTTGGGATCTTAATCAAGTATCTATTTTCAGTTTCCATGAAGGCTTTGAAAAGGAGGGAATACTGTTATAAACATGATGTAAAAGATAATTTCCCAGTACCATTTAATTCTGTTCTGCTTATTAAGAAAAAACAAATCAAGATTTTTTTTCACTTGCTAATGTTGGTTTACACCCCAAAGTTAATAGTCATTGCTAAGTAAAAATTGCATAAATCAGCAGGAACCTGTATTTTTTCCCACTTTTCATTAATAATTTTATTTCTGAATTGATTGCATTCTCCAACTAATTCTCAGTTATCCCTAAGAAAGAGAGTAGGTAGAAATTAAACCTAGAGACAACTCCAAACTCTAGTTAGATACTTTTTTTCACCAAAAGTATTGAAACTGCCAACACTCAAGAACTTTCTACTTTTGCTTTGTAATTTCCCTCCCAGAACCCCCCTTTGTCTTAGATTCCAGTAAGCACTAATATCAACAAGAGAAAGTTGAGTGAAGAGAATAAACTAAAGGCTTAGTTAATGTACAAACCTATGGTAATCTTGGGATATGCCCTTTACTCCTCATAAAACTATAATTAATAATAAAAAATAGGACATTTTCTATGTCTCTTTTTTTACCTACTCAGTTTTGGGTAGAAAGAACATTTAGGGAGAATTAATGTAGATTAAGGAAATTTTTTTTTAAAAATGGATACACTGGACCAATTATTTAATGATCAAAATGCAATGAATTTTTCCTATCCCATATCATGGTGCTTTCCTTCTTTTACTTATTTTCCAGAGACACTTAACGGTTTTGCAGACATATGACTCAACAACTTTCCTAAACTACATGAAAATCCAAGATATGTGGTGCCCAAATACATACAGACTATGGCCCTTCATATCCAAAATCTTATGATCACCTTGCTTTTATTTTTCACAGAGCCTTAAAAACAACACAAAAGCAAACATTTCCATCTGGAGCAAATGAATTATAAGGGTTGAAAATTATATTCATGAATCTGAATATAATGATGATCTGAAAATGACACTATCAAAAAAATCCTGTGAGACTCATTTTGGTAATACAATTTACTTATAAGGGCTGAATCAGCAACAACAAAAAGTTGTGGTCTTATTTTAATGGAATAAAAGCGGAGAAATAAAAAAAATGCATGCTCTCTTAAATTCTTGACTATATTTAACTTTAAACATTCCTATCATATTTTAAAGTAGATATAAATCCTATAGAGCATGCAATTATTGCATTTAAAAGTTTAAAAGGCTACACTGGAAAAGTCATTAACAGAATCAAATATGATGTGGGACTGCCCGTGTCTCCTGACCATGCTGTGATGTGTCACACGATTCAGCAGAGAGCAGCTGGGCACATCTAGCACTTCCTTGCCATGGCAGGGGAAGGAACAGAGCTGAGTAGCATGCAGGCCAGTCAAAATTTACTTAGAAAGTGATTGTACATGTACAACTTGCTTGGGTAACCTGGGTAAAAGTGGTGGCACGAGCCTCTGGCTGGTTAAAAAACACCAGAGTTGCATTCTTGATGACTCCAGCTTGATTTTACCCCTGTGAGAAGTAAGAATGGTAAGCAGTGAAAGTCAGAGTATGATATTGCTAGATTGTGCTTTGGAATTCAACTTCAAATATGATTCTTAAGAGCATTTATTCTATATCCCCACCTAGGAAGACAATGAAACCTTTTAAAAACAAAAATTATAAAAATTTAGTTATATAAATATTCCAAGAAATCATGATTACGTGAACCTTAAAAATATAAAAAACAAAATTCTACATTACATCTTGTCACAAGATTTGTATGATTCCAAGTTTTTCCAAGATAAAAATCACTATTTTGAAATCTATATATACGTTTAATTCTCTTACATTGTTTCATGCAAAGCTTTATATTTGTTTCCATAGCATCCTGTTTATGTTAGTGATCCACATATATGGATATAATGGCTATAGCTATAGACGGATAAACAAATATGATACAAGTACAATAACAGCAATTAACATCTTTACCTCTAACAACTATTTTAGGGATCATTTCTCCCAATTGTACTATAGCTAGTTATACAATATGACAAGAATGTAAGGAGTAGAGTGACAAGAGTTTTCAAATACCATCTAAGTTAATGATTAATTTATTGCCTCTTAAAGCAGAAATATATTGCAGTTCTTTTGTTATTGTTTTTGTTTTGTTTTTTAGTGTGAAATGTATCACTATATGGGTTAGGTTGTATGATTTCTTACTTTGTCAGCAAAAAGAATGGATATTCTGTGCTCTTCAAAGCATAGCTCAATGTTCTTTTTCTACTTGTGGTCAAAACCTAAGAAGCATGAACCAAAATGTCAATTTCTGGATATGTTATTTTTCATTTATGTGTGTGTATGTGTATGTGTGCAATAGTTATTAAAAAGAATAACCCAGCCAACATAAATATGCATGTGAAATGTGACCTATGTTCAGTGCCAGCAGTTTTAATGAATTTCAGGTTGAAACTGAACTTTGCTGGAATTTAAACCCACTATATAATGTTAGAACATGCTAACTTTTTGCTTTTATTTTTAAAAACAATAAACTCTTAATCTTTGTGTGAGCATATATAAGAATTGCCCTATTACTTTTTCAGAGGGTTTTTTTTTACTACTAATTTAAAAAAATCATCTGTATAAAATTTATTGTTGAATTTATTTCTACTGTTTGAAATAACCTGAAGTTTTATTCTAGCCATATAAAGTATTTAATTTTCTATTTAGTTTGATCTATCTTTCCACTGCTATTTTAAATAATTTTAGTTTCATTACACTCTGTTATTGGTTTCCATGTATCCAAAATTTAGCTTGGAAGAGGATAGAATGGTTATAAAAAGAGTCACCCAAAAAGGAATTTTTGTTCAGATGATAAAATGTTTTCCAGAACTGATAATGAAGTCATTGTGTCTCCACATACCAAATGTATGGTTTTCTAGCAATTAAAAAGATATGGCAATGAGGTGGTATTCTAAGCAATCATTTGAAATATCTGTAGGCATTATAGAGTTTTTGAAATATTCTGGAAATCAACTTTTTGGTAGAAAGAAATTAAGATATTTAACTTCCATAAATCCAATTTGATAAAACCTATGAGATTAATGTAGCAAAAGTTTCTCTGCCTCTTTGTTTTTTTTGTTTTTTTTTACCTCTTCTTGATCCCAAGGTAGTCTTGTCCCTAATCTTCCCTTATTTTCTCTTTATAATAATTTCTTTGGTAAGTTTCTCTATTTTCAGGGAATTAGATAATTATGAAATCTGCATGATCAAATCTGTTTTTAAACCCTTCCCCCCCCCCCCCAGGATCTTACTCCCGATACTGTCACTTCTAATTCAGTATATTCCAATAGAATTCTTCCTCTTCCTACTTAAACTTGGTAACCTTCCTCAGAAGGCCATTTCCAAGAGTGACATTACTGTCACTCCAATTTCCCAGAGTCTTTCTTCACTAGTTTGTCAAATTGCCAGATCTCAGTGCCCATATGTATTATCTTAGCCCGGAATTTCATCACCTCATTGCTATAAAATGATTGTTACCACATTCCCCACGATAAATTCATTGATACCAAACAAACTTGCCTAAGACCAATTCTAAACTTTTCCACTTCAAAGATTTTACATTCTGAAAACACCTTACTCACCCAAACATATTTTCCACTATGTTCTCAACCAGTACTTTATTCATGCTGATTGTTTCACTGCTACACCTTAATACTAAGCCCATTCTCATCTGTGAGTTTCCTTTGGTAGGGTTTTGCTTTGGCTTTCTGATCATATATTTGACCCAAACTTGGAGGCCTATTTCAATTTTATCTCTTCCATTAAGCAGCTTGCTATGTTCTTGCTGTTCTCAATATCTATAATTTTTATATTCAGTCCTGCAGGATAAAACTCTTTAATAGGTCTTGAATGATTTTGAGAATTAGTGTTAGCTTCCTCAAAGATGTTAAGATTTCCCAAAGGGGGTTATAATATAGAGTTCTCCTTTAACTTTCCTTACTCTTAGTAGCCCAGCAGAGTGCTGAATTCACAAAAAGTACTGAATAAATGCTCATTAATTAATTGATGGTTTTTCTTAATAGAGCTATTTTAGGTGATGAAAAATAAATTAGAATTAAAGAATGAGCAATATATAAATTAGAATTGAGCTCATTAAGCAGACTTTGAGTGGAATTCCATATTATACCTCATTTTGTATGTATTTTTACATTAAAAATATTTTCAAATTTATAATTATAATGTATCTCAGCAGTGCTGAAATGCCTGAAAGAAAGGATCAGGAGCTATGAGTTATGACATTGTCAACTACTTATTACTTATACAAATTCTGTTGATGCCATTCTTAAAAAGAGAAGTTTTTGAAATATGCTCACAAAATCAGACATCATCGGTCTGATTCCTGTGGTGCCAAATATCATACCCTCAAGCTAAAATCTGTCTTTTATAACTCTGTGCTGGATTTACTTCCTACTGCTATATTAGAAGTCCAAAAATAAGTACTAGTAAAAATTTTAATGTTTTCCACGATGCAAAACTGCAAAATTAATACCATTAAGCTGCTATTATGGGATTCTATTAATTCTAATCACACAGTGGGAACAATTCTCTTTCTTCTTTGTTTTATTTTGAACAACTAGTAATGTGACAAGAAGAGCACATTTTCAACTTTTACCTCTTAACTGTAATCCTCCAGTGGAGGTTCTCTAAGCAGTTCTTAGCATTTTTCAAGCTAATCTGGAACACCTTATAGATTTGCTCACCCTTGACTGGGCAAAATATAATCAGTGCTTCATGCATTTTTCTAATATGTGTAATACTTTCATAAATTAATAACACTCTATCATAGTCAGTAAGCCTGCAGAGGCGAACAAAAGCTACATAGAACTTTCTCATTAAAAAAAATCATAGCAAAACCCAATATAGAAAGTAAGGAGATGACACTTTTACGATGATCAGAAATACGGTTCATTGATTTGTCTATAGAGCATAATGTAGTGTAGAATAGAATGCGTTAAATAAGGCTGATTTTTTGACAGGCCACAATTTTTAGCCAGATTTTCAAACTGTCAAGAAGATGAATATACGAATTACTCAAGATGATGATTTCCTGTGGACAGCTGGAATTTCTATGAATGGATTTCCCAGTAAAGAACATCTCATAATTTTCCAACATTGTCATATATATGACTTTCAATATACTTTTTTTAAATAATGCATATAAACACAATAAAAATACTAAATAACCATAATGCATGGTTAATTATAGGAAATGCAACAAAAACTTTAAAAGCATTCTTACCTCTTTGCTTTCTTCTAGTTCTGACTCACTGCTAAACTCTTCAGTATTTAAGTTTTCAAAGTCAGACTCTCCAACAGCAATTGGCACTGTTACGGTGAGGCTGGGATTGTTTATGAATGACATATAATCATTTTCATCGATTACATATTTTTCAACACTGCTTCCGGTACCTACACCACTGGTGGTTCCATTCCCATCTTTAAGATAATTAAGTTCTTTGCTTATTTCTATTCCAGTATTATTGGAGATGCAGCTGTCTATTTTGTTGCCTTCATGGATCTCTATAACTTTTGGCTTTCTAAAAAAGGTTTTTCTGAAACACTCCCGTATCTTATTTTTCACATAATCAATTCCCTTTTGCATCCTTCCTACTGCAATCTGGAGATTGTTCATTTCATTATCATCATCAGTAGCAGCAAGATTGTCTGAGCTAAATGAACTCAACAATAAGGCCAGAAAGAGGTTCAGAACCTAAAAGAAAACAAGAAAATTTGCTACATTAATATGAAGTATTCATAAATTAATAACTTCAACAGAGAATTCATAGATCTTTACTAAAATTAATTCAACAAATACGTACTGTATTTCAGACACATGTCTTAATCACACACTATTTAAAGGACCTGAAACCTTCTACCTGCTGTCGGGGTGAAATGATAAAACAAATGCATTTTCTTTTGTAAAGAAGGACAATAAGAAAACTTCTAAGACTTTAATTGTCTACTCAGGGTTGTCAGTGAACAGACAAAAATCCCACTTTTATGGTTTTGGCCAATAAGGAAAAAAAAAGATGATTTTAGTCATTTTACTTCATTTTATCAGTTTGTCTAGAGAATGTGTAGCTTCGTGTGTATAAATAATGAATTTATTTATTTGATAGCCTGGCTGTATGTGTTAAACAGTATACTTTTAATATAAATTCCTTTGTCCAATGGCCACAAATTTATAACAGCAGAAATTTCTAAGTGCAAATTACATAAGGTTAACACACTTCCCATCAAAGCAAGAACCCTGGTTTGTTTCCTTATTTCTGTATCAGATTTTGTTCATAATCTAGAGTTTCCTAATATACTGTTCTGAAAGAACAAACACATGTCTGCAGCTGTTCCACAAACATTCTTTAAATCTTTTTTAATGTTTATTTATTTTTGAGAGAGAGAGAGAGAGAGAGAGAGAGAGAGACAGAGCGTGAGAGGGGGAGGGGCTGACTGAGAGAGAAGGAGACAGGAATCTTAAGCAGGCTCTGGGCCTGTCAGCATAGAGCCTGATGCTGTGCTTAAACCCAGATCATGAGATCCTGACCTGAACTGAAGTCAGACACTTAACCAACTGAGCCACCCAGGCACCCCTCCACAAACATTCTTTTAAGCAGTCTCACTTGAAATGTACCTCTCAAAGGAAAGGTTCAGTACGATGGCATAAAGAATACTTTGTCCACACATAATTGAGAAATTTATGCATTTCATTATTGCATTGTCAGTGCCCATACATATGAAAACTTAAACTACAATAACTTATTTTCTTTTAATAAAGCAAATTCAGGGAAGGATATATTTAGACCCTTTCCAAGTCATTTGAATAATTACAATACATAGCTACAATATAATAGCCTATCTTATTGAAATTTATCTTCAAAATTTGGTAGTATGCAACTTATGCCTCTGAGTAAGCCAGTAGTATGAACTATGATTGTGTAAAGATCAATTTCAATATAAAATAGACAATTATATTTTTAGTTTTACTGGAGATCATTTTCTTCTCAAAGTAAAAATAGGATAAAAATAATTCAAGCCATAACAGTAATATTGGGATTAAATTAGTTTTCATAAAAACATTTCTTTGAAAAACAAAAACAAAGAAGAAAAACTAATATTTTTGCTCCAAACTTCCACAAATATACTTCAGTTAATCCTTACCCCAACCATAAGATTTCTGCTTTTTTTTCCCAATGTCATAATTGGGAAACTTGAGGCTCAGAGAAGCTAAGTAACTCCCCCAAGCTCAGAGTGCTAGCCCTAGGATTTGAGTCTAGGTTATTGAAGATCAAACCGGAGCTGTCTATTGCATCAGGCCACCTTTCTATCTACAGTTTGATCTTGTTCTTAAATATGAACATTTGTAATACATACATACCACAAGGTTTCCAATGACCATGACCAACATGAAAACAATAAGGCACATGGTTTGGCCAGCAACCTCCATACAGTCCCACATGGTTTCTATCCATTCTCCACATAGCACGCGGAACACAATCAGAAAGGAGTGAAAGAAGTCATTCATGTGCCAGCGTGGAAGTTGACAGTCACTGGAGATCTTGCAGACACATTCTTTGTAGCTTTTACCAAACAGCTGCATGCCGACCACAGCAAAAATGAAGACAATGATGGCCAGCACCAAGGTGAGATTACCTAGAGCCCCCACAGAATTGCCAATGATCTTTATCAGCATATTGAGGGTGGGCCAGGATTTTGCCAACTTGAAAACTCGAAGCTGTAATTAAGTGAAAGGATAATCTCAGTATAATCACAATATAATTTTAGAAGTTAGACAGACATTGTTTTATTAGTATACCATAATATAGACCTACCTCTGAGGGATATAAAATCTCAAACCGTACTAAAATTCAAATCCAGTGAAAAGAGTTAACAACACTAGAATTGTAAAATCAAGTCATATCATTTAAATGTAAAAATAAAAGAGAAAATATTTCAGAATAAATAAAACATTCTGGTTAATCAACAGATATATCCTTAGAAACAAATTAATATTTTGATTACACTCACTTAAACTGAATTGATTTTAGTAAAATTAATGTCACCCTCAGACTACATTTTTTTAAAATTTTTTAATGTTTAGTTTTGAGAGAGAGAGAGTGAGCGGGAGCGAGCATGAGCAGGGGAGGGGCAGAGAGAGACGGAGACACAGAATCCAAGCAGGCTCTAGGCTCTGAGCTGTCATCAGCACAGAGCCTGGTGCGGGGCTCGAACCCACAGACCAAGAGATCATGACCTGAGCTAAAGTCGGTTGCTTAACCAACTGAGCCACCCAGACACCCCCCTCAGACTACATTTTAGAGTAAAAAGAAATATTAAAAATCTGAGTTATATATTTTAATGGGTATTTATAAAATAAAACTGAAATAAACATTTAAAAAAACTTACATGAAGGTTTCCTTTCAATTTGAAAAAAAATACACATTTTACTTAATTTCCAATAAAATTTTACATATTTTGAGATAAATTTGTTTGCCAAATTTAAAAAAGTTTGTTATACCATTGTTTTAAATGCTAATGGCATCAAATATTTTCCTACATGTTTCTTTAAAGTAGTTCCCACTAATATAAGTAAGGTTGATAAAAAGCTAACATTAGGGGCGCCTAGGTGGCTCAGTTGGTTAAGCAACCGACTTTAGCTCCTGTTAACCATCTGACTCTTGACTTTGGCTCAGGTTACGATTTCATGGTTCTTGAGATCAAGCCCCACAGTGGGTTCTGCACTGATTGTGCACAGCCTGTTTGGGATTCTTTCTCTCTATCTCTCTACCCCTCGCCCACTCATGCTCTATCTCTTTCTCAAAATAAACACTAATAAAAAAGAAAATTCACATATCTTTAAAAAAAGCTAATATTAATTGATACCTGAAGTTTTTATTTACATTTCTTTACAGAGTTGAAGCCAAAAAAGGTTTAAGTGAATTTAAAGCATAATTTTAGAGGCACATGTGTGCTTTTAAATGTGCCCTGTATAGCTAATCATTATGAAATGCTTCAACCATTTTTATCATTCTTAGTTTTAAAGAGAATGTTTATATATTTTTTTAGAGTATCCTGCATATTGATGTAGATTCAAAACATTATTAAAAGTAAAATATAAGATACACATTGATTCATTTTCAAAATAAATTTTATGCCAGTGATAGAATATAAACATAGTCTAAGTAGATACCAATCTGAATGATCTCAGTACAGACAATCCCTCCACATTTGCCAGGCCAAGCTCCATCAAACTAAGGCTGACAATAATTCCATCAAAAATATTCCAGCCCTCTTGGAAATAATAATATGGATCCATGGCAATAATCTTGAGAACCATTTCTGCTGTGAAGATCCCAGTGAAGACCTAAAGTGAAATAAAGATCACAAACATTGAAGAACTTTTGGTATTGCAAGAATCTGTAAAGAATATTAAATAGTTATGAGTAAAAACATTTAAAATGGAGAAATGCAATAAACTGATATAAATTTACCATTTTTTTTTCCCCAGGGGAGTATTTGGTTTACTTAACAAATATGCTAGATTTAACAAATCAGCTAGATATCCAAGAAAATGCTGATTTGAAAACATTTCCTCATTCACATTTTATATCTTATACTAAATGGTAACTACTGAATTCCATCCCTTTTTGGTACATCATACTTCTCCCATAATCACAATGAATTTTGTTTTTAGTATTATTGCAGTAGGAACAAATATATATATTATTTGAAGTTACTGTAAATCTATTTTAAATTTGGTAAAAAGCATATTTTGTTCTTGATTTTTGTGATATTTTTTCAGGGACATCATCTTATTTCTATAATTTTATAAATATTCCTGAAATAAGAGTGAGGGTGCCACAAATGTTTTATAATAATAATCTCTGGATGCATGCCTCAGAATTAAGGTTAATGGATTAATAGAGCAAGGAGCTGCAGATCTAACTGAAAACAGCAGGAGAACATTCTCAGTGTGCATACACTCACAGTTAAATTAATAAATTATTTGAGTGGTTGGATGAATGCCTGTTTGACAATAGAAAGAAAATGAAACAAACTCAAAAAAAATTTTTTAACTCAAAATCACAATCTAAGAGACCCAGGGGCATGAGGAGTTATGAAATTACTCTTGCAAAAAAATCTTTTAAAGCAATTATCTTAATTAAATATAGGTAATAGCTGCATTTTATGACTGTAAAGTCAAGCTTACCATTTACAAGGTAAATCAGCCTTTACCTTGAAGTAACTCTGTCAAAATAACACTATCCAAAATTATTTGGTTTCCTAAAACATCAGGTTAATTAAAAGAAATATTGATCTACTCTTAGAAATGTATAAATGCAGCTAACATATTATTTTCCTAAACACAGAAAGACCTAAGGGAAACACCCCTTCCAGAAAAAATAGCTTAACTTCAGTTCATCATTCATTCACTCAAGTAGAAATAAATGTATTTCAAGTAATCTTAACGCATGAAAATCCAGATACATGGTGGAATGCACACTGAAAATTATTTCTTTTTTATTTTATAGAATGACTCACCATAAGATATTTTTCCCTGGTGAATGTAAAATAAATTTTGATTTAGAGAAACTTTATTTCTTATACAAAGTCTCAGGAGCAGATAACTATTTGAATTAGCAGCCTGATTATAGAAATATGTTAAACTGAGGTACAAACTATCCAGGTAAATCATCTACAAATATTCCTTTCTACAGAAAAATCATAAGGTGATCTTTTCAGCTCTTCTGAAATGACTGGATCTCCTGCATTATAAAAGCTTATACCTTAGGGGTGCCTGGGTGGCTCAGTTGGCCAAGTGCTCAACTCTTGATTTGGACTTAGGTAATGATCTCACAGTTCGTGAGATCAAGCCCCATGTCAGACTCTGAACTGACATTGTGGAACCTGCTTGGGATTCTCTCTCTCCCTCTTTGCCCCTTCCCCGCTTGTGCTTGCTCGCTGTCTCTCTCTCTCTCAAAATAAATACATAAATAAATATTTTTTTAAAAATCCCTATACCTTAAATATACATTCTTTCATCTAAAACCCCAACATGAAACTCCTTTTATTTTCATTATAATTTGCAATTTAAAATTATATCTATTTATATCCTTAAATGCTTTCAATTTAAGCCCTAAAAATCATTTGTATTGTGTTTTGGTACATTTTAGTCTAGTTTAGTGTTGTCAGTGATTAGGAATTTTTAAAAATCCCTTCTCATTCTAACAAAGGTCAATCTAGCATACTAATTTAATGCCTATGCTTACATGATTTTAAAACTCCATCAAGAAATTCCAAGAATAAAAAGAACTGGCAACCTCTGAATCTGTATTAGATTATGTAAATAATACCCATGTATGGTTTATAAGCAATGCTAATGTGTGGTTTATAAATATGCATTCAGCTACCTTTGAATTTTCTATATCACAAAGAATTTTTAAGACTCAAAACAATTAATAAAAAACATATTGAATGTTTATTGTTTGGTCTTAGTCTAATTCTATCTTGTTTTCTGATGAAGCTTTTTGTCTTTTGAAACCGTAGATTATATGCATCTGTAGCCACTCATTCATTCAGAAAAAGCTGCTAAATACCTACTAAATGGTAGACATTTTGCTGGGCTCTGAAAATATAGTAGAAATTAAGATATACAAACCTGAGGCTGCATAAAGCTAGGTCATTTAGACTGATACATTTCTCTTTTTTTTAATGTTTATTTATTTATTTAGAGAGAGAGCATGGGCAGGGGAGAGGATCAGAGGGGGAAGAGGAGAGAGAGAGAGAGAGAGAGAGAGAGAGAGAGAGAGAGAGAGAGAGAATCCCAAGCAGGCTCTACACTGTTAGCGCAGAGCCCGGCGTGGGATTCGATCTCATGAACCATGAGATCATAACCTGAGCCGAATCAAGAGTTGGACGCTTAACTTACTGGGCCACCCAGGTGCCCTTAGGCTGATACATTTCTTATGGACAATGAATTTATTGGCTTCCTAATCCAGCTTCTTTAATGAAGAGATAAATTCAGTAAGAAGTTCCTAACCTATTGTAGGTGATGACACATGATAAAGTAAAAATGTTAAGTGCTAAGGATGGAGAATGGAGAGGAGAATCAGCCTGGGAGTCTAAACCAAGAGTAAAGAAATTTGATGCATTTTGAGTTGTTCTGGGGGACACAACACTTGGGATGACCAAATATTAGAGTTTAAGGTCTTATTTCAGGATGGGCAGGCTTCCTTACTATTTACTTAGAGAGGAAAGTTATGTTGATGTACATTAAAAAAAGAAATGTTTATCCTAAAGGCTGAAGTTTGCATATCAATCAATTTGCTCTCCAGAACATCTACTTGCCCAGACTTATGTTCCATTTTTTTTGTAGTGAATGTGATGTACTGTAGCCTACTTTTGCTCTATTATTATTAGCCTCTTATTTTAATGGTTTTAGTTTTATTATTCCAATGCCTTTTGGATATACATCTTTAAATATTTGTTGTTGTTGTTGATTGGTGGGGGAGGTGAAATTGAAATATACTTTAAAAAATTGGGAAAGCATTTAACATTTATGGTGTTCTTTTCCCTCATGTGTCAAATGAGGTTATTCATTGAGATGACTCATCAGGTCTGTATCTAAAATTCTTAGATTTCTGTCAGCATTGTGTGGCCTACCAAATTTTATTCAGAAATTGGTGACAACAATTATTACACAAGAGCCTCATTGTAAGTTGTCAGTTTGGAAACGAGATAGCTTTGTATTATACTATGAAAGGAGTTAAATGACCAGATAGCACCTTTATTGATGCAAGATGCCTCCCAGGTAAATTTTAGGATTCGGCTCTCAAGTGTTTTATCTTTCAATAAGCAAAAGTTATTTTTTTTTTCCTTAAAAGAGTTATCATGTCCCTCTCCTGAGATTTTAAATTTATACACTATTCCATACCATTTAATTGAAATAACTTAGCTAATTGTGTTTCTTTAGGCTTTTAATATGCAAATAACCTGTGAGATCCTTAGTACAAGTATGATGTTCCGAGTTCCCTTCAGGGTCCAGCAGAATAAAGGGATATCATGGGCTCTTAATCACTGGTTACAATGAGAGTTATACTAAGAGAACTAATCAGTGTAGGAGCTACAAACCTCTATCTGTATTCCTTGAAGAAAGAGTTACAGGTTAGTTGGGAATGTTTGTATGATGAAGAGGTTGTCTTATCTGCTATGATTGATGGAAGATTTTTTGCTTATAAAATCTCTAAGTGGGTGCATGGATTTTATAATGGTTAAAACAAAAACAAAATAGAACATCTTAGAGAAACTCAGCAGATATTTGAGGTCTCTTGATACTCAAGTTGATCAACACAATCAGTAGAGAAGTGATGTACTTTTTATGTGCTCCAGAAACAGGATACAAATGGGGTGCATTGATCTAAGTAAAGCTGAAAGTTCCACAAGTCTTTTATAGTACATTCATGTGTTAGCAATTCAACCAAAACCTAGGTGGCCTTATTTATAAGGTATTAGTCAATCAGTTGAACAGTAATAACTCTCCATAGAAACTAAATTTATTTAAATGAGTGAACTATAAACTCCATAAAATATGCAGTATAACCATGCATGGTGTAAAATATAGTCCAAAGTCAAATAAGTCCCAAGATATAAGAAATATATTCTCTCCTCTCCTTCCCTCTCTTTTACTCTATCTCTGTCTCTTTGTCTCTTTCTCCCTATATAGATTTTTTACATATTTTTTACATATAATTAAACATATATAATTTTTCATATATAAATATTTATTATAAAGCTTGTTATGGGTATAAGATACTATATGAGAAACTATGAAATGGCTTATACATATGATGTTATTATTAATAATAACAAGGAGCTTTCAGCAAATAGAAATAGTCAGTTTACAAATTCTCCTACTTTTATGATTGGAAATAGTTAACTCAGGTCTGTTTCCTGTCATGTGTACTCTCTATCTAGGTGAGCCTTGTTTCCCCAGTGTTAACCTCAGCTTACCAATGGTTCTACCACAATCTGTCAGTCATCAGTCTTATACCCCACCTCTATACCTCATTATCTCCATCGCTACTCATAAAGTTACAGAATTTTAGAACTGGAAGGGACATGAAAAATCACCTAGTCCAATATATTCTACTCATTAGAAAACAGACCCAAAGATCTGAATGACTTTTTCAAGAGCACCCAATTATTTAGCATGGATAGTTAGACTTGAACCCAGGTTTGGTGCTTTAGTCTAGTGCTTTTCCATTCAATCATCCTATAATCCAACCTCTCTTATCGTGTGCTTCCAAACTAGTGCTTCAACATTGGAATTCCATAAAACCTCAATTTCCTGCTTCAGTCTGGAAGATTTCCAAAATTTCTTCCTAACTGTTCAACTTCCTTAACTGTCCAATATCTTAGGAAAAATACCAGAGCTAGAGCAGAGCTGTTTTCCATCAGTATTTCAGAGAAAGGTTAATAGCATATATTAGAGGAAGGAAATTGTTTATTGAGCACATGCTAGATGCCAGGCATAGTATTGTTTTCACATTACCTCATTTGGCCTTCACAACAACTCCAGGAGATGGGTATTAATATATCCGTTTCAAAATAGAAAACAAAGATTCAGATTTTTTTTATCAGACTTGTCCAGATGCTACATTATTAGTAAGCATTGGTAATAAGGTCAAACCCACTCCACCCAACTCCAAAGCCCATGTTCTTTCATGAAAACATGCTACTTAATTGAAGCAGCCCATTTGGTTAGGAAACAACCATTTGATTATTTATTGAGCTGCAACCATGTAAACACTGTAGGAGATAAAAAAGAAAAATGGGACATAACCTTGAAGAATATGAAGAATTGAGATGAGGTGATTTGAGTCAGAACACTCTAGATGTGAAGTAGAGAACAGTGAAATATTTTCCCATATGTAAGCATATAAAGATGTGATGTTTGTGTAGTATAGTGACATGATTGTTCTGATGGGCCAAAAGTGGCTGATTTAGGAAACAGTGGACAATAAGATGGTATAGAAAGGATGGTATAAGATGGGGAGTCTTGAAAAACAAATAGGACTGTTGAGCCACAACAGATAATACTTTAGCAAAGTGTAAGCATACTGAATGCAGCGTGTTAATATTATTTTAATAGTAGTTATAGAATTAAAAAAAGAGATACCTTGAAAGAAGAAATAATGTCTTCATGTCAACTTGTATATAAGAAATAAAGAAAAAGTAAGTCAAAATGGCTATCAGATTTCTATCTTTGAAGTTGGGAGGCTCTTTGAAGCTGGGAGGCTACACTAGAGGTAACACAAGACTAAATTGAGATTGTTAGGGTTTTCAATAAGCTGTGAGAAAGATGATCTTTCAGCTGTCACATACTGTGTTTAAAGCTATTCTTGAACAACTGTCTGTAACAGTTGTAAATATAGGACCTGGACACAGCTTATACCACAAGAGTAGATTATTTCTATAGTTGTTGAATACATAAAAACATTAAATGGAAAACATAGCCTTAGTAGACATAAGAAGTCCAGAAAAGAAGGCAGAGATAGGGTGATTGGAAAGATCAAGGAACAATCATTTAAAAAAAATCAATATCACAGATGTCAAGGATGAAGCAAATCTCAAGAATCAGATGGGTGTTTTACTAAGTCAAATAATGCAGTTAAGTCAAGGCCACTTACTGGGTAGACTTTTATGAAATCGTCTGCCCAGTATTCCCTTTTCAACTTCTGTTGGGAATTGCTCCTCCACCTGTATGATTCCTCAGGTCTGTCATGTTTTCACATGGCTCCACCCTGTGCCTCTGATTAAGCCAGAGGTGAGCATCTGATTCAAGCTGTACCAAACAAGAGTCCTATCATGAGAGTCTTTGAAGTGGAACTGAAAAAGAGATCCAGTCTTTTTCTAGTGCAGAGATTACAAGATGTAAAACCAGTGAGGTATGGCTAAACATGTTCCCTGACCCAGAGACAAAAGAGAAAGTGAACCATCCAAGCCTTGGTTAAAGCATTTCCTGAAGCCCAACTGCAAAACTACCCTTTATATGGTTTGGTAGCTCTTCTTTTTCTTTTCATTTTAAGGGTCACTCTTTTTATTTTCCTCTTAAGGTAGTTTGAGTTTGTTTCTGTCTTGTGCCCAAAAAGAAGCCCTTGATTAATCCTTTCCTTACTTGTTTATCCATTTCAAATTTCTCATATAGATTAAGGAGGAAATGTACATGTCAGCACATACATACACAGATGCTTGCTCAAGTATTTTGAACCAAAATATGACTAAATTACAAATGCGTTACTATTTCTTCTCTTATGTGAATACTACTAAAGCATTTTATCAGGTAATTCAATTTAAAATATGTCCTCTTTCATACAGAAATCAATCTTTATATATTCCCTTCAATGGACATGATTTCTTCAGAGGCTGTATATATTAAAACAGCATTTTTCTGGAGTTGGAATTATATATCATGGTTTTTCTAGACCTATACTTTAGCGAGAATGACAGTAAAGACTTAACAAGGTTACAAACTGCTAAGACACCATGGTCAATCAACATGGACGTTGGTCTGACCAATCAGCAGCCAGAACAGTTGAATTTTAGATTTTATCACTGAGATTCCCTACACAGCACAGCGTTTTTCCTTTGGTGTATATCTCCCATCCTTGCCCAAGGAAACAAATAAGCTTCAAATGAACTTACCAAGTTTCCTACAGTTAATACGCTACTGAATTGACCCGTCATTGGGTAGTGCTCCATAGCCATAAACAGAGTATTTAAGACAATGCAAATAGTGATGGCAAGATCAACAAATGGATCCATAACAATTAAATTCACAAGATGCTTTACTTTTAACCATGCATCACAGCAGTCCCAGATCAAAAACACATTGGCAAATCTGTACCAGCATGGAGGACATTTCTGTCTAGATTCTTCAAGTTCTAGGGGAGCAATAAAAAGGAAGAGTAGTAAATAACAATAAAAATGAATTATTGTTGCTATAGATTATACATTACTTGATAAAATCAGTGCTTCTACCTGGGGATGGAAATTCATATTACTTAAGAAACCTCAGAAGGCAATCCCATTAAATATGTTCACAAAATGTTCATTAAAAATTTCATATAAACATATTGACATCTTTTCTTCCTCCTTTAATTAAGTACAGAAAATAAACACCTTCAACTTAATGTTTTGCTTTAAATTAGCTAGCTTTATTACCTAATAACTTGGTAATTATTGATTAAATTGCTATATTCTTTTCATGAAAACAATTTTTTTAAAAATGTCAGTAGTGGAATGATCCACCCTCTTTACTTGCAAAGGGTGAACAGACAGCTACTGTATTTCTCTGGGACATTTACAAAGAGTTATCTTCACCTTAAGAAGAAACCGAATAAAAATAAATGTCCACTATCAAAACAATTTTTAAATAATCTTTACAGAAATATTAAGTGTATCAAGCACTTATTATTCATTTTGAAAGTGCCTTTATAAGAACACTGTCTAAAGCTATGATTCTTATTACTGTGTGTGACCATTCCTCTCCTCTGATTGTCTCCACATCAGCATTAATGAGAATGTATGTACCCTTTTTAGTATAAATTCAAACCCACATCTATTTATGTTATTCATATTTACTCATAACTTTTAGTATTTTTGCCTACAGTATGTTAAAAAGTTGCTAGTAATTTTAATGGGTAAAACCTCCTATAATTATTATGTGACTGTTTAGATAACGTATACACCAACAGGACAAGATACAAAATGTAATTGATATTTTCTAAACACATGTTAAATACTATATGCTTTATATAAGGATACAGAAGACTTATAAAGTTGCAAAACTAATGTAATATCCTTCCAGACTTCATGAACTGGAGACTTATTTAATGAATAAACAGAAGAGTAATAGTTGCTGCCCACTCCCCTGTGTCAAAATTAACAAGGATTTGTGTGAGCTCTCCTTTAGAAGATTGTAAGGGTTTCTGTATATGTGGAAGATGGAGGAGAGATCTTTTTTTAGGGTCAATGTTAAACACAGGTTTTCATTTACCCAATACGTTCATGTGCCTCCTCCAACCATATCACTAACCTCCCTGCCCAGAGAACAGACTAAAGCTTAAAAGAGGTATTTCCTTGTCCTTTTACATACCAAGACTTAAGAAGGGAAGTGTTTATTTTAATTGTTTAGGGATAATGTTACATAAAGATAAATCCTCACTGACATAATATGGAGTAGAGAAATAAGCACTATGCAGACAAGATAACATGTTAAAAAGAGAAAGGGACAATATTAGTTTTTGTAACCAGTGTGATCACACTGTATTTTACATATCATCTACTATGGTTTGTTACACAGTTCTGATCTTGGATAATTGACTTTGTTAATTCTATAGGAGGAAGAAATAGTTCCACAAAGCATATAATTATGTAAAGCTGACTATCTCGTGGCTTGCTTCTTACCCTCCATTGTATTGGTCAGGATGCTAGCTATGCTCATGGCTCTTTGCCTTCCAGAGGAATCCTCTAGCATCTCCATTGAAATCTGGTAAGAACTTAGCCTTCTCTTTCTGACTTCTGTTTCAGTGGTGGTGCCCTGCAAACCAAATACTGATGGTTCAAACCACCCTTTCAATGAATAATACAATACCACAGAGCATTTCTTTGGAAAATCATGCTACATGCAATTTTTCTAGGTAATAGTTTTCAAGTAATAATAAAATATTAAATGTATTGTTAAGTTAAAAACACTTTTTAAAAATTATCACAAGTGATAGCATTTAACAAGATTTCACCAGTTGGATGCAATTGTATAAGGCAATTTTATGGCAAGAATATTTTAATTAACCTGTTGGAATTTTCAGAGAAATTTCATAAGCATGACTTTAGCATATTGTTTCATTTCATTCAAATGCAGATTATTTTCAGCTTATCTCAATGATTAATAATCATATCAATCTTCTCCCCCCAAAAATGGTAGGATTATAATGTTGCAAGGCAGAATTATTTTCTTTGAAGCTATATTGACAGTATTAACATATATTGGCCAATTTTTTTCCATGCACAAACACAGGTGTACAATGAAATGTGTGTGCTTTCCTGAGATTTCTTTGATTATTTCTATATGCCATCCTATAAGAAATCAAAACATGTTAGAGTCATTTTAATAGACATCAAAACATTTTAGCATCCCTGTAATATTCATATTTATATGGAAACTGCCTATTATCAATATATTGGTCATTATAATATTTAATTTTAAATATATGAAATTTCCAGAAAATGAATATATAATTATATAATTCTGTGTGAACATACATTTATAATAACAATTTGGTTGTCATAGTGCCCATTGTTTTGTGTTGGTTTGTCTACTGAATTTGCAGATGTTTCTTCTCAGACTCTAAAAACTCTGAAGCATTTGAAAGCTAATGGTCTTATACAATTCAGTTGGTTCTAAAGATTCTTGTTTTTCATTCAATAAATCATATATTATTTTTGAGGCATTTCATTTTGGGGAAGCAGGATGGTATAACAGGCTAAACCGCCCAGGCTTTGATTATTTCAAATTGGTGTATAATGTCAGGAGTAGCTAACTTATCTATTATCACCTCTGGCAGAAGCTGTCCAGTAGGTGAGGTTAGAGCTGACGGTCCACCCACCAAGGAAACCACACCATTGCAATCCACAGTGCTGTGCATCTTCCCATTTGCTGGAAGCCCTGGCACCATCCTGGATGACATACTGGCCTGACTAACGTTACTGTTGCGTCGCTCTCCATGTCTGTGTGGCACAAACAGTGAATCTCTCCTGCTCTCGCTGTCCTCAAATGTACTGTGCTCATCATCAGCAAAGTCATTTTCAGAACCGACATCCTTCGCCCGACCTCTGAAGCTGAAAATGCTTGTTTTGCTATTGCGTCGTGGGGAAAACAGGGAGCCACGGATACTTAACAGAGACTGAGGAGAGAGCAAGAGAGAAAGGAATTGGGAGTGGGGTGGGAGGGACAGTTACTTAACAAAAGTCTTAATATTACAGAATCTATTTGCATTTGGATTAGAATAGTTGTGCGCTTAAACACAGGTAATCAAGTTTATAGAGAACACGTATGTTTTGATATTTTTATTAAAGACCACAATGCAAATTTGGGCATAAAGCATGTTTTTCTGATTAAGAATTGTAATTTGTAATTTACTAAGTGCATGACCATTTCATTTCATATTAACTCTAATACTATGAGGTGGATTTTGTGATCATAATGTTATAGGTGTGGAACTGATGCTAGAAAGGACAAATGATTCTTTTTCAAGGAAGTAGTGGTCAAACAAATAGATGGCTTTCACTCCAAAATCCTATGATCTGAAGGGCATGCAACTTGGAAAATAAGTTATGGCTCAAGAGAGATTGTTGGCTCAAATTTAAAATATGTGTGCCAAATGTGTCACTTCTAGATAATGATTTAAAAACAAAACTATTATCTCTCTGTTCTCTTTTTTTGGATTCTAAAAGGAAATTAGTTTACTTTCTTTCTGGATCTGTTTCTCTCTATCCATGTGGGAATAAAAGTCACGAAATTTACGATGCTGTCTTCCAAATTTGCTAATAGTTTCCCAAATATAGCTACTAGTGATTCACCTTGAGAGAATATATGTCATAGCAAACACAACGGAGAGAATTCCTAAACTGCCATATAAATTCTATTGTTACTTAAAATTCAACACTAGCTTAAAAAGGCAAGACATATATACATGACTTTACCAAGGAGGAGGATGTAGAAGATAGCTTATCCTTCTGATCTCACTTCAATTTTATTAAAAGGAGCTGGATGATTCAGAACTTTTTTTATTATATATGTTCTCAAATAAATTGGGTAAATGGTACTGGAAAATGAAGATTTAACATGAAATCCCTTCTTTCACCCTTTTGAATGAATTTTAAACGAGCAGCACCAAAAATCTCTATTCTAGCCTTGGCGATAGTTTTCAAAAACATCTCTATTCAGTCTGTAGAATCTTTGTTTATTTTCCTCATCATTAAGAATGAAATTCCCAGGAGTGCCTGGGTGGCTCAGTCCATTAACAGCTGACTCTTCATCTCGACTCAGGTCATGATCTCATGGTCGAGCTCTGTGTTGGGCTCTGTGCTGACAGTGAGAAGCCAGCTTGGGATTCTCTCTCTCCCTCTCTTTCTGCCCTTCTCTCGCTCGTGCTCTCTCTCTCAAAATAAATAAATAAACTTAAAAAAATGGCATTCTCCATTTCTTCCCCTGCTTAGACTCTCAAAACCCCTCCTACCTATCTTCATAACCAGGGTTTTATATGTATGTATATGTGTATGTATACATATATATGTATACACACACACACACACACACATATATATATGCATATATATCCATATGCCTGCAGCAGACATGCTTGGACCTTGTCATTCTTCCTCCAAACTTCAGTGCAAAGCCAAATAAGATAATTTTAGTAGGAAAAAAACATAGGAAAGGCAGACTCCATCAAATTTATTTTTGGTTCCTCTGCCTAATTAGGTCATGCTGATTTTCTTAGGCCCCAATTTTAGCTTTCTTTTTATGGCTTTTCCCAGACTGCAAAGCACCAGAATAATCGTTGTTGCCCTCTGTCATAGTGATGTTCTGGAAAGATATTTTTCATTAAGAAATGTGCTCTTGCTTTGGACTTACTCAGAACATCCACAGAAACTATTGGCTATCCAGCTTGTCCAACTTGAGACTGTGCCTTTGTTACACTCGGTTCACACACAGTTGGCTACCCAATGCCAGACAGTAGTTAGACTGATTTTTCTAATCAAGCAATGTGATCAAGAAATCAGATACCATGAGGGCATAAACTCAGCCCCCAGTAATAAAGAATGTTAATGTTTTAATCTCCTTAGACTCAATTTTAATTAGCAATAAAATAGTGCTTTTTATCAGACATGTGTTTTGAAACTTTAGTGTGTATTTTTACGTCCCGGGTTTTTTTTGACTTGGGATTCAATAAGTAGTGGATAGGACTCTGGATATGAATATCCAATACATATTCCAGGTGATTCTAATGCAACTATTAGAAGAATGCTAGCTTTTTCTTACATTAATCCCTCAGATGGCTCAGTGTGATCATCTTAATATACCTATGTTCCACAACTGTCTTTGGGAACTGAAAATCAATCTACAGGATATTGGTTGGGAGTATGTGGTATGTGTGTAAATTTATAATGTATCAGATACATTCCTTTAATTTGCATGTTTTTATGTTGGGGTGCTTTCAAAGGCTTTCCAGAATTTTGAGTTTATTTGAAATTTCTATTCACTCTTTGGAAAGTATAATAACGGGTGTGAGCAGAGCTTTCAAGGCAACAGAGACTGAAAAAGAGGATAACAAAAATAGTATTCAGAGAAAATAAACCAAAAATAACACACTAGAGGATGCAGCAAAGTAGAGGGAATACCCACAGCTGTGGCAGCCCTTCTCTAAGGAAAACAAGCTTTTATGCTTTAAGGACCAGAAGGCCATTTTTCTTTGCCGCAGACACAGCACAACGTGAGTCCTAGGTATCTTCATTATTTTTTTGCATTGTTCCAAAAAAGTAAATATGAACTTTTTCTCTTATAATATTCAAAAACAAAAGGGAAAATAGAAGACATTAGGTGTGTAAAAGACAGTCCTCCATGTAGGGATTGAACTTGAAGTCAATTGGGAAAAGTCAAGATGGAAGATGATGCAGAGAATTTAAAGATGTTCTAGTGGAAGCATGTAAAGTGAGTGTTGGCAATACTCACTTAATAGCATTTCAAATTCAGTATATGTACCTGTCAATGTTTTCAATAAATCAACCACTATACTTGGTTATAACTACAAACCTGGTTTAAAATAAATTTTCTGTGTGTCCAAATGGCATAGCTAAAATCTTTGGAGGGGATTTACTTTCCATTGTAAATCCTTAAGTACCTTTTCATGTTATACTCTGAACATGATTTATCTATTTGAAAATAAAATAATGACTAAACATAAAATAACATTTAAAATTTATGTTAGTAGAGGGCAGAGTATCCATCATTTATGGCTTCTCTGCCTCGACATTTTCAGAAGATAAATTTGTTTTGAACAGTATGCCATGTCCATCTTTTGCTTCCTATTCCCACTACCTTCACTGATTCTCTTTACTATAAGAGAGTCCCTTTTTGTTTACAACCAGAAATTGTAAACTGCTTCTGGTATATTTTTGCTTGTGAGTTTTGTCAATGCTCCCTGTCTGTCTTTACTGGGATATGTAAATTATCAATGTTAATAGGATCTTATTTTTATTTTTGAAATCTCTCCCATCTGTCTGTCTATCCATTTATTTATCTACCTACCTATTTATCTACCTACATACTATCTCTCTATCTATAAATACTGGAAAGTGAACTATATCTAACATATGTATATAGTGATATTGTTTTGAGTATTAAAACTCTGGCTGCCCCGCAGCTTGCCTCTGCTATTGCCCCTCCAGCGTTCACTCAACACTGGCCTCACAGATGCTCCTTGAGCATTCCAGGAATCCCACTGCACCAGAGCCTTACATTTGGCTCTTCCATGAGTCTGGGATGGTCTTCAGTGAGATAGCCCCTTTCCTTGCCTCCTTAAAATCTTTGCTGAAATATCTCCTTTACAGTGAGGGCTTCCCAAACCACCCTATTTAAAAATTTTACTTCCAGTTAGTGTCCCTGATCCCCTTTTTGTAATTTACTTTTTCCCCCATAGCACTTATCACCTTCTAACATAGTCTGTAACTTGTTTATCTCATATATTGTCTGTCTTCTTTAATATAAATTTACATGAGGTCAGTGAATTGTGTCCATTCACTGAAGTATTTTCATTACCTAGAACTATTTCTGCCACATAATAGGTGGTCAATAAATACTTGTTGATTGGCTGAATGAACTAATTCACAGTTTCTCCTTGAGCACAGTGATGAAACAATGATGGAAATAATACTGTTTTCAAAAATATGTAAATGTGCTCACATAAATATTGTTACTATGCATATACATTTGTGATTATTGAAACTACTCAAAAGTTTTTAGTTTCCCTCATTTGGAATAATTCACCAACTTAATAAGAGCTTTACTATTTGTCACATAAGATTTCTATATGTTGCTTAATCTCACACAACTCAAGGTAGATATCATTATCCCCTTTTGTAGAAATTAAACACAGTACAAATGACTTGAAAGGTCACAGGACTCACTTGGAGTTCAGATATGAACAGAAGCTTCTGTGATGTCAATCATTATGTTATAGTGTCAAATACTCCTAATCCTAATGACTCTTAATCATCTTAATAATGCTAAAATATCAAGGCTGACAGTGTAAGCCAAAAAAACCTGGTAGGAGAAATTAACTTGCCAAATAGAGCTTCCAGTTAATCCCAAATGTGTTGTGCTGATATAAAACCATACTTTATATTTGTGTTATGCAAGATAATAATTGGATCTCTTGGTACTGGCATTATCTGAAGGGAAATGAATTTTTTAAAATATTTTTAATGTTTTATTTATTTTTGAGACAGAGAGAGACAGAGCATGAGAGGGGGAGGGGCAGAGAGACAGGGAGACACAGAATCTGAAGCAGGCTCCAGGCTCTGAGCTGTCAGCATAGAGCCCAACGCAGGGCTCGAACCCACGAACGTGAGGTCATAACCTGAGCCAAAGTCGGAGGTTTAACCGACTGAGCCACCCAGACGCCCCTGAAGGGAAATGATTTTTATCTTTTAATTTTTTGTGTCCACACATCTATTTTGTTCTAAGAGAATTCAAGTTATTAATATGGAGTTTTTTATAGATTTATTTTTTATTTTATTTACATATTCAATATAAATTATAAAATAAACATGCATTGATAACTTGCCCATGCCCTTTCCTCTCAGCCAGTAACTAAACACTATACTGAATTTTGTTCTTATCATTCCAATTTTTAGAAAAGTTTTTGTTCTTTGTAAAAAAGATGTCATACCTTTTGGTTGATGTACAGTGTTTTGCTTTATCTCAATTATATAGTGTCCCTTAAAGCATTATATTTAGGGTATAATTCTGACCCAGATTAATATGATTATAAGAGTCAATAATTCATAGCACATGAAATTCTAGGGGAACAAAATAATGTTCAAAGTCATAACTGTACTTATCACAGATTTCATAATTATTTACTCTTTACATTATGCAACCCATAAAATATATTAACAAAGATTTAAAACTACTTTCCCTCATTGACTTGAAGATATGCTGAAGAATTGTGTAGTTCACATTAAATCAGAGCAAACATATACTGTCTTCAATTTAGGTCTCTACCAAGAGCATTTAGGTCATCATTTCATTCTAATGTTTCATAGAGCAACACCATGTCAGCATAATAGAGACTTAGAATAGCATGGTTCTCATATCAAAAGATCAAGGCAAAATCCAGAGCCATTTCTCTTCAAAATTTATACATATTTTTCAGTGAGAACCTCAGAAAATAAAGGCAGACACCCATATGCAAAGATAGGGTTTCATTTGAGGTCTCAAAATTAAAAAGGTAAACAAGAGATTATAAAACTCTCACTGAAGAGAGAAATCTGATAGGTAGTTTTCACACCCTCACCCCCCAAAAAGAGAAGATTTAAAAACATGGTCTCAAAATAGTGTATGTTTATAGCCGATTACCTTAAAAGTTATTAATGGTTTAATAAAAGTCTCTTTTAAAGACAATTTATGATACAAATTAAATAACCATATTAAATGTTAGTTCCCTGTCCCTCATTTATACGAGATATTATAAAAGTATGCCAAAACCAAATACAGTATATGTAATCAATAGCAATGACAAAACAAACTGGAACACTTTGTAGAAAACCATACCTGATGAGGGGAGTAGAATTTCTTGTCACTAGTCAATCGATTTCCATCCATGGAGAAAAGGAAGCTTCTTCTTTTGACACTGTCCTCAGATTCTGATTTGGGAAACCTGTCTCCCTCTCCTTTGTTGTTTCCTTCATGATGTTCCCTCTGTCTTCTTTTCTTCCTGCGGTTCCTCCACTCCTTAGCACTTTTGGAACTTAACTTTGATGCTTCTGAAGAACTTTCCAGGAGCTCTCCTAACCCACCAATTCCACTGAAATCTCTTGAAGCAGCTGATGCTGCTGCAACTGCCTGTTTGAGACAAAGCCAGGCACTGTTTACAACAAGTCAGTTAACTCTGGTACATGCATTGCCATGTAAGACTATTAAATATATGTAAACATTCTGGTCATTTCATTGTGTCTTACCATAAGAGAGTTTACTTAATAGTGACAATTTAAAACAGTATAAAGGAATATGCTAACCTATGCATTGAGGCAAGAAAAGTCTGGTTTGGCACATCTCTTGGAGAGTCTTTAAAAAAAACACAACTGTTGAGATTAGCTTCATTTCAAGGAAAAATTGCTCTCTTAAAAATATCTTCTACATTTTAAAAGCAAATGTTCTCTTTGTGGTGGTTGCTGATCTGATTACTATTCCAACTCCATCCACAGGCTTTTTCTTCCCACATGTGACTGTGAACAACTGAGTGATATTTTTTCTTTCTAAATCTGGGACTAAGATCTTTTCTTTCCCTTTGGTGGTGAACTCAAATCATTTGAGGTGCCTACTGCTTTACCACCAGATAGAAGTAGTGAGAATATATTGGCTAGCTCTACCTCTTCCTTTATATGAATTATATTCAGTACTACAGTTCACATCCCTGGGGTCATGTTAATCTGAGATTAACCTGATTAATTTATTACATAGCACTTTTAGTTTTAAATTTTTTAATGTTTATACATTATTATTTTTATAAATAATAAGTGATTAACATAGCAGTCAGTAAGTACCTGACATGATCATTCAAGGGATTATGAGATATTCAAATATTTTCTTTTTATGTTTCAGCACTAAGTATACTTAGTCATTTTGAATTTCTGTATATACTAAAGAAACAACCAGCTCTAAGGTGAGACGTGACAAATGTGTTGTAATTTCATTTCTATGAACAGTATTTTAAGACTGGAAATGATCTAGCCATGACTAGAGAGGATATGAAACAGATATATAGTGCATATCAAAGCTGAGTTCTCATTAAGTATATTCCTGTTTTTAAATATAATCATGGAAGTGGAAATGATTAAATTATGAGAATGTTGGTTCAACTCTTTACATATGTCATTACTAAATATAAACAACTTTAATTATCCACCCATTTTGCTCTATCTTTTCCACTAGATAAATGCTAGATAAGAATTTGGTTCTATGTGTTTGTGCACATTGCCTAGTATACCACCTGACATAAAAAGTGTCCAGCAGATGTTTGGACACTCACTGGGGTAAGGGTAGGGGAAGAAAAACACATGGATTTTCAATATCTCCTGAAAGACTGTGTGTCAGAATGGTCTGTATAATAGAAACATATTTTAGGAAAGAAGATAAAACAATTTATAATGAGTTTGACAACACATGCTTTTTGTGTTTTCCTTCCTGAGGAGAAGCAAACCCTCCAAAATAGCTTCTATTTATGAATATCATCTCAACTGCAATGCAAAAGAAGAAAAGGTTTAAAACTAAAGGTGCTATAATACAAATTTTCTAGGATTACCATGATCCAGGGATAGGAATCGTAGTACTTTATATACTGTTAAATATGTGCGTTGGGCTAAGCAATGTAAAATGTACAAAGTGTAAAACAGGTATTTGTTTATATTGAATGCTCTATTTATTATGGAAACCTAGACCTAAGACTCAGTATAAGTCATTGTTTAGCAATTAAATGGAACAGTAATTCAGAATTTGTGTATTTCTAAAATTACATAGTGTCAGAGAGTCAGACTTTTTTTTAACAGAATTCTTGATTGTTCGTATCACTTCTAATATCATTAGTAATGGAAGATGAGAAATATTAAGGGCCCTTTGTAAATATGAATGAGTCCAATGTAAATATATGTATATATGTATATATACTAAAGTGAATAAATTAAGCATTATTTGTAGCAAGTTAAATATAGTTGCTTAGTACTTGATACATAGGAGGTACATAATATATAGCATTTGTTGATGAATGAATATACATATATTTATTTTTATCCAAATAAAGTCTTTAATTCTCCTTTCCTCTTTGCATACACAGTAACACAGTGCAACACACAGTGTTAATCATTTATTGACTTGTTTGCAGTTAGAAACAAAGGAAGTGGTGGTAATATTCCTTTGCCATAATCCTGAAACTCATGTTCATTTAAATCACTTCCGGAATTTGTTTTGCATAAGACATGATTTCCCTACTGATTCTGGATAACAGTTCAAATAACTCAAAACCAAAGCATTTCTAAGGCAACAACAGTAACCTCCCGACACAACACATTTTCTGTGTCACTCATCAACTCAAATCTGTCACTTGTTCCACTGCCAGTGATTTGCCGATTCCCTCAAAGGCAGATGTTTCCTGTCACCTCTCATGTCTGTGTACCTGTTTCTACCCATCTCTGTGATAAGACCAATGTCCTGCTTACTTAGACTAAGAGCATAGCATTGATGAATTCTTCTTGTAACAAATAACAAATATATGCTTAGTATTTACTCAAGGGGTAACATTTGGTTCTTATAACCTTTCTATGTGATTCAACATATATAACTCACTGTATCTTTATGTCCTTACAAAATAAAGCCACATGACTATTTGTAATTATACTCCACTTTAAACATAAATCCAGTGTTGGGGTGCCTGGGTGGCTCAGTCGGTAAGCATCCAACTCTTGATTTCAGCTCAGATCACAGTCTTGCTGTTCATGACTTTGAGCTGCACCTACAGTGCAGAGCCTTCTTGGGATTCTCTCTCTACCCCTCCCTGCCTCTCTTTCTTTCTCTGTCTCTCAAAATAGATAAGTAAACTTAAAAAATTAAAAAAACCTAAATCTAGTTTTAAAAACCCATTAAAATTACAAGACATTAACTATACCTGTTTCAATTTTATCTCTAATTATACTGGATCTCTTAAATACCACTATTTCTAATTTTGCCCCAAAGCTTAGTATTAAATTTTTCCTATCGGACCAATATACATTGTTATGGGATATGTTATGTTGGGAACCGTTAGACATTTAAAGATCACAGATTAAATGCCAAACACAGTTATGGTGACTTAGGATAAATCTTTTTGTTGTTGTTGGGTTTTGTCCTTCATCATCCTTTAAAGTTACATGTGATTTGTGAGTTTACTGAGCTTACTACATTACTTTTTCTATCTAAACAATGACTAGCATAGGAGGTCCTTCAACAGATATTAAATGAAAACAGAAGTGATGCTAGCCTTCATGAAGTCATTGGCTAAATGATAAATTGGAAGAGTCACAGGTGGTTAGCAAGATTCAAGTTACACTGGAGCACCAATGATCTCATGGGTAGACTTTGTCTCCTTCTGTGTCTGCCTCCAACCCCTTCCTCTGTTTCAATATTGGCTATTATCTGGGCATTGTTACCTCTACTCTCAATAAGGAGGTAAAATTGGATTGGTGCTGTGCCATCCTAATCTTTATTAAAATACTTGGATTAGTTACCCTAGAATCAGTTTAAATTTTTATAGGTGTGAAGCTATCAAATCATCATTTTTTCACTGCAATCCAATAACTGACACTTAAGTGAAAAGACTGGACATTTTTAGTTGACCTAATTAGGATGTAGATAATTAGATTCTTTAAACTTCTAATAGACATTATGCACTTTTACTTCTAACATTAAAAGATTATACTCTTTTAATTGATGCCATTTTACCCTAAAGTGGTAGAATTTCATAATGCATTCTTAATCCTATACTATGTATCTGTAGTATTTTCAAGCACATTGCTTTGTCTGTTTTTATAAATGATGCTAGAATAGTCCAATTCTTTAAAATACATTTATATACAGTCTACAAGTATTACTTCTTATAATATTTATTTAAACCTTGAGATAAATAATTTCCTTGTAAATAGCTAATGTATTTTATTATCTTACAAATGGGTTTTATTTATAGTGATCTGAAATAAACTCTTAAGTACTTGAAATGCAGTAGAACTTTCTGCCAACCATGAGGTATATTTTATAAGATTTTCAAGTATCACCAAACTTGTTTATAGCTTTTCTTATAAAATCATTAAAGTATAATGATGATACTACTCTGTACCCAATGGTAAGATGAAAATAGTAAAGCCAGTGTGTTCGACAAATGCTAAGAAAATGGTTGGTCTGGGTAACTGCTAAACAATTCATTGTCAAATCCTTGTCCCACCAAAAAAAATGCCTCAAGGGGCACCTGGGCGGCTCAGTCAGTTAAGTGTCTGACTTCGGCTCAGGTCATGATCTCACGGTTCGTGGGTTTGAGCCTCACGTCGGGCTCTGTGCTGACAGCTAGCTCAGAGCCTAGAGTCTGTCTTCAGATTTTGTGTCTCCCTCTCTCCCTGACCCTCCCCTGCTCACGCTCTCTCTCTCTCTCTCTCAAAAATAAATTTAAAAAAACATTTAAAAAAATTTTTAAATGCCTCAAAAAAAAGACTTTAGTGCTACATGTTGTGCATCTTCAAAGTCACTCAGAATTATTAAGAACTTAAATTTTGAATCTACAAATTCAAAGATATACTGTCATTTAAATAATACTTTAAATACCTAGAACCATCCATCTGAAAAAAAAAATCACTATATATCAAAAAGTGACTATGTACCAAAGTTATTTGGACTTCTGCTTCTGGTTAAGATATAGTAACAGAGATTTGCTTTCCCTCTGGAAGCAACTACTAAAACAGACAAAATACATGTAACAGTGGTTTTGAAGAGATTGCATTAATGGGGCATTGGGTAGTGTTTAAAAGAATCATCATTCAGTGGTAGGGAATAGTTCACCTTAGACTAGATGCTCCACCAGTTCTACCTAATAACTTTTCGAAAGTTTCAAGATGCAAAAGAATCAAACTGTTTATAAGTAATGTAACTAATGTCCCCAAGTAAGGATCAAGAATTTTTTTAGGAATACAAAAATATCCAGCATCCAAAAAAGGTAAAGTTAAAAGTGTCTGGAATTAAAAAAATTTTTTAAATTTTTTTAATTTATTTTTGAGAGACAGAGAGAGACAGCGCGAGCAGGGGAGGGTCAGAGAGAGAGGGAGATGCAGAATCTGAAGACAGGCTCCAGGCTCTGAGCTGTCAGCACAGAGCCTGATGCGGGGCTCGAACTCGTGAACTATGAGATCATGACCTGAGCTGAAGCCGGACGCTCAACCGACTGAGCCACCCAGGCGCCCCA
>CM053578.1:43325108-43369727 GCA_028646485.1 Cryptoprocta ferox
AATTTATTTTTGAGAGACAGAGAGAGACAGCGCGAGCAGGGGAGGGTCAGAGAGAGAGGGAGATGCAGAATCTGAAGACAGGCTCCAGGCTCTGAGCTGTCAGCACAGAGCCTGATGCGGGGCTCGAACTCGTGAACTATGAGATCATGACCTGAGCTGAAGCCGGACGCTCAACCGACTGAGCCACCCAGGCGCCCCAAAAGTGTCTGGAATTAAATTGAAAATTGTTCGTAATGCAAAAAAAAAATCAGGAATATGTGAACAGTAATGAAGAAAAAAATGAATTAAAACCAACCAAGAGCTGACACAGATGTTAGAATTAGCAGACAAGGACTTTAAATAGTTATTATAACTATATTGTGTATGTTAAAAATGTTAATGACATGGGAAGTATAAAAGAGATGCAGATTAAGGTTTTAGAGATGAAAACAACATAAACTGAGTTGAAAAAGGCACTGCACAAGATTAATGGCATATCAAACATTATAGAAGAAAAGATGATGAAGACATAGCAACAGCAATTAATGGAACTGAAATTGACAAGGTGATTCTAAAACCCATGTGAAGTTACAAAGGACTTAGAATAGTTAAAATAGCTATGAAAGAGAGAATGTTGGAGAGCTATAACTGTCTGATTTCAAGACTTATTAAATAGCTATAGTAATAAAAATGTGTATTGATGTAAAGAACAACAAATCAATTGAACAGAAGCCAGAAATAGACCCATTCACATCTGGAAGAACTGATTTTGACAAAGGTTCAAAGGCAATTTAGTGGAGAAAGATATTTCGTTCAACAAATGGTGCTGTAGTAATTAGATATCTATATGCAAAAGAAAAAATCTCAACATATAAATTACATCTTATACAAAAATTAACTTAAGATGGGTCATTGATCTAAATATAGAACATGAAACTATAAAGCTTCTAGAAGAAAAAATAGAAAATCTTTATGATGTTAATTTGGAAAAAATGTCTTAGATACAATACCAAAAGCATGACCAAACAAACAAAAAAAGCTTGATAAAGTATATTTCATCAAAATTTAACTTTTATCCTAAAAATATTATTAGAAGAATGAAAAGAAAATTACAGACTAGGAGAAAATATTTGCAATGCATATATATCGTTGAAGAGTAAAAGACTTATTTTGAGGGTATATAAAGATTACTTAAAACTCAAGAAAACAAAAAAAAACTCCTCAGTTTAAAAAACAAATGGGCAAAAGATTTAAACATCCACTTCATAATAGAAGCTACATAGATAGAAAATAACATGAAAATATGTTCAACATCATTAGTCATTAAGAAAATGCAGAATAAAACAGTGAGGGACTTAGTAGAATGGCTAGTAAGACTGACCAAACCAAATACTGGCAAAGATGTAGATGAACTGTAACTTTCACTACCCTGAATCATATTTTACTGTCTTCCTATGATTTTCTTTTAAGCCAACACTGTTCTTCTGTCTCTTCCCTCAAGACACGAATACCCCATTCATCATGGCCTGAGATCAAATAGTGTTTTAATATTAATGAGAATATAAAGTTGGAATCTAAAGCAGATGCTTTCATGATATCCTGATAGGGGCTGTAGCAAACACCTTTTAAGCTCTAGAAACCCCAAAGAATGGTTAAAAGTAAGTATACATAAAGTTCTCTTGTTAACATTTGAGATCAATTAACTTCAGAATAAAACCTCAAATGTTATAATTAGGGGTGAAACATGAATAGTTGGAAATACCAGTTATATATCTTTTCACATTAAACTGAATATCAGATTTTTCTCTCAGGTTTCATGAGACACTTTCATAGTTAACCTTATCCCAACTGTGTTTTCTACCCCAAGCTAATTTTTTATATATAATGTTGAAAAGTTACTTTGATTCCAACTTGAGAAACAATTTTAGGTTTGAATAGCTTTCTCTCTCTTTTTTAAAAAATTTTTTATGTTTAATTATTTTTAAGAGTGAGAGAGACAGAGTGTGAGCAGGGGAGAGGCAGAGAGAGAGGGAGACACAGAATCCAAAGCAGGCTCCAAGCTCTGAGCTGTCAGCACAGAGCCCGACGCAGGGCTCAAACTCACAGAACGTTAGATCATGACCTGAGCCGAAGCCAGATGCTTAACCAGCTGAGCCACCCAGGTGACTCAGCTTTCTCTTTTCTAATGACACTACTTGTACACTGAATGAAAAGCCAGTTCCAGTTTGACCTCTATGCAAGAACAATATTCCTACTTAAAGTTTACAATAAAAAGAATAACAACAACAGTAACAATGAAACTTTGCTTATTATCACTTAGTACCTGAGCTTCTTCCTGTTGCTTTTTAAGCTGTTCAAGCATTTGCTGAAATTCAGCCTCTTTCTGTTCTGCTTCTTCCAAGGTGGCCTGATTCTGTTCCTCATAGGCCATGGCCACCACAGCCAGGATCAAATTCACCAAATAAAAAGATCCCAAGAAAATCACCAAGACAAAAAATATCATGTAGGTTTTTCCAGCAGCACGTAATGTCTAGGGGGAAACAAAAGATAATTTCATCAGTATTTTTTATAATGTCCCCAGGTAAAGATTTTATTTCCATAATTAGATAGTGAGGAGATGAATACTTTTTATCATCCTGTATTTTGACCAAGATTTGTTTGGTGTTAAAATGAACATTGATTCTGTTGTGTTTCTTAAATTCCACATATGAGTGAAATCATATGATATTTGTCTTTCAGTATGGGGAAAGGAAGGAAAAACAAGATAAAAACAGAGGGGGAGGCAACCATAAGAGACTCTTAAATACAGAAAACAAACTGAGGGTTGCTAGAGGGCAGGTGGGCGGGGGGATGGGCTAAATGGGTGAGGGGCATTGAGGAGAGCACTTATTGGGATGAGGACTGGGTGTTATATGAAAGTGATGAATCACTGGGTTCTACTCCCGAAACAAATACTACACTGTATGTTAACTAACTTGAATTTAAATAAATAAATAAATAAAAAGAAAAAAAGTGAACATTGATTTTTAAAAATATTTTCACATGTTCTTTTTATATTTACAACTAGATTATGAACTCAAAGGCATGAACATTCTTTGCATCTTCTATAATTCCTAGCCAAATGTTCTTCATATAAAAAGTCATTACTGTACATGTACTGACTGAATGAACAATTGAGATTCTAGGCAAACTTGCTGTACTGGACCCTCCTCTGTATTCTAGAGTGTTACTAACAATATTTATATTTTGCAGTTCACATATATTCATAAAATTAAATCCCACACATGCTAATTTGAACCTTACTGCAATGGCCTGAATGCTTATGTCCCCCCCCCCCCAAATTCCTAAGTTGAAATCCTAATGTCCAATGTGATAGTATGAGAAGGTGGAAGCCTTTGGGAGGTGATTTGATTATGAAGGTAGAGATATCATGAATGGGATTAGTGCCTGAAAAAAAGAGACTCCAGAGAGATCCCTAACCCCTTCTACCCAGGTGATGACACAGTCAGAAGGTATTAGCTTATGAGCCAGAAAGGGGCTCTTGCCAGAATGGAGCCATGCTGGTCTTGATCTTAAACTTCCCAGCCTCCAGAACTGTGAGCAATAAACTTCTGTTATTTATAAGCTATCCAGTCTGTAGTATATTGTTGCAGCAGCCCCAGTGGACTAAGACACTTACCAACTGGTAAAGGTTCTCCCAGTAGTCTTGAGTCATGAGTCGAAACAGAGACAAGAAAGCCCAACTAAAGGTGTCAAAGCTTGTGTATCCATAGTTGGGGTTTCGACCAGCCTTCACACAGATGTATCCTTCTGGACACTGGCTATAAGAGAGGGAATTAGAACTAAGGTCAGCATAGCAATTATAGCTATTTCAATTGATGATGTTAATAATATTATTGTCCTATCATATTAAGGGTACATACTATCAATATGACTTATCATTGTTGATACTAACTTTAATCACCTGATTGGAGGTAGTGTTTGTCAAGTTTCTCCACAGTAAATTTACTCTTTTTCCCCCCAGAGTGCACTCTTTGTAATGAAGTCAAATGTATAGCCCACACATAAGGAACAGAGAGTTATGATCCACCTTCTTAAGAGCAGAGTATGTACATAAATTGTTTAGAATTCCTCTTCATGGGGATTTGTCCATTACTTCTCATTTATGTATTTATTAAATAATTTTTTTAGTTTTAAGTTTTTATTTAAATTCTAGTTAGTTAATATATAGTATAATATTACTTTCAGAAATAGAATTTAGTGATTCATCACTTACATACACTACTCAGTGCTGATCACAAGTGCCCCCCTTAATACCCACCACCCTTTTCACCTAGCCTCTGGCCACCTCCCACCAGCAACTCTGTTTGTTCCCTGTAGTTAAGAGTCTGTTTAAAAAAAAAAGAGTCTGTTTCACGGTTTGCCTCTCTCTCTTTTTTTCATGTTTCATTTTTTTTTAATTTTTAAATATTTATTTATTTTGAGAGAGACAGAGGGTGAATTGGGGAGGAGCAGAGAGAGAGGAAGACACAGAAACCAAAGAAGGCTCCAGACTCTGAGCTGTCAGCACAGAGCCTGACACAGGGCTCGAACTCACAAACTGCGAGATCATGACCTGAGCTGAAGTCTGACGCTTAACTGACTGAACCACCCAGGTGCCCCTCATCTGTTTCATTTCTTAAATTCTACATGTAAGTGAAATTATATGGTATTTGTCTTTTTCTGACTGATTTATTTTGCTTAGCATAATATAGGCTAGCTCCATCCACACTGTTTGATACCAGCCATAGTAACTTCTTACTAGATTCATCTCCGGAGGCAGGGGCAACAAGCAAAAACTATTTGGACTTCATCAAGATAAAAAGCTTCTGCACAGTGAGGGAAACAATCAGCAAAACTGAAAGGCAACCTACGGAATGGGAGAAGATATTGGCAAATGACATATCTGATAAAGCGTTAGTATCCAAAATATAATGAACTTTTCAAACTCAACAGTCAAAAAACAAATAACCCAGTTAAGAAATGGGCAGAAGACATGAATAGACATTTTTCCAAAGAAGACATCCAGATGGCTAACAGTCACATGAAAAGATGTTCAACATCACTCATCATCAGGGAAATACAAATCAAATTTCCAATGAGATATCACCTCACACCTGTTAGAATGGCTAAAATTGACAACACAGGAAACAACAGGTGTTGGCGAGAATCCAGAGAAAGAGGAACCCTGTTACACTGTTGATAGGACTGCAAACTGGTGCAGCCACTGTGGAAAACAGAATGGAAGTTCCTCAAAAAGTTAAAAAATAACTATCCTACAATCCAGCAATTGCACTACTATGTATTTGCCCAAAGGATATAAAAATACTGATTCGATCTGTATGCAATATTTATAGCAGCATTATCAACAATAACCAAATTACACAAAAAGTCCAAATGTCCATTGACTGATGAATGGGTATTCAATCACTTGTTTATATGAGTATTTAATCATGATATTCATTTTATATTTTTAATTCTAATTTAATTATTTTATATAATTTGTTGCTTAAATTGTTCAAGTTTTGATCATTGGAAGCTTTTTCACGGACTCCTGTATCTCTTTGATGTAACCTCATAGTTCTGTGTGTATTGTTTTTGTTTGTTTTTTAGCACTTTCTAACTTTGTGGCACTACAAGATGCCTGCTCTAGAATTGGCCATTTTTCCAAGAAGACCTTGTTCTTTTATTGGAGAATAGTACTAGAAACCAGGGGAAATTGTGTGTGCATGTGTGTGTGTGTGTGTGTGTGTGTGCATGTGCGTATGTGTGTACACAAATATATCTCTTTGCTCTGTCAACTGAGGGTCTAGAAGCAATGAGACTGCCTTAGTAATAAACATAGCACCCATATTTGATTTCTAATAACAGGTATATGTATATGCATATGTATATGTATATGTCACCATCTGTGCCTTGATTAAGCTAAACAGGAGGTCATCCTGATGTCTACAACCCTATTTCATGACCAGAGAATATCATTCTAGACTCCTACCTTTGCTTATCTGTAACTTCTCACTCCAAAAGTGGCTGACTCTCATCAAAAAGAGAAATCAAGGAATCGATCCCATTTACATTTGCACTAAGACCATAAGATACCTAGGAATAAACCTAACCAAAGATATAAAAGATCTGTATGCTGAAAACTCCATAAAGCTTATGAAAGAAATTGAAGAAGACACCAAGACATGGAAAAACATTTCATGTTCATGGATTGGAAGAACAAATATTGTTAAAATGTCTATACTACCCAAAGCAATCAACACATTCAAAATGTGTAGATTCTCAAAGTAACACCAGCATTCTTCACAGAGCTAAAACAAACAATCCGAAAATTTGTTTGGAACCAGAAAATACCACTAATAGATAAAGTAATGTTAAAAAGAAAACCAAAGCTGGAAGCATCACAATTCCAGATCTTAGGTTGTATTACAAACCTGTAATCATCAAGACAGTAGTGGTACTGGAACAAAAACAGACACATAGATCAATGGAACAGAATAGAGAACCCAGAAGTGGATCCACAAATGTATAGCCAACTAATCTCCGACAAAGCAAGAAAGAGTTGTCCAGTGGAAAAAAGATAGCCTCTTCAGCAAATGGTGCTAGGAAAACTGGACAATGACATGCAGAAGAATGAAACTGTATCACTATCTTACACCATACAAAAAAATAAATTGAAAATGGATGAAAGACCTAAATGTGACACAGGAAACCATCAAAATCCTACAGGAGAAAGCAGGCAGCAGATCTTTGATCTTGGTCGCAGCAACTTCTTACTAGACATGTCTCTGGAGGTAAGGGAAATAAAAGCAAAAATGAACTATTGGGACCTCATCAAGATAAAAAGCTTCTGCACAGCAAAGAAACAATCAACAAAACTAAAAGGCAATCAACGGAATGGGAGAAGATATTTGCAAATGGCTTATCTGATAAAGGGCTAGTATCCAAAGTCTATAAAGAACGTATCAAACTCAACACAACAAAAACTAATCCAGTGAAGAAATGGGAAGAAGACATTAATTGATATTTTTTTCAAAGAAGACATACAGTTGGCTAACAGACACATGAAATGATGCTCAACATCATTCATCATCAGGGAAATACAAATCAAAATCACAATGAGATACCACCTCACACCTGTCATAATGGCTAAAATTAACAACTCAGGCAACAACAAATGTTGGTGAGGATGCGGAGAAAAGGGAGCCCTTTTGAACTGTTGGTGGGAATATAGACTGTTGCAGCCACTCTGAAAAACAGTTTGGAGGTTCCTCCAAAAATTAAAAATAGAACTACCCTACAATCCAGCAATTGCACTACTAGGTATTTATCCAAAGGATACAAAAATGCTGATTCGAAAGGGAACATGCACCCCAGTGTTTGTAGGAGTTTTTTCAACAATAGTCAAATTATGGAAAGAGCCCAAATGTCCATCGACTGACAAATGGATAAAGAAGATGTGGTATATACACACTATGGAATACTACTCAGTGATAAAAAAGAATGAAATCTTGCCATTTGCAAAAATGTGAATGGAACTAGAGGGTATTATGCTAAGCAAAATAAGTCAGAGAAAGACAAATATTATATGATTTCACTCATATGTGGGATTTAAGAAACACAACAGATGAACATAGGGGAAGGGAAGGAAAAATAAAATAAGAACAGAGAGGGAGGCAAACCATAAGAGACTTAAATACAGAGAACAAATTGGGGATTGCTAGAAGGGAGGTGGATGGAGAGATGGGCTAAATGGTTAAATGGGCATTGAGGAAGACACTTGTTGGGATGAACACTGGGTGTTATATGTAAGTGATGAATCACTGGGTTCTACTCCTGAAACCAATACTACACTATATGTTAACTAACTTGAATTTAAATAAATGGAAAGAGAAAAACAAGTGGCTGCTTCCATCATCTGCTATCTATATGTTTAATTGTTCAAATACAGGTATATATGCAAAGTTTTTTCAGGACTGTTACTCCATACTAAGATGGGAAACAACTTTGTTAACTAGAGGACAGGGATTTGTTTGCCTTTGTCTTACGGATTCCACTCATTTTCAAATTTGCTTATCAATACTTATGATGCCCCTCATTCCTTGAGTTTTTAAAATACATTTTAAATATATTTGTATCATTTTGTCATATTCTGTATTTCAACCTGAGATACCCAACCTCATAAATATTTTTTTATTTGCATACACTGTTAACTCCTTGTGCTGTAAAGTTCTGTGAGTTTTGACAAATGCTTAGTGTTCACCATGACAAAATTAAAAAGAAGTTTCTCCACCCTAAAAATTTCCACATATATCACCCAATTGACCCCATACCCCAAACCCTTGAAAAACTGATCTTTTTATCATTTCTATTGTTTATCTTTTTCAGAATTTCTTGTCATTGGAGTCAGATGAATATAGCTTTTTAATATGGCTTTCTTTCATGTATTAATATGCATTTAAGTTCATTGATGTCTTTTTGTGGCTTGATAGCTCATTTTCTTTTTATCACTGAATAATATTTCACTGGATGAATACAGCACAGTTATCCATTCACCTGTTACAGGACATCTTGATTGCTTCCAGTTTTTTGGGTTTTTTTTTAAGTTTATTTATTTTGAGAGAGGGCATGCATGCATGCATGTGAGCAGGGCAGGGGCAGAGAAAGAAGAAGAGAGAGAATCCCAAGCAGGCTCCATGTAGCCTGGAACCTGATGTGGGGCTCAATGGCATGAACTGTGAGATCATGACCTGAGCCAAAATCAAAGTTAGATGCCTAACCAACTGAACCACCCAGGTACCCCAGTTTCTTGTGATTATGAATACAACTGTTATAAATATTCACATGTATGTTTTTGTGTAGACAAAAATTTCAAATTAATTAGCTCAATATCTAGTAGGTCAATTGCTGGATCATATAGTTAGACTGTGTTTATTTTGTAAGAAACTGCCAGATTGTCTTCCAAAGTGGCTGTACTGTTTTGCATTCTCACCAGCAATGAATAAGAATTCTTGTTCTGCATTCTCACCAGCAGTTTGTATTGCCAGTTTTTTGGGATATTTAACCATTCGAATAGGTATATAATATAGTAGTAACTCATTTTTGTTTTAATTTTCAATTCCTTAATGACAAATGATGTTTAGCATCTTTATATATCCTTATTAGCCATCCGTATATATTCTTTTATAGGGTGTCCAGATTTTTGCCTATTTTTAATTGAGTTATTTGTGGCATTTTTTGTTGAGTTTTAAGAGTGCTGTGTATGTTTTGGATACAAGTCTTTTTTTAAGATACATGTTTTGCAAATATTTTCTCCCAATTATGGCTTGTTTTTTCATTCCCTTTATAGTGTCTCTGCAGAGCAGAAATTTTTAATTTTAATTAAGTCCAACTTAATCAATTTGTTCTTTTGTGGATTTTGTTATTGATGTTTAAAACTTATCACCAAATCTGAAGTCACGTAGATTTTATTCTGTGCTCTCTTATGAAAGTTTTATGGTTTTGTATTTTACATTTAGGCCTATGATTGATTTTGAGTTAGTTCTTGTGTAAGGTATGAGATTTATATCTAGGTTCATTTCTTTGCATATTCATTTACAATTGTTTCAGCACGATTTTTCAAAAAAACTTTCCTGTCTCGAATTGCATTTTCCTCTTTGTCAAAAATTAGTTGACTACATTTGTGTAGGTCTATTTTTTTCCGGGGCGGGGAGGGCTGTCTCTGTTCTGTTTCAATGATCTATATATGTATTATTTCCCAGGTACCATACTGTCTTGACTACTGTAGCCTTATAGGAAGTCTTGAAATTAGGTATATTTCTTTAAAATTTTATTTGACAATTAACAAGAGTGGCTATCAATTTTGCCATGTAAATAACCTAATGGATACAAAGTCCCAATAAAGAGAAGTGATTATTATGGCTTAATAGGGATAAAATATGTATCATCCAGCCTTCTCTAAAATTTTATCTAGGCTTTTATATTAAACATAATAATAAAAAATAATACCTAAAATGCAATAGATCCTCATGATAGACCAGGCACTAATCCAAGTGCTTTATGTATATTAATTAGTTAATCACCATAACAACCCTAAGAGACACCATTACTTTCCACATTTTAGAAATAAATAAACTCAGATACAGAGAGCCTAGAACACTTTTCCAAAGTCGGGGTTTGTAAAGGTAAAGTTAGGGTTTGGATCCAAGTATATATAAACTCTAGAATTCATGCTCTATTTACTATGTTCCCCTAGAAAAAAGTTAGGGAAAATATCAGGAAAATAATTCTCCCCCAGCCAACACCATCTCTAGGACTGATACACTTTTTCAATAATACGCTTAGATATTTATGGTCATACAAGTTTCCCATTTTCTGGGATGACTCAAAATATGTTCTGTGTAAGTTCTGTGGTTTAAGAGTCACTTAATGTTGCTATCCTTGACTTCTAAAAAAAAATTATACCTTGACCTAAAATCACTTTATAATCCTCTTGGGAAAATATGTTAAGTATTAAAGACCAGCAGGATGACTAAGATATTAAAGTGTCTCTTATTGTAGAATGTGACCAAAAGAACTGTAAGGTATGCAAACTCAAACTTGGACATGTCTTTGACATATATCTGTCCATTGGCTTTTTTTGCACACAGGGTTTCATGCTACTTCAAAAATACCTAACTCTCTCAAAACCAATTTCCCAACTGAACTTGCACCCTAAAGGTCATGTTATACTCTAGATTTTTTTGAAACACTGCAAAGCTCATCATATCAACACATATTCATTATTAATCAAAATGTGCCCTTATTGTGTTTTCTTCCCTATATTTATTAAACAGCTCTGATGGGCTTACATAAAAAATAGCTTATGAGTCTTCATACTTTGAAGTAATAATCAGGTATATCTTAACTATGGATTTCTAGAAAAAATGTCTTCACCCAGAGAGGTGATCTTAATGGCTGTGATTTAGAATTGATAGGAATCCAGTAACACAGAGAAGGTACTTCGTAGGTAGGTAGCACTACTCTTTATTATATACATGTAAGAATACCCTTGTATTTTTTTCCTATCTGCTTTTTCTCAAAGTGTTCTACATTTTTTATATTGTGTTTCTTACCCTGCATCTGAGCCATTTCCACAGAGTAAAGGGTCCTTTTGTCCATCCAAAACATAAAAATGACCTGTTAATATAAAGAATAAGCTAATTCATTTCATATCAATCCTACTAACATTATGAATAAATGAGAGTTTGACTATCGGTTATTTTCAAAGTGGACACAATAAAGTATATTTACAAAGATGGCTTCAAGCCCACAGCCTCAACTATTTATAGTTGAAAAATCATTCAGCAACACGAAGGTTAACAATGTAGCAATATTTCTTACTGTCATCTTCAATATAATCCTTCCAGTTAAATGTACTCATTGTTACATTAACAAATATCCCATTTGAATCCGTTGTGCCATTAAAGTAGGATGTGGTGTTGGTTTCAAAAGCAGAATCGCTTGGGGGCCATTGCAAGCATTTATTCCGCAGGTTGCCCATGAACAGCTGCAGACCTATTAGAGCAAACACGCTCAGACAGAACACAGTCAAGATCATGACGTCAGAAAGCTTCTTCACCGACTGGATTAGGGCCCCCACAATGGTCTTTAAACCTGAGGAGAGACAACAATAAGTCATCCAAGGAATAGTGTCATAAGCTGCAATGTATGTCTTCTTAGTCACATACATTCTCTTTTCCCATAAACAGTTGCTTGGCTGTTTAGACACCAGAGCTTAATGGATAGCCAGATGGTTTGGGAAATGGATGAAAAGCAGGTTTTATTTATGAATAGTATGCTTTCTCGAAGTTTTAAAATGAAAGTGTAAATATCTAGGCAGGAAGCTTTTATTGTTTGTTTGTTTATTCATTTATTTTTGAGAGAGAGAGTGTGAACAGGGGAGGGACAGAGAGAGAGACACATAGAATCTGAAGTAGGCTCTGAGCTGTCAGCACAGAGCCCAACGCGGGGCTCGAACCCACGAACCATGAGGTCATGACCTGGGCCGAAGTAGGATTGACGAACCCAGGTGCCCCTAGGCAGAAAGCTTTCTTGCCTCTGGTTTTATTGTTGCCATGAGCACCTAAAGATGAACTTGCAGTTATTTTTCATTTCAGATTTTGTGTTTCATGAAGCTGTCTCCCTCCAACTCATTATACCAGCCTCCAAGTAGCAATAATTCAGAGGAGAAAAGAGTTGAAAATACTAAAAATCCCATGTCAGGTACATGCTGTTCAGTAATAATCTTTTCTCCTTTGTAAAAGGAGATCTGTTTTCAGAATAGACCTGCAGTGAATGGTAAAGCCCAAATCAGTTAGTAAAGGCATGCTAGCAAAGCTTTTTCCAGATCGTAAAAGAGAAAATTTTACATCATAAATGCAAAAAGAAAGAGACAGAGTACACACATGTACTAGTTCACACTAGTACTTTTATAGACAACTCATGCAATTCTCTGTTAAACCCAAAGGCTGACTTTATAAATAAGCATGTAATTTCTAAAATTTTAGGAACTCAACTGCATTGAAACATCATTTGACATTCTTGAAGTTGACAAATAAGAATAATAAACAAGTCTAATGTCATAAGTGTGGTTTCAACCTAAATATTATTACAGTGTATTTAAAGTCAGCCCCAGTGTTTAACCTAGCTAGCTCTCACCTGGAATGACTGAAATTGTTTTCAGTGCTCGGAGAACTCTGAATGTTCTCAACGCTGAGACATTGCCCAGGTCCACGAACTCTGTCACATATCTGTTAATAGGGAGTTCACACACAACACAATAATACACAAGAAAAGTTGGAGATAAAAGGAGCCTATCATCTTACACCAGTTTCTTCTTACCTGGAATTACAGAAATAGTTTTCAGAGCTCTTAAGACTCTGAAAGTTCGAAGAGCTGAAACATTGCCTAGGCTTACAAATTCTGTTACATACCTGTAGAATTAAATCAGAGTTACTGATAATTTTGGCAAAGTTTATTCTAAATAAAGAATGAAAGCTGGGTTTGGCATACTGAGCCCCTTGACTTTAACAAATGGAATTGCTACAGACCTCAGAATGCCTCAGGTGAAAGCTGCTTTTAAGCAATAAAATTTTGTTGCTTGATTTCAATATAATTTTCATTAATATGAACAAGTTTATCTATACAAGTAATCAAAATACAGTTAAAAATGTTATAGTCAATGAATAACTTCATTTTGATGATGTGGAAGACTCTATGACATGAAAGTAATTCTGTTTATTGTTCATTTACCAGATATATTTACCTTGAAATATCTATTCTAATGTGTATTCTCAAAATTTATGAGGTGTATAGTTAATTTGGCTAATAAGAAAACTCTGCAATTAAAATATGTCACAGCAACCTGGCTTATGCTACAACTATTTTCATTCTTTCAAGTTTAACAACTTTTCAAAAATACTCACGCCATCACAATGACACTGAAATCCAGCCAGTTCCATGGATCACGAAGGAATGTAAAATCTTCTAAGCAAAACCCTCTTGCCAAGATTTTTATAAGAGACTCAAAGGTGTAGATTCCAGTGAATGTGTATCTAGGAAAGGCATCCAAACAAAAATTAACAATTTCATTTGAGCTGTTAATATACATATTTTCAACATGGCAAATCTTATCCTTTTGTGGTTTTCTAATTTGCTAAAATCTTGTTTCTTATTTCCATTCACAAAGACTTGACTAGTTTAATTAATCTTACAAGCCTGAGTAAAGGGTTAAACTGAAGAGATAATATCTTCCTCCAAAGAATCTGATCTTGTTTAACTATTTAGATTTTTAGAATAATAGTTTCATGTGTTTTACGGATAATGATCAAGGTTGGCCCTTTAGAGCAATAATGTTTGATTAAAATATGATACAAACTACATATTTAGCTTGGAAATTTTTAGTAGCCAAATAAAAAAGTAAGAAAAAACAAATGAATTTAATTTTCATTTTATATATTTTTAAACCAATATATCTGAAATACTATTATTTCAACAATTAAGACTAGACAAATTTCAGGTTTCGCATGTGGCTAGTGTTTCCCTCATTAGACAATACAGCTCTGGAGGTAAAATTTCTTGGATTTTTTTATTTTTAATAAAATATTTCATTCAGATTTATTAATGAGTAGGATTATTTTTAGGAATATGTCAGATGTCTAATCTAGAATATATGCTTTCCCTTTTTAAGAGTCAGGCATAGAGTTTTAAAAACTGCTCCTCTCCCTCTCTCTCTCTCTCTCTCTATATATATATATATATATATATATATATATGTATATATATATTTTTTCAATTTATTAGTATTTTATGTGTGTACATTTACACAATTACAAAATTGTGAGATAAACAAAATTTCTGATTCTAACCTTGCATCAGCTACTGTTTCTATACAGTTGGGCCAAATCATTTAAACATGCTCAAATGCAAATTTCAGCCTCCGAAATGGTGAAAGATTTTCCATTTACTGTTTGATATAGTGCATTTTTAGCTCTCTCCCCCGTGAGTGTTGACAATATTAAGTTATTTCTGTGTCTTCCAAAAATAGTTGAGAACGACTACTTGTTTTTCAATATTGTGTTCTCTTAAAAAGCACAATTTAAGATTATCCTTCAGATTACTTCACCCAAGTCACAAAGATTTGACTTACTTTTATTAAAAACAATTATATTTGCCTGCCTGCTAGTATTTTATATGTGAATAAAATTAGGGGAGGTTTTTTATTTTTTGCACTGTTTTCTGCAGAAATTTCTCTCAGATAAGGGAACAAAGAAATAAAAGTAAAATGTATACAGAAATCTTCACATCAGGTTTTCCTAAGAATATTCTTCCTCCCTTTAAAAATAATTCAGCTGATTTTGGGGCGCTTGGGTGGCTCAGTTGGTTAAGTGTCCGACTTTGGCTCAGGTCATGATCTCACGGTTCATGGGTTCGAGCCCCACGTTGGGCTCTGTGCGGACAGCTCAGAGCCTGGAGCCTGTCTTCAGATTCTTTGTCTCCCTCTCTCTCTGACCCTCCCCTGCTCATGCTGTCTCTCTCTGTCTCTCAAAAATAAATTAAAAAATTAAAAAATTTAAAAAAAAATAATTCAGCTGATTTTTTGAGGAATAAATATAATTGCTATCTTTACTTATTATGAAATAGCTGACCTTATTAGGAAAAGGTATACTTTACAACACCAAGCTTATATTTACTTGTGTTTTAGTTTGGATCTCTGCACGTTACACATAACCACCATGACATTTTCTGTTCAAAGATAGCTGCCTTGTAAAAAGCCACAAACGACAGCTCAATGTGTGTTTTATTTATCACATTAATGGTGAATGCCCTATGGTCTATGCTTAGGCAATTCTAAGTTATCTACAGATTTACTAGGGGTAATTTGCAAGCCCCTACTCCTATCCCTGTTTTTGGAAAAGTAAGAAAATTTGTGACATTTGAAATATATATTGAGTGTTGATAGCTATTCAAGGAAGAGTGTGCTGGAGCTTAACATCTGAGACAGAGCTTTACACAGAATAGGTGTTCAGAAGTACCTATAAGCAAACTAGATTGAACAGGTAAGTGAGAATCTTGGCTCTGCTCCCACTAGCCTCTAATCATGCTGTTGATTCTGTTCATGTCACTGAGGTTTTCTCCTGTAATTATGACGTCTATAGACCTGCCTTCCTTTCATAACATGACCCTCACTATGCAATATGGTCCTCAGCCTATTCTGTGTGTGTCACCTTTTTGTACAGGGACTGTTTATGCTACCAATGACCTATTTTCAGGTCAGAACTGAGTTATCTTCTCTTTTCTTTGGACTCTGTTAGCTTTGTTTTGTTGGCTGTAACCACTGATTTTGCTTGTTTTTCTACCTCTTTCCTGTCAAGTAAGTAGGGATAAATGATCAGGAAACCTGTGCAAAGTTTTCCTACTGACTGATGAAGTCAAAAACTTTTGTCGGGGTAAGACTATTTTCATAATAGATATATCATCTCTAAAAAATAACTTTAAAAAGAAATCTGCATACTCAAGTAACAATATTCAATTGTCCTCTTTACCTATCTTTTAATAATGTTATACAAATAAATGAGATTTATACAGGTTTAAATGCTTCAGTAATTTCTGCTAGAAGTACATACAGAATAGTTTTATATAGGTATATCCATTTGTTAACCCACAGATGATAAATGATAACTAAGTAAGAATTCTGTTAAATTGCTTGCTCAACATAAGAACTGGATCCTCTCCTAAAATGATTTCTAGGGAGCATTTCCAAGCGACTACCAAGGAAAAAAAATTTTAATGTGTTAAATCACTGACAAATGATGGCTTAGAATAGTGCACTGAATCCTCAAAGAAGCCTATAAAAGCAAAAATAGAAGTGGCAATGTTTGTCATAATAATTTATCTCCTATTGGATATTACTCTAAAGAAATATGACAATAAAAAGAACATACTAAAAACTTTTTCACTAAACCTGATCATTGTATTATACTATACATAAATAGCCTACATACCCTAAATACCTTCTGTTTCACTAATTAAATGTTTCTTTGTCATGAATAATTTCATATGTGACTGATAACTTAGGAAATAATATTATTATAATGCAAAATTGTATTAGTTAATGCAAAATTCCCCCATATTGATGTTTTCAAACAATTAGTGGCATCTTTTTCCTTGTACTTAAATAGAACATCCTTAGCATTAAAAGGAGACATTAATACTAACAGAAAATTGACCTAAGAGCCTTCTTTAGTGCAAGCAGGGGCTAGTTTAACATGCCCCAAAACTATTGTGCTTACACCTTTCCCTTTGTATTAAAATAATGAATCAAATGTCTTATTTTAAAGACATGATAGAAATGTCCCCAGGGTCTTCACCTTAAAGGAGAAAGGACAAAGCCCAGGGTCTGAGACTGCAAAGGAGTTGTTGGCTGTGACTTTTGGTACAAACGTCTATAGACATTTTAATAGGCCATTATTTTTTTATGAGGATTGTTACTGTTTTTATTAGTGTTCTGATTACAAAGTTTTATAAGTTTTGAGTGATCTGCTTTTAATCTTGTTTTCCCCATAAGCCCTATTATTTTTTTGAGCTATGATTTTTTAGGGACATTTAATTTCTTTTATGGAACACATCTGTGGTGTTTCAGCACACATGCTGTGTCTAAATAAACTACATATCTGAATCTAACTAAACATCTAAGCTACTTAAGCATTTAAATGTATTTTCCTAAATATAATGATATATAACCATAATAACTAATATAATATATAATGCTAAATACCTAAATTTGTTTTATGAAAATATAGCACTAATAGTAATATACTCAAATACAATAATTTTTTTCATTATATTACTCAGATGGTCATTGTTTTATTTTTATCTAAAATGCATACTATGATACTTTTATGCTAAATGATTGGTTTAGTTTACCAGCTAGTGTGTACTATTTATAACCTTTCTTAAATAGGTACTGTCATGAATTTGTTGGAAAAAGTACTTACCTCATAGAAAACCCCTCCTAAAGAACTTACCTTATCTTCTTTCATATTACAGAAATAACTTTTTCTTAGAGGTTTTTTAGCCTGACCCCAAAAAGTGGAAAGCTCAAGTCAGACCATAATCATAAGGAGATTGTTAGAGAATTTGACTGTGCATTTCTCATTCCAAGAAGTCATTCCTACTTACTCGACATTCTTCGTCCAGTCTGGAGGGTTACTCAAGGTCATAAATACACAGTTGGTCAAAATAGTGCACATGATAAGCATGCTGAATAAAGTAGATTATAGCTAAGGAATAAATGGTAGTATATTATCATCGCCATTTACAAATGATCCAATACAAAAAAAATCAATAAAGTTACCTGTGAAATTAGTCTTATTTGTTTTAAAGCAATGGAAAAATAATAAGTAATAAAGTAATAAAATAAAATAATAAATAATAAATTTTAAAGCCTGTCATACATTCTTACTCTACTCCTTTTCATTTTTCATCATTTTCTCACAAAACTGAATTTAATAGAAAGAGATCTGTATTTGAAGCAATGGAAATTTTGCATCCCAAGCAATTATGTGAAATAGAACTGCAAGGGGAAATGATCATTCTTTAGTAAGTTCACAGTGTAAAAGCATAAGAAGTCCGAGTTTAATTATATCTGAAATTGTACTTCATATATAATTTAAAATCGCCACTTACTGACAAAATGTTAATGAATGCAATATAAAAACCCTGAGAATGTATAGCCCAGTATATTCAAAAATTACACTGATTGAAAATTCTACTGTAATTTTAGATACTTTTAATAGTCTTAGTAGTCTCATTCTTTTAGTGTTTATAACATAAGAATAAAGGAATAGATAATTTTGTGCTAAGTTAATATTGTTTTCTAACTTTTTATTTCACTTTAGACTGTGGGGGAACTTAATGGGCCATCTAGTTATCTTCTTGGATCTAGTCCACACCATACTGACAAAGATAAAGACTATTTTGAAAACTTCCTGAGAATTAGCTGTAATTAATTTCTCTTAAGATCTAATCAGACTTCACTCTAAGGAATATTGTGATTATTTGGGGGTAAATCTTTTATTTAAAAATATAAATCCTTTCTAATATCAAACTATAGAATGAAAGTAATTCAAATGAACCTCAAAAAAATTATCAGTCTTGTCTGCTCTGTCTCTAGGTTAATCAGTCTTTTGTCTCTCTTTTAGTTTTTAGAAGGCTATTTTGAATCTGTCTATATATAATGCCCATTCTTGATTAAAAAGGTAAATGTGAGACAGGAAACCATTAAAATCCGAAAGGAAAACATAGGCAGTAAAATCTTTGACATCACCCCGAGCAGCTTCTTACAAGATATGTCTCCTGAGGCAAAGGAAACAAAGGCAAAACTAAACTATTGGTACTTGATCAAAATTAAACACTTCTGCATAGTGAAGGAAACAATCGACAAAACTAAAAGGCAACCTATGGAATAGGAGAATATATTTACAAATGACACATTGGATAAAGGGTTAGTATTCAAAATCTATAAAGAAATTATCAAACTCAACACTCAGAAAACAAATAATCCAATTTTTTAAAAAATGGGCAGATGACATGTATAGACAATTTTCCAAAGAAGACATCCAGATGGCTAACAGACACATGAAAAGACTCTCAACATCACTCATCACCAAGGAAATACAAATCAGAACTCTGATGAGGTATCACCTCACACCTGTCAGAATGGCTAAAATTAACAATACAAGAAATAATAGGTGTTGGCAAAGATGTGGAGAAAGGGGAACCCTCTTAACACTGTTGATGGGAATGCAAACTGGTGCAGCCACTGTGGAAAACAGTATGGAGGTTCTGCAAAAAGTTAAGAGTAGAACTACCCTACAATCCAGCAATTGCACTACTAGGTATTTACCCAAAGGATACAAAAATACTAATTTGAAGGGATACATATACCACACTGTTTATAGCAGCATTATCTGCAATAGCCAAATTATGGAAAGAGCCCAAATGTTTATCAACTGATGAATGGATATAGAAATGTGTATATATATAATGGAATATTACTCTGCCATAAAAAATGAAATCTTACCATTTGTAATGATGTGGATGGAACTAGAAATATTATGCTAAGAAATAAATCAGTCAGAAAAACACAAATACCATATAATTCCACTCGTGTTGAATTTAAGAAACAAAACAAACTATCATGGGGGTAAAAGAGGCAAACCAAGAAACAGACTATTAACCTACAGAGAAAAACTGTCAGTTACCAGAGAGGAGGTGGGTAGGGGAATGGGTTAAATAATACACCTGATACTAAAATTACACTGTATGTTAACTAACTGGAATTTAAATAAAAACTTAAAGAAATAAAAAATGCCCATTCTTGAACATAGCCTCTCAATACCTATCTATTTTTATCATTACCTATTGAGAATATTTTTGAAATCCACACCTATTCTGTCCTTTTTTGTGTACTTTTTGACTATCATTGTAAATAGTCTTAAATTCAGTGATATTTAAATATATATATATTATCAGATACATAGGCACATAGTATTTTAATAAATATTTAGTGAAGGAAGGATGGACAGACCCAGATACTGAAGATATAGAACCAATTAAGGCACAAAAGTTTGAACCTTAGTAATATAGATAATAATGCTAACCAAAATAGACTATGTTTCTTTAGCAATGGTTATGTATGGTCTAATTGAGATTAATAAAAGTGTGAAGTAGCTTTGCTGTTATTCCTTCTGCATAGTTGTTTCATTTACACATTTTTTATCATCATTCATGTTTTTACTTCTAGAATCTTAATAATAATTCTATACTAATCTCTTTATAAATAGCAGAAAATCAATGAGAACAGGTTAAATAACAATGTCACCATTAATCTCAAAGAAATTGTATATATATAAAACATGTAAAGGAATATATATAAAATATAAATATATAAAATATCTATATATGAGTGACATTTTCTTTAAAATCAACCACAAGCATTCAGTCACATGAAAAGGATATGAATGTACCAAAATCTTAATAGCAATTTTCCTAACAGGGTTTAGTGGAGTTAAAATATACAAGGCAGAGGTGGCACTGAATCGGAAAATTGCCTTCCCTTTATTCAATACTATAAAAGTCTGAAAAAGAAAATATGAAAAAAATTACTAGATTAGACATGTGATTTATTTGAAGAGTTTACACACACGAAGAACTTTTTACCTGATTTGTTCAAACTTGTTTGTTTAAACAAGTTGGTATATCATAACTATAAACACATTAGATGTTTCTCCCTTAAATTAATATATAGCTACAAATAAACATGTGATTTACTATTATCTAATTTGTCCCTAAGGTTTCAACTTTATGATACAAACTAGTGATCCTACATAATTTTTTTATCAAGTTGTAACTTTACAGACCCCAACTTTATTTAAAGCTTACCATCTGTCTCCAGCTTTGATAACTTTCAGATTATTCTGTATATATTGCTACTAAAATAATCTTTTATTTTAATTATTTCAAGTCTTTGAACTCTAAAGTTTATGAAGGCTTTCTGTTTTCCCTATGGTAGTTGTTCTATTTTAAAATGTTCAAATAGGCTGAATAACCTGATTTTGCTGATTCTATAGATCTGATGGTAACACTGAAAAGGGACACCTGCATTGAGAATTAGGCTTAAATACATCATTTCAAAGGGCATTCCTTAGCTAAAATCCTATTATTTGAAACCTATAATCATCACTTTAACATTTAAGCTATGCTACCCAGTCATTATCTACCACATCTCTCTAAGATCATTTACTTTTTACCACCAAGGCATCTCTGCTCCAACCAAATCAGTCCACTTGTCAATCCCACTCACAGCCTGTCAGCTTCTCCCTCTGATTCTGGAAATGAGTGTCATAAAATCCTATAGGAAGGAGGTACCTGTGAGGTTATCTAATACAAACTCCTCCCATTTGGGGTGGTAACAGGCCTGTCAATGAGGTCTCACCCACTATTATATCAAAGGTTCTTAGTCCTGTCTGCATATTAGAATCTCCTGAGGTGATTGTAAAATTGCCAATATTTGGGTTCTATTCAAAACCAAATGAATCAAAATTTCTTGAGCATAGATACAGACATGGGATTTTTTTGAAGTTTCCTCAGGCAATTCTAATATGAAGCCAGGGTTGAAATGCTCTACCTTCAGAAAATGTCCTCAGCTATCAAAGTCACCTCCTTCAGCATGTCTTTCCAGATAAATCACTGCCTTCTGATTGCTCCCGAATTGTTTCCCTTTACCAGTAAGTCTTAGTATATTAATTTGCACGCATTGGCATGTTGCTTGTAATTATAGTCAAGTAGCAATTTACATGTAGGGTTCATTCCACTGAGGACTAGGTTAGAAGTTGTTATAAACTATTGAGCATAAAAAGCCTGTAATCTACTTTTTCTCCATTTGTTCACAGTATTTAGTAGTGTGGTTTGTATATAAATGCTTGTTTTAATTAAATGCAGGCTTACCTTTAAGATGCCATTTACCTTTAAGACATCTATATATCCATTTGCTAAATAATATGTTTTTACTCCTTAACTAAGAGCTGTACCCCATACAATCATGTTCACTGACAACATGGCAGTGTTTGAATAGGTAGAGAGAAATATTTATATTGTGAGTATAAAAGGGAAAGAAAACAATTTCTGTGTACTTTGCCCTTTTGTATTCAAGACCATGGAGTCAAGCATTACCTATCCAACCATTTTCCATGAACTGCAATCTATAAATTTGAACAGTTGTATAAGAAGGATAAAGAAACTTCTTTCTAGCATTGAGATCATCCACAGGGGACAGTGGACATTGAGAAAACTGTCCTTGAAGCACAGGTGCATTAAAGGATTTTCTTGATTTTACAGGATTAGATTATTTATATTTCAAACAATCTAGATCCAGTTAGACATTCAATAACATGTAAAGTTCACCATAATTTAAAGTGCATTTACTCATGCTTTTTTTTGAAACAATTGCCCTGAAAAAAAACAGCACTTGTAACTTTAGGAGAGGAATTTATTTTGAAAATATCCAAAAACAGAGTGACAGGAATGACCTGTCCCTTAAACATGGAATCCTATGCTCCCCTGAAAGATTAGCCTTTGTGGTATTAATGGAATTAAAAATGATATGCCGAGGGCATCTTCACTGAATTTACAGGTTCTGGAACAGAGTAGGCCTTAAGAACACAATTTCAGTTTATTTCTGGGGGAACAACACCTGATACAAAACCTCGAGTTCTGAGAAATGAAGAAAATACTAATATCCTATATAGTGAAGGAATTACAAGGAAGATATTTGAAATTTGGAGCTCCGATGTTACTGAGAGATGTGTACCTAAACTGAAAATGATTTGAGTGACAGATAATTGGAAGAGGAGTAATTAGTGCCATCTCCAAAATCTGGTCTCCAGGTAATAATAAATAATGGTGTGACTAAAAAAAAATTACTGCATATTGCTACTAAGAAGATGAAGGTAATAGCTGAAAGTATGTCAAACCAGTTATTGTTCACACTGGAATGCTACTTGCTGTTTTGCAGATAAATATACATCTTATAGGTTCAATAAAATTTTTACTACTTGAGGCAAGAGGAAACTTTACACCTCTGAGTAGGACCACTTCATTCAGAGAATTCAAAAAGTTATACAAGCAATTTTTTAGCATTAGCTTTCATTTTATTAATAAATGGCATATATAGCTTTGCTTAGTGCTTAAAAGCTCTGACTACCTGGGTTCAATCCCAGAATTGATCACTTACGGTGTGTAACTTGGGCAAAGTTACTTAACCTCTCTGGGGTTAATCCATGTGAAATACTTAGCACACTAATACTTGATCCATATATAAAATGAGGCTAATGGTACCTGCCTTACTGGTTCTTTGAATAATAAATGAATTCTACCACCTAAAGCACCCGAACAGTGCCTTGAAATCCATACCTATTCTGTCTGAGCACAAATATTAGCTATCGTTATTATCACTGTCACTATTCTGAAGTTATTACCTGGCCAACTTAAATACCATTAAAATACATTGTGATGCGGCTCATCTGATTATCTTATTAAATTAGGCATGCAAAATATATCATTAATTAATGACAACAAACTGTTACATAATACTTTATGATTTTAAAATTGCCTTTCACCTGAATTATTCATATAATTAACATAAACTTCATACACATATTTTTAAGCTCCAAAACTTCTCCATTAGCTTTTTACATTAGCTCCTATCCTAACAATCATAAACTACCTTCTTCTTCAAGAGCAGCACCCCAGTCTTCATTTTTCTAGATACTTCATAAAGAAAAGCAGGGCACCAACAGTAAAGCATAAATAGATGTCCCCCGAGATGGGTCATGGCCACCATGAATAAATCAAGGTCCAAATCTGGTTCTCCGACAGGGAGGCAGTAAGAACTGACTTTGTTAACACAGAGAGAACAATTCTGTTTCTTAGCAGCAGACTCACATTAATCAAGCTTAAAAGCATGACATACAAAATCAGAATGCCAATCTATTTATTTATATTAAGATGTATTTCTGTCACATGGACAGAAATAATTGCAATGGCGTAAACAGCATATTCTTTCCTTTCAAGCAGATCTATAGGAAAACAAATTCTAATAAGAAAATTCTTTGTTGAGGGTGGCATCCAAACAAGCTGACTTAATCAAATGCAGAATGTTTAATGCCTCCTCTATTCGGTAGCCCAGTGTAGCCCCTCTACAATGAAATGGACTTGATTTGGGGAAGAAAATGCTTTCAGGACTACTACTAAAGATCTGTCTCCCTTGAAAAATGCCAGTGTTTGTCTCTGTTATTCTACCCACCCTTTAATTTTACCAATTTCCTTTCTTAAGGACACTTCCTTTCTTTAAGTAGCAAATACTTTTAAGCATGTCAGAGTAAACATTCCCCTATCTCTTGAAGATATCTTTTCAAATATATACTTTAAATCAGTACTTTTAAGGAGAGTTTTATTTTAGTTTCTTGGGGGATGTCTCACATCATTGTGTGTAATAGTACAGTAACTAAATTTCAAATTTTTATTTAGTGCTTCTGTAATAAAGTGCTGGAATAAATTACTTTTAAAAATATGCGAATCTATGTTGAATGCCACCTTTCATGAAACTAATTTCAAAGGAAAAACAAAGGGCATGCTTAGCTATTTAAATTTGTTTTATGATTTATAGAAAACATTTTAAAACTTGCTACTCAAAGTGTGGCCCGTGTATTAGCAGCAAAAATCTCACTAGAGGACATGTTAGAGATGCAGGATCTCGAGCCACCTCCCAGACCTGTGGAGTCGGACTCTATCTCTTACCAGGATCCTCAGATGTGTATAAACATGCAAGTTTGAGAAACCTTCCTTTAGAGCAACAGGGCTAGTTCTACAATTGGATGATTAACTGTCAGCTTCTTTAACTATCATTGATCTTCTGTGTTTAAATTGAGTACTGCTTAGAGAATGCAGTTTCCTTAGCCATTGCTTTTAGAAGGACTGTCTCTAATTAATAAAGGTATTTAATATCTTCTTTCATCCACAAACCATCAATTCATGGTGATATTTACTTATCTTTAGTTTCTACACGTACCTGTTTTTATGCTTAGGAATGTGAAATATAAATTGTTGTTCTAAAATGCCAAAATACCCAATTACATGATGCAGAATCTATCATCTATTAAAAAATATTTACTATAAACTCTGCACAGCTGGTTTAACTTCAAAAACTAGTTAATTCTGACAGAATTTTGTGGTTATTATAGCATTGGGAAGGCATAATCATAACTTGATTTAAATCATATGTAGATAGAGAAAACTTGAGGGATTTCTTTTTGTCTTCTCTTCTTGGCATTTTTTTCACAGACTGATGTTTTAACAGTAAGTAGTTATGACTCTGCTTGTCAATGTATTATTTTCCTATAGAAGAATGCTAAATAAGATTATTACCTTCTAGAATACAAATCTTTTGTAAGGAAACCTCAAGCTAATTAAAAACTAAAAATAAGAAGTACATATGCCCACAACTCTTCTTTGGCATGACTGTTCTGTTGTCTACCATGTGCTTGAATATGTCAGTAGTAACAGATATTTGCTTTGTTGGTGTCAATTTTGACTGTCTTAGTACTGTGAAATTGTAGAAATTGTTCATCTCTCATATCTCTTCACTGTAGCCAAATCTTGACTTCATTTCTTATAAATGTTTCCGCTTATACTCTGCTTAAATGTAAGTGGAAATAAAAAGTATAAAATCTCTAAAGGTAGAAAGCTTCTGATGCAGTTATGTATATGAGCCAGAGAAAAGTATATTAAAGTTAAGTGTTTAATGGAAGACTTAACTTTGGAAATATAACTTAACTTTAAAATCAATAAAATCAACACTCACTTTCTTACTGATATAGTACGGGTCCAGGTCCTCCAGAGGCTCTGACACCATCTCTGGAGGGATGTCTCCATAAATGAATGGAAGGTTCTTTCCAGCTTCCAAATCACTATTTGGCTTTGGTTTGTTCTCGTCATCATTGTCTTGCTCTCTCTTGGGCTTTTGGGCTTTCTCTTCTGCAGCACGCTTTTCGATAGCAGCAAGAGATTCTCTAGTAAAAAGGCGGAAGCTTTCAGGCCCCGGGGGTACCAGCAGTGCCTGTGCCATCTTTTCATCCTGCACATTTAATTACGTTTAGCTTCTTGCATAAGAATTGCCTACAAAAAAAATGCATGAGAGGAAAGTGAGTGAATGAGAGGGATTGAGGAAATCAACCAAGATATCATTTAATGTTTCTTCTTGTAACTTTTTTTACTAGTATATTAATAAATGAACATTATTTTTGGTGAAAAGCTCTTTTCTTCTTCAATACACAGACCTCTTTTCTTTCTCAGTGTACAGGATAAACATTTTACAGTGTTCCTTTTGGGATTCTTCTAGTAGCTTTTAACAAGTATAAACATTAAGTAGGGCTTTTAGTGTTGCACTACAAATTTTAACCTAGAAGCATCATTATCCAATCCAAGTTTATAAGTCTATCAAAGTCCGGTCTGAGACTTTTGAGCCAAAACATAGTATACTTTTGGTGAAGAGAATAATGTCAGTGATGCTTGTCAGTAAAACTACTTAAGAACCCCATCATTTCTCTCCCTGCTCCTTTTATCACATCTTACTGACCCCAAATAAAGGAACACAGTAGTATATGCCTGACTTAGAAAACCTCAGGATAGTAAAAGAGGTTTGCCTAAACCAACCACTGTTCTAGTTATCAGCATCATCATCATTGACCATGGGTTCTCCAGACAAAGTCTGACCATCAGCAGCAACAGAGAAGTCAAGACTTCTTTCAGCTTTCGCCTTGGAATCTTCTGAAGCATCTTCTGAGGCAAGGCAGAATATATTCCATTTTCCAGTCTGCTGTTATCCAATTATTCCAAGACACTTTTCATATTCTTTCTGAATCTTTCATTTAATGTAGTGGTTAGAAGCATGGACTATGGAGCTAGACTCTCTGTTCTTAACCCTGGCTCTGCCATTTATGAGCTGCATGACTTTGCAAAATGTAAGCCCTCAGTTCTTCAGTCTCCATTTATAAAATGGAGATGCTATGAGAAATGGCCTCCCAGATTATGGTAAGGAATAAATGAAATAATTTATATTAAGTGTCTAGAACTGTTCTGGAATTAGTAAACACTGTGTTGGAGTCAACCATCATAATCTATCTTTCATTCCTTGTAGCTGTGTCCTCTGTTGTGGTTTCAAGCATCCTCACAAGTCCAGCCACTCTCCCTTAAGTAGGGTCCTGATTTGGTGGAACCACAGCTGACCACAGAAGTCCAAGAGTGGACTAGGAAGTACAGGGCCATATTCACATGCCAAGCAACTGGCTGGGATTAGAAAGGAGAGAAGGCACATATGTGGGGTAGCCCTGATCAGTTTTCCAGGGAAGGTAAAAACAATTCTCCTAGAAGTGTTACAGAACTGTCAAAAATACAAGAAATAGGCTAAATAAATTTTGAAACATAAATTAATAGTTATTTTATTTTTCATCATGTCAAAAATCACATTTAAAAAAATCTAAAAAGTAGAAACAATAAAAAGGAACACAGTGAGTAAATCAGTCATCTTATAAAACAATCTACAACCATGGCATTGGGGTAACCATCAAAGTCATCTGTGACATTTTTCCTATCCCAATCACCTACCCTATTTCAGCCCCCACACTTATTCTAGTCTCCATAGTCATTTATCCCTAAATGGCCTTCTAATTCTTAGCTGTTTGTGGCATGTATATACTGAGCTTACAGACAATAAGAAACTCTAGATCTTATAGTAACAAGAAAAATGATATAGATTAAAAATGACTGTAAATTATTATATGTTTTTTGAGTTTATATCTGAATTACTAGTGCCCTGGTCTTCCAATGAGTCAGGTATTTTTAATAGCTGTGTCTTTTCTTTTCTTTTTTTAATGTTTTTTTTTTTAGAGAGAGACAGAGACAGAGACAGAGAGAGAGACAGACAGAGAGAGAGAGAGAGAGAGAGAGAGAGAGAGAATGAGTGGGGGAGGGGCAGAGAGAGAGGGAGACAGAATCCAAAGCAGGCTTCAGGCTCTGAGCTGTCAGCACAGAGCACAACACAGGGCTTGAACCCACAAACTGTGAGATCATGGTCTGAGCCAAAGTTGGACACTGAACCGACTGAGCCACTCAGGCACCCCAATAGCTGTATCTTTTCATTTAATTAGTATTTATAATATGACATTGTTATATTTTGTGCTACTGTGAAGGTATATTCTAAGTAAGTTACAAAATATCAGATGTCAAAAAGCTGTGCCATTTTCCCCACTTGTTCTGAAAAAGAACTTATGATTTGTGGTGGGACTGGGCTTTTTTGTTTCATTTTGTTTTGTACTCCATCAAGTAGTATATGAATTAGAATTTTGAGAGTAGTTATTCTATTTTAATCAAAAATTAATCACCTGTTTATTTTGTGCCTTCTAACTTCACGACACATAGCACAAAGTAGAATTAAAGTTTTTAGCCATTTTATGTTCATTTTGATATCCACATGTCCAGTCCAGTGCTAGGCTGTATAGACTAATCACCTTAATACTTTTGAATGTGGAAGGAGTTTACACATTAACTGCAAGCCTTAAATGCCTAGAGACGTGTAATCCACCTATTTCTCCTCACCTTTCACAAACTGAATGGATAAGATTTTTACCAAGGGCTAAATGAAAATGAAACAGCATGACAAAGATATCTTAAGACATTTCTATGAAACATGGTTGCTTTCTTAGGGAAGCAGAAAGGTTACTATTGTATTTGAGAGTTAGTTCAACTAACTTTCGTTTCTCTATTAACGATGGAATGAGAAACATGCAGCAGTCAGAATCTGAGTTCTGGGTTTGTACTGACCCTGTCACTAATAGTTTGCTTATGACATTTAACTTTCCTCAACTTCATTGTCATTGAAACACTTTACCATATATGTGGCAACCCTTTACCATAAAGAAATAACCAATTATACTCATTTAATTGAAAGTTCCTGGCTCCTAAATTTTGCAATGAAATTAGGTTAAAAATATCTATTGTGGAAATATTTTAATAATCTGTACAGATTACTTTGATTTCTCTGAGATGACATGGAACAAAATACCATCACTAAATTGTAAACACATATGTAAACAAATAATTCTTTACCTTCCGGTTTGCTTATCAAGGACTAGCACAAAGAATGTGAGTCCTGGTCAAAAGAAAGTAATGAAGTCTCTTTGAAACTGCCACACTATTGTTTCTAAATCCTGAGAAGATTTAGACCAGTTCCAGACTTACAGCTTTTCCTCCAAAGGGAAGTAGGGTTTGCCCAGTATTTGGATAGGTTGAGACATTAAATCATAGTGAGGGAGCTTCCTTCTCAGGGCTTCTCCTGCAGCTTTGCTGTTTGGAAACCTCTCCTAGTTCTATGGAAGTTCGATTTTAATTTTTTTCCTCTTCCCTCTTGTTCTTTGTGAGCCTATTATACAGACCTCTTACATAATTTTATATTTCCATTAGAGCAGACTTTTAAAAATTAATTCTTACTGATGCCTTGGTGTGGGATATATATTATTAATGAATATATGTGCATTATAATTTATTAAAATACATCAAATTTAATACGCCAAATTTTCTCCAGAACTGTCCTTGCAAGGACAAAAAAAGATAAAAAAGACCTAAGGAGATGATCTCTTTGACTAAAAACCAAAGTGTGTGTGTGAGAATGTGTGTGAGTAAACCAAATGCATCTCTGTTAATCAGTAAAAATACTGTAGTTCACAAAATCCTATTATGGGTATGGACCACAGAATTTTCAGCCTGAGAGGATTAAGATCATTTATGCAGGAAATATTATTGAGGGACTACTATGTGTCAACACTATGGACTAGGCACCCATGGTCCCTACTTGTAAGAAGCTGACAGTCCAGTGTGAGAGATGTTTATACAAATAATTATAACACCATTATCAACAGCTGGTTATTGTCTGAGCTCCATAAATGAGAGCAATTTATTCTGCCCAGGCAAAGATGAGGAGGTGTATGGTTCAGGGAAGTTTTCCTGAGGAAGTTTTATAGAGTAGTTGGGATTTGACCAACTGGCATGGTGGTGGTAGTTGGAGGAAAGTTGGTAGGAATACAAATCAGTAGAGACAGCATGTGCATGGGCCCAGAAATAAGAAAAACCAGGGAGAACTTCAGAAGAACTAAGAAGTTCATTACTAAGAAGAAGTTCATTACTAAGAACTAAGAAGTTCATAGAGACCAACCTGCCCAAAAGAAAGTCATTAGAGTAAGGACTGAAACACTGGTAGGATATAAATCAAAAAAGGCCTTGCACAGCATGCTGAGGCAAACCATGGATGTGAAGTAACAGGATCCATTTGAAGGTTAGAAAGATGGTGGCAGTATGAAGAGCAGACAGGTGAGGGGGATCCAAGGACAATGGTTTTGAAACATTTTGATTTCAGGATCCTTTTATACTCCTTTAAGATATTTTAAGTTTATTTATTTATTTTGAGAGAGAGAGAGAGAGAGAGAGAGAGCGCACAAGTTGGGAAGTAACACAGAGAGGAAGAGAGAGAGAGAGAGAGAGAGAAAGAGAATCCCAAGGAGGCTTCACACTGTCAGCTCATGGCCCAATGCAGGGCTCGAACTCACAAACAATGAGATAATAACCTGAGCCAAAATCAGGAGTCGGAGGCTTAACTGACTGAATCACCCAGATGCTCTCTTTTAGACTCCTAAAAGTCTAGAGCCACCCAGGTCCCCGGTTGGTTGAGTGTCTGACTTTGGTTCAGATCATGATCTCAGGGTTGATCAGTTTGAGCCCTGTGTTGGGCTCTTTGCTGACAGCTCAGACCCTGGAGCCTGCTTCTCCCTCTCTTTCTCTGGCCCTCCGCAACTGGCACTCTCTCTTTCTCTCTGAAAAATAAATAAACATTAAAAAGAATTACTGATGATATCAAAGAACTTTTGTTTATGGGGGACTTATATATTCACATTTATCATATTAAAAATTAAAAGATTAAAAACTTGTATTAACTTAATAATTATAAGCCCTTGTGTGTTTACATACAAAACATTTTTAATAAAAATAGGTATGTTATCCCAAATGAAAAAAATGGTGTGAAAAAAAGGAATTTATTTTAAATTTGGGCACATATCTTTACTGTCTGGTTTACTGTAATACAGCCAGATTCTCCTATCTGCTCCTAGATTCAGTCTGTTGAGATATGTTGTTTTGATTGAAGTACATGAAGAAAATCCTCATTATATATATACGTATAAGGAAGGAGTATTTTAATTGTCTTTTCAGGCAGTTATGAATATTCTTTGATACACACCAAAACTCTACAAATGATAATTGCTTGAATTAGTTTCAATGTGGAATCTAAAACTGTATCAGGAGTTATTTACTGATCTTTCCTTTTGGACGGATTCTATACCTTCATGCATGGATCATTTGAAAAATATTGGCACACTGTTATGCAGATTTCCCCCTATTTGGTAAATTTCATTAAATAACATTCAAAAGTCACGTTTGTTAATGTCACCATTGATCTCATGAGATATGTCATAATGTATTGGGAGGCTGCCTAGTTCCCAGTGGCAGGTAAAAGTTTTCCACAATTCCAATTTCCACTTGAAAGCTCCAATTTTAACATTGACAACAAATGCTGTCATTTGCTTTTCCTGAAGTGACAGCCTTTTCCTTTGTTCATTTTTTAAAAAAAATCTGCTAAATATCCAAGTTGAATAACCATGGTTTGTCACTTCTTTCAAGTGAAAATGGTGTTCCATGAAAAAAAAATAAAAAGTGGTTTATTCAGCTCCTGACTCACACAGTCACACAAATGCCTTTCCTTGAGACAACCATGACACTTCATTGTGCAGCAGAAATGCTCTATGTATTTTTCCAAGTCCATCATACAGAATACTAAAAACACATGTCCCTTAGGTCAAGATTTAATAAAATTAATAATATTTACTGCTTCATCAAAGATGTTCTTATATGAAATGGTATTTTTTGCTTACTAAAAGTGTGTGGTGGTGAAAACACCAAAACTTCTCCTACAGTTTGATGCTGCTGCCTTGCTCCCTGCTAAGGCATTAGCACTTCACTCCATGACTTTTGCACTATCAGTGAAAAAGGCAAAGGTCATCTTGGTATTACTATTAGGAAAATAGTTAGACCTCACTGCCCCCCTGAAAGGGACTGAGGAACCCCCAGTTGTCTGCAAACCACCCTTTGAGAACTGCCCTAGAAGGAAACAGATGGACACCAGGAGTCTAAAGAAGAGGGCAAGAGAATATGGCTAAAGCTGTACTCTTTAAGGGCCTAGACATGCCAGTCAGAACCGTATTCAAGTCCTGTCTCTGCTACTTTCTAGCAGTGTGACCTTGGGCAATTTTTTTAATCCTTTGTAATCTTCAGTTTCCCTATCTGCGTAATAAAGATAGTGATAGCAATGATAGCACATACTTCATAGAGTTAATATGACATTGAATGAGAAGAAGCACCTAGAGGATGAGCACCTGCTTGGAAAATAGTAGGCCATCAAAAAGTTAGAGGGAAAAAAAAAACCATGGCCAGAGGACTGTATTCAATGCAAAATTAGGAGAGAGAAAATCAATGAGATTTTATGCTGTCTTGATATGAGGCTTGAAGAAGAGTTATGAGGCTAAGCTCAATCCCAGATTGGTTTAAGCCACAAGTTGTCATTAACCCAGCAGAAAAGTGGAGAAGGTTTGTAGGACATGATAATAAATTCTGTTTGGGATTTATTTAGTTTGAGATGCCTGTGAGACAGCTGGGTATGTAATTAAAATCTGGGTCTGAGAATCAGGAAAGCCGTCTGGGCTGAGAAAATGTTGATTAAGGAATCACTGGTTGAAACTGAAGATAAGAATATGCATTACACTGTCTAGGAAAAAATCAGAAAGATGGAAGTTAGGACTCTTGTGACTACCAGTTTTTAAGGAGAGGTAAATTATACAGTGAAGTCAGAACAGTTACATAGATGCCAAAAGAAGGTTGTTGAAGATGGATGCTAATTAAAAGGCATATATTGGATTTTACAATTAAAATAAATGAAGAACAGGCACAGAGAAGCTACGTAACCTTCACTGAAATGTCTACTGACAACACAAATAGTTGCTCTGAGGCAAAACATTTTCCATACATTCTATTCTTGACTGACTTTTCCTATTATAGTTGACATTTTTATCTTGAATCGTACTATTGTGTGATTTGATTTTAAAGATCTAAGCTATATGTAAATAACTGCATAAAAATAGATGCATGTAGTTCAATTCAGTTTTTCAGGCTCACATATCTGTATGCTGTGACACTAACATAAGCTTCTGAAACTCTATGAAGCCAACAGATATGAATACAAAGCTACTATTTGTTAATGAATCAGAATCTGAGAAAAAGGGCATAGTAAACAGTTGGGATATACTGTGGCATTACTGAAGCAAAGACAAAAGTATTTTTTCTCCATTACTCATATAGCCTGGGAGTTTTTATCTTGCCTAATTTCCAGAATAACAGTTTGGAAAATTGCATTGGTCTATAACCTGTTAATGTCAATAGTTTCTCTCTCCCTTTGTAGGGATTTTTATGGTTATGTTATAGACAAAAATCAATTCGTTATGGTCTGTTCCCATGGAGACAAAATTATGTCAGAGGCTATAAATTTGCAATCTTCAAGGATGCAAAGCTGCTCTGTGTCTTACAACTTGAGAGATCACAAAAAAAAATCCACAATGTGTTTTCACATCCTTGATGATGAGAGAGCAAATTGTTGAGAAAAGACAAATTGTTGGTTTTATTAGCTCCTGAATTTTTGTATTATATATTTGCAAACTGAAGAAAATTGTGTGTTCAACTCCCCAACATCCATTCCGCTCCACATACCTTCTCTAAACCCCTTGCCAATCATTGGTTCAGGAATAGGCTTCAGTAGTAGGTGAGGGGAAGCCTGCCAAGGGAGTGTCTATAAAAGGTTTCTTCACTCCTAAGAAAGAAACCAAGAAGGAGACAGAATTCTTTGTCCCCGGACTTTATTGCATCAGGGTATGAGACGTGGCACTACTTTAGTCAACTTAAAACCAGAAGGGATGCCATTCTGAGGGCAAAGCTGACACACTGAGGGTGGCAGATCACAGAGACAGATCTCCCCCTGGGCTCTTGATGGATCGCTCAGCTCTTGGACCCAAACAACCTCTGCACTGCCTGTTATATTCAATAAACATCCTTCTTGACTAAGACAGTTTTAGACAGTTTTTCTAGCTAGTTGCAGCAGATACACCAAACAAGTAAATATCCCTTGGTCAGTTCAAAAACTTGGCCAGTTCAGAAGCCAACTTTCAACCAAATACTAACCACATATTTGGGTCTCCTTTACCCCATGCAAACACCTAAGCTATAGATCCAATCACTAAATAAATATAATAAAATTCAAATAAATACAATCCTGGGTAATTTACTAAACTGGGTAAAGGATGGACGTCTCTTTTAAAAGAAAAATAAATAAAAAGCTGGTTAGTCTCTCTTTCGTACATCAATATCCTTTGGCTTCAATTCACTCTCTGAGGTCATCTCCGCCATGTCTCTATCTAAGTGTTTGCCTCTTTGGAGGAAGATATTAGCAGGGAAGGAGATAATCACTTTTTTGCCTTTTTTTTTGCCCTCATACAGCTGCCCTTGTTAGCTAATAGATTTTAGTTTACCTTCCACAAACACAAATTGTTACCACTGGTAGTTTAGGTACCTTAGATAGTTACAGCACCTTTCTCTGGAAAAGCTTCAGGCCACTTCTGGAAATTATCTCATTTGTTCTTATACTATCCCTAGAAGAGATTCTGTGTTTTTATTCCTGTAAGCGACTCTGCCACAAATCCTTGACAGATATCTCATCCCTGATGAACACTGATGTGGCTTGGTGTCAGCTTTCTTGCTCCATAATCTGTGTAGAAAGGGAAACACGTGAAGTTAGTCTAGCATCTTTGGTATTTGGATTGAAGTGGGTGGTGTGGGTCTCGGCCTGGGTGCCCTGGTGTGCTCAAGCAAGGATGGGGCCAGGGACCACTGCCAGGATCCTGGGATGGATGTGGGGCTCTTCTTTCTTTGGCAGCCTTGATTTAATTACTCTTTCTGAAGGCATGCCAGAGCTCCAGAACATCTTCCTGTTCTTCACTTCCTACTTCCTTCCCCATTCTCTCCTCTTTTCTTCCTCTCTGTTTCTTTTCATCAAATACCAGAAAGACCAACGAAGTAGACCAGTGGAACGGTGTGGTCTGCACTGGTGTTATGGGTCATCATTCTAGTTCCTTTTTAGCTCCTTTTCCTCTCCACCTAAAATCCCATTTGACTGGCCAAGATAAGACCAATAAACCTTATTTAATGGCTTCTAAGGTAAATTTTAGACAAGCAGAGACAAAAAACTAGCATGTTAAACCAAGGCATAATATTAACCTAAGTATAACAATTTGATGTCATATTCCTTCAGCTATAACCTTTAGAAATAATTTAGCCCAGTTAAGTCAATAATTATTTCAAAGGGCAATATATATAACTTTTAAATCAGCAATTGATATTTAAAACAATCTTTACATCATTTCACTTATTCAGTGTTCATAAGCCAAACTGGTAATGGATTCTCACCAGTAAATCTCCTTTTACAATTTACTATGACAAACAAAGAAAACCATTAAATCTCACTTTATTTCATATGTACTCTTTTAAAACATAACATATACTCTACACCCTTGTTAAAATTTGTCTGTGGCCTTCAGTGCCTTACAGTCACTTTAGCAAAGTATGCAGGTGCCTTTATGATCTTCCCTCAGCATCTCCTCTCTTACCTTTCATTTGGTGATAACACAGATCTTGCTAGCTATGTGACATTGAATGTGTTACCTAACCCATTCAATTTTTAGTTTCCCATCAGATAATGAGGATTACAATGCCTAATGAAACAGGGCTGTTGTTAGAACTAAATGAGATATATATTTCGTACACACACACACACACACACACACACACACATACACACACCTGTAAGTCACTCATACAATAGCTGGCATAAAGTAGGTTTTCCATAAAATCTGGAGGTTTAGTAGTATTAGAAGTAGCAATAATTATAATAATAATTTTATAGTTATTATGCTACTAATAATACCCACCAGACAGACCCATGCATCAGAGCTTGAAGTATTAATTTGCAAAATAAATGTATAGCCCTTCAATAAATGTTCCCTCTACTTTACAGCTACAAGCTTAATAAATCCTCTTCCCTTCCCCAGGACACAAGTAACTGGTTTTAAATATCTCAATCTATCTGCATCCTGACATATAATGAACATACGTTAAAAAACCAAAATGTCAATTTAGATATATTTCTAAAATATTTGTTAACTTTACTCTGGGAACATGGAGGGGAATAAGGTACAGAGGGTGAATATCCAAGAGAAACTAAGTTAAGGAGGAGCAGGAGAGTAGTTTGAGAAAGCATCCCAAAAGGTTCTGATTTGCTTAATTTCTCTCTCCTCTTCCTATTCTTGTAAAACAATATCACTGATTTGTGGATCAGAGAAAATATATCCTATGGCCTGGGCTCCAAATGGGACAGATTTGCCAATCCCAAATAAACATGCCAATCCCAAATATACAAAGAATCCCAAATCCCCAATAGTAGTGATTGTATATGTATATGATACATGTATATGATAACATATACAATAGTTTCTGTATATGGCTTCATGCTCCAATTTAGGCCTCATACTTCAAGTTGCATTGTGTCTTAATAAGAGTTTGGTCTCAGCCATCTTTAAAAGCAGACCATGGCTTACAGATTAACTAAAATAAAAAATTGGTATAATTAAGTTCTTTAGAGAATGGGGATTCCTTAAAGTAGTTCTGAACTACAGCAAGCATAAGAATGATTTAGACTCCTTGTCAAAGATACAGATTTCTGGGTTCAATCTCTGGAAATTCTGAAATAGTTGATTTGGGGCAGGCCCAGGGATCTGCATTTTAAACAAGCTCCCTACATGAATTTGGTGTAAGTGGCACATGGATTACAATTTGAGAAGGCAGCTCTGAAGGAAATGAATAGAGATTACTAGAAATATGAGATTGATACTTTACACAGTCAAGGCTGGAATTTAGCTCTAATGTTCCCAATAGGTAAGGAAAAGTGAACGCACACTGGATTACCTGGCTTTATTTTGCTTTAGGAAGAAATAAAAATTCCTAAAACCTGTGTATAAAAAGACAAACTTTCTCCAAGAACTAAATAGAGAAAAGAAATTTTGCTTACCACATAACATAAGGGACACTAGGTAACATGCTTAACAGATGTTCTAAATTTCATTGCACGAAAGACCCATACAAGGTTAAATCAAGTAAGACTCATGACTAAAATTAGTTGAACTCAGTGAATTCCATTTAGAAGGTGATGAAATAGGATGGTTCAGAAACTTTACTTTCAGATTACCTAATATACAAGTATTGGGCCTGGAGATCCCCCCCAAAATTTTGAAATTATGTTAATAGAATTTCAGCATTTTGGAAATTAAAGGGAAGTTCTTTATGCCACAAATGAGGTAGTCATAGGTCAAAGAGCATAAGGTTTTACCCTGAAAAAGATAAGTGTCATAGCTGAGGAACCTTGGAAAAAGTTGCTTTAATTTTATTTTTCTTAATCCATTTATATTAACATTATTAATTATAAAACTAATATCAACAATTGAATTTTTAAAACATTTTAATGTTTATTTATTTTGAGAGAGAGAGAGAAAGAAAGAGTGTAGCAAGGCAGGGGCGGTGAGAGAGGGAGGGAGAGAGACGGAGAGAGAGAGAGGGAGAGAGAGAGAATTCCAAGCAGTCTCCACACTATCAGCGCAGAGTCCATTGCAAGGCTTGATCTTACAACCATGAGATCATGACCTGAGCCAAAATCAAGAGTCAGACGCTCAACCAACTGAGCCACCCAAGCACCCATCAACAATTGAATTTTATAGAGGTGAGTTTAATTGTTTATATTCACTTTTATGGTATTTTAGTTTATCCTGACAATTTATATGTTCTTTAAGATGGAGTTCCAGTGTTTTGAAAAATTTTTTGTCTTATTCCAGGTCCATTGTTTTTAACCATCGTTTTGCCTCTTTAGTTTATCTTATAACTGTTTTTGGCCATTTATTCTATTTTCTCTTCTCTCAATACCTCCTGTTCTCCTTTATACTCATAATATAATGTACCTGCTTTTTTTTTTCCAGATCAAAACCATTTCTGCCATGCATTAGGCTATAAAACTCTGGGGACTTAGCTCTTTGTGCAAGGGCTGAAGCATATCCAAAGCCTCTTACTGAGGAACTCGCAGACTTTGCCAGCCTGTCTCTGGCAGCATTTCCCCACAGGGAAGGGGCAGCCTTCCATCTGGGTGGGAATGCTGGTTAGCTCTCCAGTGTCTGTAATCATCCTACCCTACCAGCTGCTCATTTGGTTTTAAGACTTTAGGCCCTTATCTAAGGGACAATTCCAAATGGCCAAATCACCAATGAAGTGAAATACAAGAAGTTTGTCTGGAAAGTAAACCATACATCCACTCCCTTGTGGTGCTCCAGAGATTCTCCTGGATCATATTCGACCATCAGAAAGTGTCATGGTGATTCACATTAACCTAAAATCTGGGATTTGTTTCTCTGAGTTGTATAAGATTCATTCCTGACTTCATTCTAAAAATGTTGAGCCCAGGAGGCTCAGCGCTAAATGTACATTCTAAAAGAGTAACTTCATTAATCCACAGCCTTGGCAGGTTTATCATCTTCATTTTCTCCATTTTCCTTCTCTTCAACTTCCTACTACACATGGATTTAAGAAAATAATATACCACTTTACATCATATTTTTATAAAGAAGTGGGATATAATTAATGTCAAATTTTTCTATTTATTCATAAGCATCAGTCCATGCTACTTATAAAATTTCTGTTCGTAAGCATGAGTCTATGCTACTTATAAATAAATCATTATTCTCAAAGACTATACTTAATTTTATAATGAAAATAAATGCCAAAAATTGAACTTGGAAACCCAGTATCCTAAAATTGAAAAGAATCTTTCAGTTCCTCTATTTTCATCATTTAAGTTTTATAGTAGTGGTTCTTCATATTGGCATCAGAGTCACCTGGAAAGCCTTGCCAGGTGCTACCCTAGAGTTTCTGATTCTATAGATATGAGTGAGGCCCCAAAATTTGCATTTCTAACAAGCATACAGATGATGCTGGTGCTACTTTGACTGTGACTGGCTTAATCGAAACCATAATTTTATTTATTTCAAAGTTAGAAACATATGTGCCATTAATATTACTCTCAATTTTAGGATTTCTCAAAGATGACAATCATAGCTTCTTCAGTCTCATTTGTTCATTCATTTAATGTCCTGCGGTATAATTCCTCTGAACCCAGAGTCTTGGAATGATTTATGACAGTTATTTCACAAAAACTGCAATAGCTTCTTGTCTCCCAGATCCCAGCCCATTTTCAACAGCATTCAGAGCAGTTTGGGAAAAATGGAAATAAAATCATGTCATTCCTCTGACCAAAAAAGCCTTCAGAAGTTACTCAGAGAAAAGGCCAATCTCCTTAAAATTGCCTGCCTATAAGGCCTCATGATACGGCCTTACGGCAACTGAACTGAACTTCTCTCCTCCTGCTCTCCCTCTCCCTCACTGCTTGTTAGCCAGATTGGCTTCTGTCTGGCCTCTGCACCTGCCAGACATATATACTGTTCCCTCTCTCAAGAATGCTCTTTCTCTAGAGAGCTGAATCTAACTCCCTCAGCTCCCTCAGGTCTTGGCTAAATGTATACTTTCTCAAAGACACCTACTGTGCTTCCCCTCCAGCTTCTTATCCCACTTTATTGGTGTCTAAACACTATCATCTTATGTACTACATCATTTACTTATTTGTAATGTTTATTATTCATTTTCTTTCTCTCCTGCATAGAACATAAACCTTGCAGGGGCTGGAATATTTGCTTTTTTGGTCTATTTTGTTCACCAACAAATTCCAAGTGCTTAGAACAGTACATGACACATAGTAGACACTTAGGAGGCATTTTTTTAATAGATGGATTATTTAACTTTGGTTTTCCCACAAAATTTAATAATTTATATTTCAATTTACTGAACAGAAATTCAACCTACAAGTACTCTTTAGAAGGGCTTGCATTCTATTTATGGCAGCATATTTTATAATAGCAAAGTCTAGAAAAATATGAAATGTCAACTAATAGGGGATTGGTTAAGTAAATAAAGTAACTCAGGTTTGTATCATACAACCATTAACATAATAAAATGAAAAAGAGCAATAAAAGCCAAATTATCTATGGATACTATATTTCCTAATTATGTAGTCCTATTTAATCTAGATTAAAATACACACATTGAAATCTTGTATACCTCAAAGGTAATTGTATAAATAGGCTAAGTTAACTAGACTCTCTTTAAAGAGAGCAAAATGAAGACTGAATGCTTTCTCAAAGAGTTCCCTACTTCAATATTGTAAAGAAGTATTAATAATGATTATATAGAACACAAACTAAGCACACAAGCACACTACGCAATAGGCACTGATTAGCTCACTTAATCTTTACAGTAACCCTGTGAGATAAATCTGACTATGTCCTCATTTTAGGATAAGGTGCTTGTCCAAGGTTGCATGAATACTAAATGGTGCCACCAAATCCAGTGTTTTTTGTTTGTTTCTTTGTTTGTTTGTTTGTTTGTTTGTTAGAAAAAGTAGTCAAACTCTCTCTCTGAAAATATTTTACCATCTGCTTCTGCATCTTACATAGTTACCTACATATATGCTCTTCTTTAGTCAAGCTGATCTATTTGCCATTCCCTGAAAATCTCCAGTCTCTAGCCTCTGGCTATCAAAAACATGCCTTGTGCCCGAAATAACATTGACCACCAATCATTGCTTGTTAAGATCCTATCTACATTCCAAAGTGAGAAGTGATTTTGCATTCCTCTAAACTCCCACAGCACACACATATTGTCTTTAAAATTCATATAATAATTATAATATTCTATCATCTGTTATTCTTAAGGATGTGCCTTATTGCTTCTACATTTACTGTTAAATTCCTTGAGGATGGGATTTTACTGACTAGCTACCACAGTAAGCAGGAAGTTATTAGATATCTGTTGAATACAATTACCTAAAACAAATTTTAAAAATGCCTTGTTCAATGTGGGCCCAAGCCAGATATAGGACTTGAGCACTTAAAATGTGGCTAGTGCCAAAATATGAAATGATATTTAGAGCATGTTGGCTTTAAAAAACATAGCATCAATAACATTAATTTCACTTGTTTATTTTGCCTTTTTTTAGCATCTAGAAAATTTCAGAGTACATATAGGGGTCTCATTATATTTCTATTGAATACTGCTTGTCTGATATATACAATTCCCCTACCCCGTCACCCTCCTTCAAGTGATCAAACCCCTAAACAAACACATGAATTAGAAAAGGGGACAATCCCCTATTCTGAGATGCTCGAAAAGCGGGGGGGGCTCTCTTTGGATGGATAATTTTTCTATTTTACTTGATCAGATTGTTGTTTTTGTCCTAAGTCATAGGATTTGGGACCAAGAAACAATATAATGAAAAAGTTACTTTGTCCATAAGCAAAGATTTTGTGTGTGTGTGGGTGTGTGCCTGCACACAAATGTGTTTCTGGAGTGGAAACCACATTTAAATCTGAATATAACAGAATTACAGAAAGCTTTCTATTTTGAAGTAAATTGGCATTGTGGCAAACAGAAAGCAAACAGCGATATAATCCTTGACCCATACTCCTACTGTAACATCAGTGCTGCTTCAGCCATTACAGAGAGCCCTCCCTGTGAGTGCCCTCAGCCACGTTTCTCTGACTGCTTTCTGGTGCCGTGTGCTTTAGGCAGTTTCTTTCCAGGCAACCACAGACTGTTTACTGACTGTAATCAAAATGACAGCACACTGTTTTCACAACCAAGTGTTGAGAGTTGATTGCCTTTTTCACTTGGCAACCTGAGGGAACTTTAGAACTGGGATCCCGAGGTACAACTTGTGTTACTTAGATGCAGAAAAAGCATTTGACAAAATACGACATCCATCCTTGATAAAAACCCTCAACAAAGTAGGGATAGATGGATCATACCTCAAATCATGAAGGCCACATATGAAAGACTCACAGCGAATATCATCCTCAATGGGGAAAACTGAGAGCCTTTCCCCCTATGGCCAGTAACAAGACAAGGATGTCCACTCTCACCATTACTATTTAACATAGTACTGGAAGCCTTAGCCTCAGCAATCATACAACAAAAAGAAATAAAAGGCATCCAGATCACCAAGGAATAAGTCAAACTTCCACTATTTGAAGATGACATGATACCCCCATGTAGAAAACCCAAATTACTCCACAAAAAATAATTGCTAGAATTAATACATGAATTCAGCAGAGTTGCAGGATATAAAATCAATCTGCAAAAGTCTGTTGTATTTCTATACAACAAAAAAAAAAAGCAGGAAAAAAAGCAATCAAGTAATCGACCCCATTTGCAATTGCACCAAAACAGTAAGATACCTAGAAATAATCCTAACTAAAGAGATAAAAGATCAACACTCTGAAAACTATAGAACACTTATGAAAGAAATTGAAGAGGACATCAAAAAATGGAAAACCATTTCATGCTCATGGATTAGAAGAACAAACATTGCTAAAATGTCTATACTACCCAAAGCAATCTACACATTTAATGCAATCCCTATCAAAAATACCACCAGCACTTTTTTGCAGATCCTAAAATTTGTATGGAACCACAAAAGATCCTGACTAGCCAAAGCAGTTCTGGAAAGGATAAAAAAAAGCTGGAGGCATTTTGATGATTCCCGATTTCAAGCTATTATTACAAAGCTGTAGTCATCAAGACAGTATGGTACTGGTACAAAAACAGACACACACATCAATGGAACAGAATAGAAAATCCAGAAATGGAGCCACAACTATATGGTCAATTAATCTTCAACAAAGCAAGAAAGAATATCCAATGGAAAAAAGACAGTCTCTTCAACAAATGGTGTTGGGAAAACTGGATGGCAACATGCAGAAGAATGAAACTGGACCACTTTTTTACACCATACAGAAAAACAAATTCAAAATGAATGAAAGACCTTAATATGAGACAGGAAACCATCAAACTCCTGGAGGAGAACATAAGCAGCAACTTCTTTGACATGAGCCATAACAACTTCTTACTGCAGACATTTCCGGAGGCAAGGGAAACAAAAGCAAAAATGAACTATTGGGACTTCTTCAAGATAAACTTCTGCACAGCAAGGGAAACAATTAACAAAACTAGAAGGCAACCTATTGAATGGGAGAAGATATTTGTAAATGACCTATCTGATAAACGGTTAGTATCTAAAATCTATAAAGAACTTAACAAACTCAACACACAAAAAACAAATAACCCACTTAAGAAATGGGCAGAAGACATGAATAAACACTTTTCTAAGACACCCAGATGGCTAACACTCACATGCTCAATATCACTCATCATCAGGTAAATACAAGTCAGAACCACAATGAGATTCCACCTCACACCTGTCATAATGGCTAAAATTAATAACACAAGAAACAGCAGGTACTGGCAAGGATGCAGAGAAAGGGGAATGCTCTTGCAGTGTTGATGGGAATGCAAGCTTGTGCAGCCACTCTGGAGAACTACTGTTTCTGTAGGTTCCTCAAGAAATTAAAAATAGCACTACTCTATGATCTAGCAATTGCACTATTAGATTTCCACCCAAAGGATGCAAAACTGCAGATTCAAAGGGGGTGCATGCACCCTAATATTTATAGCAGCATTATCAACAATAGCCAAACTACAGAGAGAGACAAAATGTCCATCAACTGATGATGGATAAAGAAGATACGGTGTATATATAATGGAATATTACTCAGCCATCAAAAAGAATGGAATCTTGCCATTTGCAGTGATGTGGGTGGAGCTAGAATGTATATGCTTAGGAAATAAATCAATCAGAGAAAGACAAATACCATATGATTTCACTCATATGTGGAATTTAAGAAACAAAACAGATGAACATATAGGAAGTGAGGGAAAAAGAAAAGAGAGGGAAACAAACCACAAGAGGATCTTGATGATGGAGAAAAAACTGAGGATTGATGGAGGGCGGTGTGTTGGGGATGAGCTAGTTAGGTGATATATATATTTTTTTTTGAGTGGGTAAAATATTGTATATTATACAATGAAATAAATCTGCTTTTCACAAAAATGTTGATTTTCAAAAGCATTATGTTGAATGTAAAAGACTAACATGTCAACAAAATATGCTGCATTATTCTATTTATATGAAGGTGATTGGTAAGCAAAATCTGATAGAAATAAAAACAATGTTAGTCACTGGAAAACAGAAAC
>CM053578.1:43370227-43453493 GCA_028646485.1 Cryptoprocta ferox
AAGAGAGGGTGGAAAATAGGAGGGAAATGGAGCCTGCCATTCAGATAACCTGTACTTTAGGCTTGTGTTTGCCATCAGTTGTTGTGACATATTGAACACTCAACATCTTAGGTGTTCATTGTCCACATCTGTAAACAAGAGGGAGAGGAGGAAAATTGACTAGCTCATTTGTAGTGCCTGTTTTTGTCTCTAAAACTCTAGTTCCAGTGTCCAGACTCTGGGACTCTGTACCAGACACACTCCAACATCCACAACTTCTGGGAGAATTGAATGATGCTACAACAGTAGTCTTCTACTCTGAACAACAAGGATCATTGAATACTGGACCAATCATGTAACTGAGCTAGGCTGTGCTATACCTACTAGAGGCTACCTTCATCGTCAAAATACTTTAGTGTATTAGGGACTTGCTCAGATTTAAACAATGTTTTATTTTTTAATTTTTTTAATGTTTGTCTATTTTTGAAAGACAGAGAGACAGAGCGTGAGCAGGGGAGGGGTTAGACAGAGAGGCAGACACAAAATCCAAAGCAGGCTTCAGGCTCTGAGCTGTCAGTAGAGAGCCCGACAGGGCTCAAACTCAGGAACCGCGAGATCATGACCTGAGCTAAAGTCAGATGCTTAACCGACTGAGCCACCTAGGAGCCCCTAAGTAAAGTTTTTTTTTAATGAATAAATACTATGAATGCCTTGACTAGAGCATAGCTGAAGGTTGGTTGCTGAAAAGAATGATCCCTAAAATTCTTTCTAACTCTACATATTCAATTCTTATACACGATGTCTTCATGAAATGGTAATATAAAAAGTCTTCTCATCTGGGAAATTCTACTCAAATAGCAGGTTTAAAAAAAATAGACTCACAAAACTTTGTCTAGTTTTCAGTGAAATATAACAAGTCACTTGGCTAAGTCCCCACCTCCCACCCTGCCATCACCACCACAACCAAAAGAGGGTCTTTTAGAGGCAATAAAAGCTGAAAATATTTCTCCTAGGATCTAAATTCAGAACCCAAAAAAGTCAGTGTTTGTTTTTTCACTTTTCCAGCCACTAAGCACATCACTGGCACCAAAATTAGAGCAGGAGCCTGTGCGCGCTGCCCTGATTTAGGTGTGAGTGGTGCTACTTACTGCCGCAAGAACACACAGTGGAAGGTCTCTGCATGTAAAGGCAGGAAGGATGCCGTTTAATGTTCAATTCTTTCGAGGCTAAAGACAACCAGAATGCCTCAGGTAAGAAAAAATTACATGTGATGCACAGTTTTATTTCAGGAAAGGATTTGCAGCAACCAGACTGCTCATGAGAGCCAAGACTGGTGTCGCCTGTCCATCCTGGTTCTGCCCAGGATGGAGGATCTAGCAAGTAAACCCCTGTCTAACAGAGAGCAGCAATCATGAGGAGAAATGTAAAAGCTAAAGGGAAAAGATGCTAGAAAGTGCAGAACTGGAATCTCTGGTATTCCTGCAGTGTTTCAAGTGTGCTGACAGAAATATCTCCTCAAGGATTTGGGTAATTCAGGATTTGGATAAAGTTGCTTTGGCAATATTGAGCATTGAATTCACTCCTTCATCAAGTGACCCCCTCTTTAAAAAAATAATAGACTTTTTTCTTTTAGGTTTACAAAAAAATTGGTTGGAAAAGTACGAAGAGTTACCATATCAAGCATGCCTTTTTAAGCTTTAAATATTTAGTCCTGAAACCTTTTATTATGGAAGAACTTAAGAGAATAAGTAGAAAATATTTTCTCACACATAAAATTCTCTAAATTTAGCTTTCTTGAGGGATATGGACTGTTGAAAAAGTGTGCATTATTTTATGATTAAATCAGTCTCATGGAGTATTGTTGGAGATGTGGCACCACAATTGTGCACTTAATGGGTGTTTAAAAGAGACGTGCCTTACGATGACTCAGAATAATTTTAAGACACCTGGTAAACAACATAACTAACAAAAGTATAAGAGAGAGAGCTCACTTTTGTGCCTTTGGTGGTATAGCTTAACTCTTTTGTGTTAATTTGCATAGAGATCTGCATCATGATTTGGATGTGCTCTGCCACTTTTTATTTATTCCTGATCATTACCCTTTCCCTTTTCAATTGATCTAATTGGTTTTGAATGACATGTTGAAATGGTTTTCCCCAAAGAATCAGGTTAGTTATCATGTTGGTAGAGGGAAAGTTTATATCAGCAATAAATTTTTCACTCTCTATACTCACTGAATAATTTAAGGTGATTCTTCTTTGGAAAACATTTCTTCTCTGGTTCAGGCTTTAATTTTATTAACATTTCACTGGTTTATTTTTTTTTTTTTATATTTTCATTGTTGACTACCCCCAAGTATTTTGTGTATAAAGGTAGGATGTTGATTATTTTTAACTAAATGATCCAATCCCAGTTTAAGAAACCAAGCATGGTTTTACAGATATCCATCATAAATCGAGCCTCAAACATAATATTGTATTTCTTCCGTTTGCCATGGAACAACCAGCCCCCTGCCTCAAAATATGGATATTCTCAACCCAAGATTTAACAGATCCTTTCTATAGGGTGATAATTTTACTGTGAACTTGTGAAGAAAGCATAGTTAAGTAGTAATATTAAGTGATATTTATCTAGAGAAAAGACTTTAGGATATAATTTGTCCTGGAGGACATAGAAGACTGTTTTATTAAAGGCTACCACAGTCTCCTCCCAGCTGTGGAAAGGACAGCTGGAAACCGACATAAAAAAGCAACTAGGGTGTTAACCCAGCAAATGTCTCCTTAAAGAGGTGAAAAAGCTGACTCACCTTGGTAATGGAATTCCTTTTAAGAAATGCAATTCATTATTAATTCCACTTAGCTATTAGGTTAATTCATTTCTTTCTCATAAATATCACTTTCTGAAAATACACTTTTCAATGCTTTTTGGCCTTAAGAAATTTGTTGGTTTACAGATCTGCCTTGCCTCTGAGTCTACGACAATTGCAGTTTCAGAAATTTGAAATCAATGTTTTGTTTCCAGTTGGATGACCTGGACTTTCAAAGAGTATCTTTCAATAGAAACTCTTATTTGATTATTGAGGGCTTAATTTTCAAAGGAGCAATTTATGAGATACAGAATAAAAAGAGAGAGAAATCTCTGGTTGTACAAATTGCAGTTCATGGATGCTTATTTCTTAGTGTGCACAATTGTTTGTATTGTTAGTTTGCACAATATACCATAGCCAGCAGCTGGGTTAACTTTCAAATAGAGGGAAGGGTAGGAAATTATCAACCTGAAATATAAAACTGCTTAAACATATAGAATAAATACCAGCCTTTTTAACCTAGGAAGAAATGGACACGAATATATTTTTGTTATTTTCTTAAGCATTTGTATAGTCTCTTTACTGAACACATGTCCACTTCTTAGAATTTTGAATGTCATTTCTCAGCTATCTTTTACTTTGCTAGCTAACCTTTCATAAATAGATATATGGGAGGTAATGTGTAGAATATTCAAGGATTTGAAATGAATGTAGTAGGAAAATCTCAGGCAGTTGGTGGAGGCCTGGAATAGTAGATAAGAAATGTGTTATTGTGGCTGTACCTCAAAATGCAGTCAAGCCATTTCCTCTCCATCAGGTTTATTTTCCCTCACTGGTAAAAATACTGGTTGGATTGGCAAAAGGCAAAAAAAAAAAAAAAAAAAAACCCAGCCAAACTCCTTTGGCCATATCCTGCCTGTAGGTATGTTTTGTTGGATCCATCTAGTATTGTAAATAATTTGAAATAGATGATATATAATAAATGGGAGAATTCTAAAATAATCTGGATTTTTTAAGCTTCTTTGGAGAAACTGTCTGATTCAGCAGTCTCCTAGTCCTAACATGGAATTTCCCCTCTTTATAAAGGGTATTGGCTGTCCAGTTCCTTATTCCTAACCTGGATGACATCACTCCTTTTCTTATCCACTTTGACCATGGAGAAGTTTGGGTCTGTTTCCTCAATAATTTATTTGTGAAGTTATTTCTAACTGTGATATAAGCTCCTTGAAAAGAAAATGCTTAATACTTTGTTTAGGTAGAACAGAAATAATTTACAAAGAGGAAAATAAATGTCACAAGCAAAAACACCAAGGAGACAGAGAAACTAACAAACAGGTGACTGGTCCTTAAATAGAGGCTTAAGCCCTTAAATGTGTTTTGTTAAGACCTATGCAAGAATATTTTGGATTATAGATCAGAAGCACAATGTCACTTAGGAGTAACAACTGGGATTTAGTGAATTATTCCCATCAGAGCTCTTGGGAAAGGAAAAGGACACAGTGTTCTGTACAACCCAAGTAAGAATAAAGTATATTCTGAATATTAAGAGATTAAAATTCCCCAAAGTAAGCTTCTTGGCAGAAAATGGCCAAAGTTATTTAAAGAGTGACTTCTCATCTTTGAATTCACCCATTGAATAAAACAATATTCAACCACTGTTTAATAATTTAAGCACCATCATTTCTTTCACTTTGTGCCAGCACAGAGCTTAATCACATGAAGGGCTCCCTATATGCAGTCTCCAAAAGGATGAAACCTAATTCAATTATTACAGAAATAACTCCAGACTTTTACAAGATTTCTCTGAACTGAAACAACCCCTGAGATTACCTTCTATAAATTTTTTTAATGTTTATTTATTTTTGAGACACAGAGAGACAGAGTGCGAACAAGGGAGGGGCAGAGAGAGGGAGACACAGAATCTGAAACAGGGTCCAGATTCTGAGCTGTCAGCACAGAACCCGATGCGGGGCTCAAACCCACAAACCACGAGATCATGACCTGAGCCAAAGTCAGACGCTTAACCGACTGAGCCACCCAGACGCCCTGAGAATTACCTTCTATAAACCACCACCTAGCATATGTGTATATACACTGTATGTGTGTGTGTGTGTGTGTGTATATATATATATATATATATATATATATATAAAATATTGTAAACTTGCATACAAGTTACTTTGCAGTTGTTCTCTATTCATATATCTTGGGAAGAAATATCTTTAAAATTCTTTCTATAAGTTGCTTTATCACTTCACATTCTGAAGAAAAGAGGTAAAGTATAAAAAAACTCAATAAACAAATAAGGCACCTTAAAACTTGTGGTATCCAATAGGCATTCATATAAATTTTGAAGAATTGTTCTGTGGTTAATTATATGTCTGGATGTATATTCAAGTTTTAGGTACCCAAAGAGTTGATACTTGTCAGGCAGTTCATAGAACAAAGCATGTCTTTGCATAATAGGAGAGCCACATTTTCTTTATTACCATATTTTCAAGTAAAAGAAAATTAACACTAGTCTGCTCTGAAATAGGTATCTACACTTGTTATATCCCATGAAAATGTACCACAGAGCGAAAACTATCATCAGGTAAAGCTGAACTAAAAAGTAGCTTCCTAATCAAAGATAAATATATGACCTTGCAACACAAGTAACAATACAATTGGATTTTCTCCTTCCCAAATTTTATGATTACCTCAAACAACATTCTACCTGAAGAAGTAATAGTTTGGATACCAAGTTCTATATTGAATTGCCATTAAAGTTGTTTATGGGGTAAAATTCAAGTGGAAGCAAAAATAATTTAGAATTCAAATTAATCAGAATTTAAAATAGATCCTAAAAGTGCAGAAGTTTACTCTTAATATCTTAATTTATATTTCAGGGGCAGGTATGGTTTTGGAAAATTTGTAAAACAACCATCAATATTAAAGTAGAATGTATAATATGTTTTTAGATGGCAAACAAAACACTAATTCCCAACCTTCAGTGAGTTCACAATGTTCCTACACATGAATGATAATGAGAAAAAGTAATCTGTACAGCCACTCATGCAAAGAAATTTCACTATCTACCCACATGTTCATTCTTTAATGGAAAAAAAAAGTATTTGTGTTCATATTCTTATATTTATGACTGCTTTCAGTAATTTCAACCCTAAATATAAGGATTCACAAAAACAGAAGTTACCTAGATTCAAGGAAGATGGACTACCAACAAATTCCAAGCACAGCACTGTGTAATTGAAAAACCTTCCCCTCATGTCTTTAAGCCTCCCAAACTTCTCACATCTGTCCAGTTATGAGCCCATTAAGTCATCTTGGATGCCATGAAGATGGAAATGACAGTGCAGTTACTTGAGTCAGTTTAAAGAGGCCCAGGCGTGGTTGAAGGGCAGGATTAAGAGGCCTGGGGTGCTGAAAGGACATCCCAGCTGTAGCTCCCAAAGATCCCAGTAGCTGATCTTGACGAGCTGTCAAGAACACAAAATTGCACATAGAGAAAACCTTTGGAGGGAAGTAGGGATTTTGCAGTGTGCCCACAATTTCATCAGGCACAATTTGCCTCTCCACCTTTTATTGTGTCATTAATGGGATTTAAGCAGTAGAGATTTGTGAGTTGATCACAAATCCAACACCTATGGTCGTTTCTGGGATTTAGGCTTTGTAATTTGATGGCTATAGTAGAAATTACTTGGTATTTAAATGTTCTTGGTGAAACCTAGATTTTCTTTGTGAATCTTCATAGAGGTCTTTTGTCTGATAAGTATATCTATTAAGGCACAAGTGAAATAAAGCCCCTTGGTCCTATTGTGTTAAAAAGAAGAAAGTCTTCGAAGTTGAGTCTATGATAATATATTATTGGACAAAAGAATGGTCTTCTAGAAGGTATTATGAGAGTTCTTTAAACTCCCAGGAAATGCCCAGGATGTTAGCCCTAAACAATATTATTATAGGGAGCACATTTGTTGTTGCTGTTGTTTATTGTTGTTGTTGTTGCTGTTGTTTCAGCAAAAGCACTCTTCTAGGATGTGAATTATCACTTTTCAACTACAGAAACTACAGTTTTATTCTGTCCTTTCTGTTGGATGGAAGATATTATATCACCATCACTATTAATGGGAAACAGGGGAAGAGGGGAGGGGAGGCATTCAATCATGTCCCAGGACGTATAATAAGCACTGAAAAGACACTATTTATTTACACAATCCTGCAGCATAAACATCATTCCTATTTTACAGATGATGTAATAGAGGCTTAGAAAGTTTAAGTGGAGCTAGGATTCAGTCTGCCAGTCCTTGCTCTTCTCCACTTTTCCATATTGCTTCCTGGTCATTTCCACCACAGAAGGAATAGCCCAAGGACCTTGAAAACATCTCTATTCCTCTATTTTTCTGTCTCCGGTTTCAATGCACCAGTAGTGGTAATATACATGTCAGTAAGAGCTGAAGATGAATCATATTACAGTTAAGCTGAGAAATAAATTGGCAAAACTCCAGGTAAATGAAAAGTGTCCGTGTATATTTTTGATTCTAATAACCCTACAGGCAAGGAATATGTACTTCAGTGATACATGGTGTCTTTTCTGAGGTAATAAAGCTCATTATTTGTAGCAGAACTTGAATCAAAAACTAAGACTTCCAGCTCAGTGCTCAACCTATTTATCTCTACTACAGGATAAATTATGTAAATTATTCTTGACCTTACAAATGAAGTCACTATTAGATTCTTCTAAAGAATAAGATACCCAAATTTATTTGATGTATCATTTAATCAAAACAGGTTATTTCTAAAAATTTTCAAAGAGCAAATTTTGGGAAAAACTCTGTGTACATTTGCTCTTCACATCATGACTACATTTATAGACAAAAAAACTAAGAGATTATTGCAACTACACTGAAAAAAATTGCTTATATTGAGGGCTGAAGTATAAGCATCCGTTCATAAATGTAAAACAGTTCAATCAAGACCAGCTCTTGTGTTTACATAGAACAAAGTTACTCATATTCGGTCACCTATAGAGAAGCATGGAGTATACAATAACTGAAGCCAATTAATATCCATTTCTGGGAACCCTTTTCAAAGAAACAGTTTTCTTCATATCCTATGGTAGGAGTTCTTCTGAAATACACAAGTCTCAGGGCTTTTCTCTGAGTCAACCACTATTGTATGTTTTTAGAGGGAGTATTACTGTTTGTTACTCAGTGTAAAGTATTAAGTGAGAAGTCAGTATATAGCCATATCATTAGAAATTACAATTGCTTTTAAATACTCAAGGTCTATTTTTAGGCCGCTTTGACCAGTACTGCCTGGAAACCCAGGTTAAAATCAAAGGTCTTTATTTCACATAAGGCACACACTACTTGGAATGTTGTGATGAAACCTTTCCATGCAAATCCTACAAGCACTTATGCCTTTATCTTTGTTCTCATATGCTACATTACACCACCTGTTGTATTAAAAAAAAAAAACTTTATGATATTTAAAACCCTCCTTTCAATTAATGACTATAGATTTTCTGCCAATAATTTCTTATTCTAAGTATGTGATTGCTAACTAAATGAAGCATTTGTGGTTATGCTATAAAATATTTTAAAGAAAACTACAAAAATATATTTTTTAGATAGATAAAGTAAATAATTATTCCTATTTGGCTCAAGTTGCTCTCCCTGGTAATTAATAATAATAATAACCAGCTATTAAATCTACACCGAAAAAAATAAATGGAAATATATCAAGCTTATAAGATAATTCATCAGGAAAACATAACAACCTTAAGTCAATAAATTAAAAATTAAATATTTAATATAAAAATGAATATATTAAAATATAAAAAATAACATGATGGAACATATAGAGATGATTTTATTATTAAAAGGTTAAATCTCTTTTTAATAGTTAGTATTGGTTATCTTTTTCCCTCCCTGAAAATAGATTATTACACCTCTATATTGTTATCGCTCCCTATACACATGGCCCCTCCAAAGCTATTAAATAAAAGACTCCAGCACAAGGATGATAGTTCCAATTTCAGTATAGATTTATGTTTAAAAAATACTGGACACACTGTAATACTGGACACACTGGACATTTAAATAAATGATGTATAGCCACGAAATCCATTAGGTTAGCTTTGTGCAATAAAAAATATTTTCTTTGAATACAATGAATCATAATCATCTGCATGTTTCAAAAACATGAGATCAGTAATGCCTAGTCTCTACCATAAGTCACCATTTCTAGACAGAGGCTCTATTTCCTTTGAGAGATAAAGGAATAGTAAGCAGTTTACACATCAAATGATGACTTTGGTTCCTGTAATTTACATTAAAACAGCAGTAGGTTAAAAATAGCAGCATGAAGATGATTTTAAAAAAGAAAAATGATCTGGTGGTTAAATTCTATGGTGCAGATAATTAAATGTTTTGCCAGCTTACCTGATAAAACAGAGCCTTACAGATCACAGCATAACAAAGCCCCGCATCCAAGATGGTTAGAGTATAAGGTGCCTTCCTCTGCAGTTGTTCAGATTTTTGGCCACAGAGATCTACAAATTAATTACAGTGTTTTTTTCTTTGCTTTCTCTGTGGACAAGAAAACAAAGAGACCTTTCCAGAATCCTCTCTGCTTATGCCTCCGCTTCCTGTTCTGAGATTCAGTCTATGGTACCCAACATATATCAGAAAACAGCTTTGAGGGGGGAGAAAAAAAAAAAAAAGGCTGACAGCACTCAACATGGTACCGCCATCTACTGGCAGACACACACAATTGAACAAAAGGAAAAACATCCTCATTATTCTTTATCATAGGTAAAGCAGAACATGTCTTCTGCATATGAGTATGTACAAAAATATTCTTTCCCATACTCATTTATTTGCACCTCAATAATATTTTTTCTAAATTTTCTAAATTTACAAAGTTTATTCACTCATAAACTAGTACAATTAAAATAAAACCTACAAATTTCTGTTTGAAAATTAGATTTTTAGATTACCTTACACCCTGCATATGGAGTTTTGCAAAAATATCTATTGTGGTCAGTGCTAGTCTTCTTAAAACTTTTTCTTCTCATGGGATGGATTATTTTCCAAGTGAGTAATCTACCTCCTTAAAGAACAGTGTAATACACATTTATTGACAGACTTTTGTGTTGCTCTTGGTAAGACATTTACAAGAATTAATACTTAATATGGAAAAGTACTCTAAACTTTATTGAGGTCTAGCTAATTTAGATCTGTGGATTATTTCGTGTGTATATATGACATAAGGAACAATTAAAGTCATCTTATATGAAATAATTCAAATCAATGGTTATGTATTATTATCTATGTCTTTAAAATACTTGGGAAACCTTGTTTATAAGAACATTGAAGCACACAATATATAAGCAAAATTAAAATGACTTTATTTATTTATTTTGAGAAAGAGAGAGCAAGGGAGGGGCAGAGAGAGAAAGAGAGAGAGACAGAGAATTCCAAGCAAACTCCACACTGTCGGTGCAGAGCCCAATGTGGGGCTCACATCCAGAAATTGAGAGATCATGACCTGAGCCGAAACCAAAAGCTAGATGCTTAACCAACTGAGCCACCCAGGCATTCCCAAATGAAAATGACTTTTATCAGTTTATTAAAAGAGATTTCTCAACCAATCAAACTACTATTCATTTTATTTGACTTTTGATATTTACTTTAGAGCAAACAACTATAATTTTATGTTTATCATTAATTAAAATATATTCATATTGATGGAGCACCTTAATATATGTTAAGTGCTATATTAGCTTTGAAAAGACAAAGATAAAAACATACAGTGCCTGCCATCAAGGAACTTCTATATAATGAAGAGAGACAAATATAGCATGTACCATATTTTTAAGCCATGTGCTCAAGGAGTGATACTTACTTAACTTTTCATTTCAGCCCCCATTTTGCTTAATGGCAGAAAATAAATTTAGTTACTTAGAGGTAGACTGAGTCACCTGAGGGTTTCCCCAATGCTTTCAAGTTTATACTAAGCCAATGTACAGTTTTCCTCTTTCATCTTCTCACACAAGGATTGATTTAAGTCCAGGAATGCTTACATATGTGGAGAGAGCAGAGCATGATCCCCAGCCTCCCACTTTTCTATGTGGGCATCCAATGAAGTGCAGCATCCTTGGCACAAATGAGGTGTATGATCCTTGGACACCAAAATCTCTCCACACAGGCACCTACCAATGTGCCCACATTCCCCTTCCGTCCCAGAAACACATCCATCCAACTTTGCATGGTAACGTCCCCTCTTAGTAAGCATTAGATACCTCTGATTTGTCAGCTCTTCCTCTCAGGTAACTTTTGTTCCTGTCCTTGGGGAAGGAAGGCAGAAACACAAGTAGCATGTTTCCAGGGCCATACTGGACTGTAATTGGTTGATATAAGTTCCACATCTGAGGCATCCCACACTTCCATCTCTGTTCTACTGTTTCCATCTCATGGAGCGTAAGGTGCTCTGTGGACTTCAGACAGGTGAGGCACAGTCTCTGCTACATTAGAACATTTCAACTTCTCATCTCTCTAATATGTTACCTAGTTCTGGCTAAGCAAGCTATGCAGGGGGCCCCATCAGAGACCCCCTCAGTTGGTTCCTTTCCTTCTTCACATACTTCCTTTCTGGCCCCCAAAGAGTTTTGCTTCTGTGCCTGTAGTAAACTGGATCCACAAGTTTTCCTCCCAAATCTTCATGTCTTTTACCTAATGTATTAGTCATCTAGAGCTGCTGTAACAAAATACCACACTGAGTGGCTCATACCAACAGAAATTCATTGTCTCGCAGTTCTGGAGGTGAGAAGTCCTAAATCAAGGTGTCAGCAGGCCCATGCTCCTTCTGAAACCTGTAGGGGAAGGATGCTTTCTTATCTCTTCCAGCTTCTGGTAGCCCAGACATTTCCAGGCTTGTGGCAGCATAACTGCAGTCTCTATTTCCATCTTTCCATGGCGTTCTACCTGCATCCCTTGCCATAATTTTTTCCTTTGTGCATACCTGTCTCTGTGTCCAAATTTCCCCTTTTTATAAGGACACCAGGCATTTTGGATTAGAGTCCACCCTAATGATTTTATGTTAACTTGATTATCTCTGTTAAATCCTATTTCCAATAAGGGTATATTCTAAGGTACAGGGGTTAGAATTTCAATATACTTGTTTTTTCTTTCTTTCTTTCTTTCTTTTTTGGACACAGTTCAACTTATAACACTTAAGACTGAAATCTTTTAAATTTAAAATGCAAGAATCTGATGATTCTTTTATCTGTTTCTCATGACAATTCCACTTAGGAAATAATAGCTTTGATATCTGGCCAGAATTTGGGGGAAATGTGGAGGGGGAGAACTTCAGGTAATTGTGAAGCAATTCATTAATAATAACAACAGAAACAAAAACTAACATCTATTCAGTATTCTATGTCAGACACCTTCTAAGCACTTTGTGTATATTCACTAAACCCTCACCCATAGGAAATATACAGATTTAACAGATGAAACAAATATGGAAGGAAGTAAAATACATCAGTTAGTACTTCACATATTATATTACTACACATGTGACACCAATATGTACCAAGTCCTGAAGAAGCATGAAGGAAATGAGCTTTTAGTACTTTAGACCACTGCTACTCACACATTTAATGGAAACTCATGACATTTTACTATTTCATTGTATAAGTTTTGTGTCATGAAATATTTCTATTCTAGGAACTTTTACCTTTTTCTCTAGTCACAGCCAAAATATCCTTGCTTACCACTACTTTACTAAATGTTCATTAACTCTGCCAGTACCTAGCACCCCATACTTATTTCTCTACTAGTAATAATACTTAGAAGTATTTTCATTCTGATGCCCAATTTTGGGCATATATCCAAAAGAGCATATCCATATACTCACTATTTCCTGTTGGTGTTATTTGGGGAACTGATTCTTGTAGGCATACGCATGTGTGTGTGTGCATGCGTGTGTAATCTATCAAACTATTCTGGGGACAATGAGTTGGAATTATCATAGGATGAAATTTTGAGGAAGAAAAAGAAAATGCAGTTCTATAACAAATTTAACAGAATTATAACAAATTTAATAGAACTGTTGCAAATTTAATGGAATTATATAACTATAATAAACATCAATACAAATTAGAAATATAGATATGCCAAATTTAGTAGTATTCACGTTATTATGGTCATATTAGTATCATCTGATTTATATATTCATTGCTAAAATTTGTAATTGCTTCACTAGATCTGCCAGTGATTAAAAATTATTATTCCAAGTATCCAAACCTAATTTAAAATTTCCTTTAAAAGTTTTCCAGATCTCTCCCTCTCATTTCCATTCTCACCTTACATTTTGGAACAATGGTTCCCTAGGTCTAGTCCAAATGCAAAAATAGTATAAATGTAAATATGAAGAATCAAGACAATGTATGAAACTAAGATAAGTATATAAATACTAAATTCATACCCTGGAGAAATAAAATTATATCACATCTATGAAGTGGAAAAGGATATCTTGGGGGAATAATAAAGTGTTAATAAAGAGCTTTCATAAATCATATACACCATAGATAAAGCAGAAAAAAATCAGTAGTTTGAAATAAAAAAATTAAACACATCTTTAGAAAGTTGAACTAAACACAAGGATATGAAAATATGATAGGAAAAAAAGAGAGAGAGCATCAATACCCACAGTAAAAAAAGGAAAAAAGGTAGATATATTACAGGAAAATTTTCCAGAAATGAAAAGGCTCACCACATTCAGTTGATGAAAAGGAACACATGTTGAGATGAATTATAAAATTTCAAACTATCAATAATAAGAAAACAAGAATCAGATCACCATCAGACTTACCAGCAACAATAAATGATAATAGGAGACAAGGAAGGATATCAAAAGGTGTAGAGAACGTTGTTTTATAGTTTTGTTCCCAACCAAGCTGCCAAATCAGACCTTGTATGAGAACCAAATAAAGGTATTTCACATAATCTAACCAATAAAATTTTAGTTTTTCTATATCCTTTTTTGAAAAGTTATTTGAGTATATACTCCAGCCCTCCTCCCCCCACACAAAAAAAGGAAAGGGAGAAGGAAGGGAGGGAAGGAAGGAAGGAAAGACCAAAGGAAGGAAGAGAGAAAGAGAGAGAGAGAGAGAGAGAGAGAGAGAGAGAGAGAGAGAGGAAAAGAAAAGGAAAGGAAAGGAAAAAAGAAAAGAAAACCAAGAAAGAAAAAGACAAGACATCCAGAAAATACTCAAATTCATCTATGAATTTGCCTAGTGAGGAGTAACATCCTATCTTATAATGGAATTTTTGTGGAGGCTAAAAATACAATCAGTCCACATTGTAAGATGGAAACAAAGGATATCCACAAAGGAAATCTGATGTAAGTATCAAACATAAATGGGATGATTAATTCCTTTTTGTTTCCTGTTGATGTGATGGATTGCATTAATTCATTTTTGAATGTTGAACCAATCTAGGCCACATTTTAATAACTAGTTTGAACAAGCTAAGAAAAACAAATGATAATTATTGTGCCAATATACCTTATAGCAAAAATAAAAATAAATAAATGTCAGTGAAGAGATCTTTACTCTTTTTTGGCTAAAGAGTTCATTTTATGTGGGCAGGATTTATCATTTTATTTTTATTTTATTTTTAATTTTTTTTAATGTTTACTTTTGAAGGAGAGAGAGAGATAAAGAAAGAGAGAGGAAGGGGCAAAGAGAGAGAGAGAGAGAGGGAGACACAGAATCCGAAGCAGGCTTCAGGCTCTGAGCTCAGCACAGAGCCCGATGTGGGGTTCAAGCCCACAAACCTTGAGATCATGATCTGACTCGAAGTTGGACGCTTAACCATCTGAGCCACCCAGGTGCTCCATATCATATTAAATACAAAAGAGAAAGAAGGAAAGTGACCAGAGGCTGATATAACTTACATCTGACATCACTGTGACTTTTATGCTTTCCTTCTGCAAATGGAATGACAGGTGATTTTCAGGTCTTCAGGAAGTGGATATTGAGGTTTAAGGTAAAATAGTTACTGGTTACACGTGCAGGACTTCTAGAACCTTAGTAGTATTTGACAACACTTTGTAAACATATCCTTCATAAATCATAGAAATTCAGAGTAGAACAGTGCTAACAACCTTCGGTTAGATCTTTTGAATTGGTCTCTTTATTCCTTCATCCTCTGAGTCGTTAAGATCTTCAAAAACTTTGTGGGTAGAGCTCTAATCATAATGTCTCTGTTTCAAGTTCATAAGCTTTCATAGCCAAATAAAATGCCTTCTTTATAACATCTACAACTTTTTAATGAAATTCCCAGACCCAAGCCTCACTTTCCTGTTTCCTAGACCATTATTTCCAAAACAGTGTTTAGAGAAACACTGTTGTCCTGTTGGACCAGTGATGAACAATTGTATACCTACCAGAATGATTAAATTTAAAAGGCTAATAATATTAGTATTGGTGAGGATCAAGAGCTACAGAAACTCTCATATACCACTCATAAGAATGTAAATTAGTACAATTACTTTGAAAAACATCTTGGTACTATCAACTAAAGCTGAACTTAAATTTAGTCTGGAAGCCATTGAGTTCTACTTTTAGTATACACTTGACAGAAAGTGTGCATTTATACAAAGAATGTATAATACAAGAGTACAGCACTACTGAGAATCATTCAAAGAAATAAGAACCCAACATCCTTCCACAGGAGAACAGATAAAATAATTATTATATATTCCTAATTCATCTATTGTACATGGATGAAAGTGAAGGAACTGAAACTACTTCCTGAAACATAATGAATTTCACAAATATAACAATGAGCAGAAAGAAGGAAGATACATATAAATAAGACATTGTGGTTCTTCTTATTAAGTTTAAAAACAGGAAAAATGATTTCTAGTATTAGAAGTTAGAATAGTGAATTCTCTTGAGATAAGGTAGACTTTAGCAAGGATTGGTTCAGATTGGGGGTAATCTGGGAGCTTCTATAATCTTATTTCTTCATCTGGTGGAGATAACACAGGGATTCACTTCATGACCATTAATTGAGTCAAACATTTATGTTTGGGGCACTTTTTTGTATGTGGATTATACTGAATTTTTAAAAAATGCACATTAAAGGTTTAACAGTTGTCACTTCTCATGGGAGAAAGGGAATGAAGGATGAAATGTATGGAAATTTCTGGATTTGCTCTGTATGTTTCCGTTCTGTTTGAACCTTGTGCAGTTATGTGTGTGTATTATTAGGGTAATTTAAAAACATTTAAGAAATTAAAAAGGAGTCTGTGGGTGGCTCAGTCGGTTGAGCATCCGACTCTTGGTTTCAACTCAGGTCATGATCCCAGGGTCCATGGAATTGAGCCCTACATTGGGCTCCATGCTGAGTATGGAGCCTGCTTAAGATTCTCTCTCACTCCCTCTGCCCTTCTCCCCCATTCTCTCTCTAAAATTAAAAAAAAAATTTAATGAAATTAAATATGTACCTTCATGCCATTTACACTTATTTATCCCTCAGTTGTTCCCTTTTAAGTTGAGTCTATAATGGATCCCTTCTGCTTGTTTTAAGAGCTCCTACAATCTGTTTTCTTATAGAAGGCCTTATTCATGCTTATATTCAGTTTTCGTGCTTCTGTCTTCAGTGACCTTGATAGCAAAGCTACCTACCACTTTGCTTGCATTTATTTTTATTATTATCAATTTAAGTAAACATAATTCACATATGTTCTCTGTACATTTACACTTCTGTAGCCCATTTTAGTACTTAATCTCCTGCTAATAAATACTGACACTAGCTCATGTTTGCCCAGTGTTTCATGTAAAAGTTGCTGTGAATTACAAAAAGAAATAATGGTCTTCTTCTGATAAAAGATAATGTGATATTTTACATGCATTATATCTTTCTCTTTTATAATATCTCCAAAAGTTGAAAAGTACAGATAATTTTCATATTTTTAAGGTGGTAAAAATTGGAACAGAAAAGCAAACTTACATAGTGTTAAAAATTGGTCTAACAAACAGGATAACTGTCAAAGTCTACTCAGTAGACAAAGTGATTTTATATCCAAGGACTCAAATATCTCAGATACAATAAGTGTCAAAATATTATCTATTAGGTGTGCTTTGATTCAGTAATATTAAAATATTTTTACACTTATATGAAAGAATCATGCAGTAAAAAATATTCCATTTTCAAGTGGTTTCCAGTATAGATTTCTCTCTATGTTGTTCCTATGTAATTGCAATTTTCTGAAGGTATGTTGGCCACTATACCTTTTTAGTTGTTATTCCCTTGGTTTGAAATTTCTTGGGGCGCCTGGGTGGCTCAGTCGGTTAAGTGTCTGACTTCAGCTCAGGTCGTGATCACACAGTCTGTGGGTTTGAGCCCTGCGTCAGGCTCTGTGCTGACAGCTCAAAGCCTGGAGCCTCCTTCAGATTCTGTGTCTCCCTCTATCTTTGCCCCTCCCCTGCTCACGCTCTGTTTCTCTCTGTCTCAATAATAAATAAACATAAAAAAATTAAAAAAAAAAGAAATTTCTTTCATTGCCCTTCTCATCCCCATTTCTCTCCAGCACCTGGCCAACTGCTATTTATTCTTAAAGACTCATTTAGGATAATGAACTTGATATCCTATCCTGCTCTCCCCATAAATGGTTTACAAATCCTCATCTACATTCATCTACATTCCCCAGAGTATATGGGTACCATTATTTTATTGGGTTATATTTTATCATATTGTATAGTAGTATTTTTCATACTGTGTTGTAAATACTGGCTTATCTGTCTCCAACCATCCTCTTCAACACTCTTATACAAATCTATGAGTTCCTTGAGAGCAAGTATTATACCTTTATATTTCCTTTTCTTTATTAATACAATGCCTGGCACATAGTAGGTGCTGAATAAATGTCTGTTATGCATAGGATGGTATTGTGTGACTATAGATGCCTTGGTGTATTATTTACCTCTTCCATTTAGAAAGCCAGTAATGAAGAAAGCCTTGTCATTTAATACCAGAGTTAGAACAAGATTTTACTCTGTTTTTAAAAGGTAGGCAAATATATTCCACCACACCAATGGTGTAACAACTGCGGTAACTTATACCTAAGTGCAAAGTATCAACTTACCTATAACTTTTCAATATTACCTTTCATACTAATTAGAAGTAAGAATGTGTCATCCATTCAAATGACTAAATATTCTTAGATGCTTGAAATCCCCTTGTTTACCATTGGGTTTCATTAGGAAAAGACAGATGTGAAGCAGATAAGGCCAGGAATTGGACATACACTTTCCTGCTTCTCTCAGGAAAGATCACTGGATAATCTGTTTACCCATATGCACACATACTCTCCACTCTAGGGCTTTGTGACTAAGCAACAGGCTTTTTTTTTTTTTCCTACACAAACTTTGTTGGTGTGACACTGTCAGAGTGTCAGATCAGCTAAGCTAAAGGGAAAAATACAGTGTTGTTTTTTCCATGAGCTCTTAGGATCTAGTGCTAATTATAAGCAAGCACTTAGAAAATTCACTTATACAATTATAAGTGAATAATTATACTCATTTTGTATTCTAGAATTTGATGCATACAAGTAACTATGTAACTATGTCCAAATCTATACATGATTAAGTCAATATGAGAATAATTCCATTGTTACTTTAATATACTCTTTTATTTTTTGAAAATATTTATTTGACCTTACATTAAATCTTTACTTTTTGGGGTGCCTGGGTGGCTCAGTTGGTTAAGCGTCCGACTTCGGCTCGGGTCATGATCTCACTGTTTGTGGGTTCTAGCCCCGCATCGGGCTCTGTGCTGACAGCTAGCTCAGGGCCTGGAGTCTGTCTTCAGATTCTGTGTCTTCCTCTCTCTCTGACCTTCCCATGCTCACACTGTCTCTCTCTCTCTCTCTCTCTCTCTCTCTCTCTCTCTCTCTCTCAAAAAATAAAAACATAAAAAAAATTTAAATCTTTACTGTTTGTTTAACATTTTCAACTTTAACACAATAAAATAAGAAACCATGCTTAGAAAATATATCTTCTGTCTAGAGAGTGTAACTTTGAAAAACTTTATTTTATGTAAGATGCATTTTTATTTATATTATCAATTTTAATTTTTTTAATGTTTGTTTTTGAGAGAGAGAGAGAGAGACAGAGAGCTAGTGGGGGAGATGCAGAGGCGGGGAGACGAATCCAAAGCAGGCTCCAGGCTCCGAGCTGTCAGCACAGAGCCCGTCGGGGGGCTCAAACTCAGGGACTGCGAGATTATGACCTAAGCCAAAGTTGGAAGCTTAACCGACTGAGCCACTGGTGTAAACCTGGGAAAGAAAATGGTATGCATAAGTTGATAGAAGTGGAGATAGACAGAAGAATTTGTATTTAAAAGGCATTATAGAGTTTATGTTGTATATATGATTTTCAATCTAGGTTCAGGTGTGCGAAAAATATTATTGATCGTAATTTCAACTTCAGTGATTACTAGGGCATGTTCACCCATCATATCAAAGTTCCAGAGTCTTTCATAGGACTGAGACATGAAGGTGGAGTTGAGGGGTTCAATCTTTGGTCATATATTTTCATAAGTTGCAATAATTCATGTATTCAATTAAATATCATGGAGTGCCTGCTGTTTGCCAGGAACTGCTTTTGGTGCTTGGAACATATCAGTAAACAAAACAAAAATCCCTGCCTTCATGAAGCTTATTTTTAGGGTAAGGAGATATAGATAATAAATAATAATCAATTTAATTACATATAATATGTTAGAAGATGATTAGTGCTGAGTAAAGAAATAGAAATTAAAATGTAGTGTAAGGGATTAGAATAGTTAATGGAGGGATGACTGGCTGGCTCAGTTGGTGGAGCATGGGACTCTTGATCTCAGGGTTTTAAGTTCAAGTCCCACATTGAGTGTAGAGATTACTTAAAAATAAAATATTTTAAAAAATAGTCAAGGGGGTGGGTGGATTATAATTTGAAGCTGGCTGATCATATAGAAGAGTTAATTAAGATGATAACATTTAAGCAATGGCTTATGTCTTTGGCAAATTTTGTCCAAATATTTTATGAAGCTGGGAATCTTGGTGCCTGTGTTTACATCTTTTAGATGTAAAATTCAGCCATTCCTATTTAAGTCTTGAGTCCCTCTCCAGGCTGCTTCTAAAGAAGAGGGCCCAAATTTCTGTTTTTCAAATACCTACTGCTCTCAATCTAAGCATCAGTTTAAGGGAAATCTCTCATTTTCAATTGCTCCTCTAAATTTGTCTTCATTCTTTCAAACCCTAGCCTCCTTATTGTTCCTTCACACTGTGCTTTTATGACCTATGATTTTCTACTTAGTTTTCCAGCTTCAGTAGTTGTGACAAGTTTTGGAGTACATTTGCTGTAAACCTTGTGTGCTTTCTCAGAGTCCCTTGCAACTCTCCTTCTTTTTCTTGCTTGATGTCTACCTAGACCAGGTTTCCCTTGTTTGGACTAGAAACAAACACTATAATATTCAAGGTAGGGACATATAGTTTCCTGAGTGGCTGCTGAGTGACTAGATGATGCAACACAGAAATGCAGGTAGTTAGCTTTCCATGTCATCAACCTTGATCAAAAGTAGTAAGTCCAACTGAGTGTCCATAGCAAGGCATGAAAGAAATACCACACTTCCTTACATTCTATGAACATACTTTATTTAGACTATGGTGCCCCATCCCACTGAAGTGACAGGAAATTCAAACTGTTACTTTTAGGATTTGTTGTCTCTCTCCCCTATCACCCAAAAGTGACGTCTCCAAGGTCTTACCCAACATCATTAGTCTTCTATTTGATCAGTTTGCTTCTTAGGTTTTCATAGATTTGACTATCTGTCCTTCAACCTCTCTGATACTTAGGTATAAAATATATGATGTTAATATACAATGGATAATATTTTTAGCAGGCACAGTGACTGGCACTGTGTTAAGTGCTTCACATGTGTTATTGTCATTTAATTATCACAACTCCATGTGGTAAGTGTTGGTATTGTCTTCATTTCATTTTTAAAGATGTAGAAATTGAGGCTCTAGGAGGTCAAGTAACTTGGCCGAGACTACACAGCTGGTGAATTTGGTATAAGAATGTCAGTAGTTACTGAGATTCATTCTTACAGTAAGGGATTTGGAAGAAGAACCAGTTTGCTCTCTTTTCCCATTTATTATATATTAACATGTATTATAATTGTTAAATATTGAAGTCACCTGGTAGATTGTAAGTTTCATGGAAGCATAAATATCTTACTTGTCCCTGTAATCTCTAAATTTTCTAATGTAGTCCCTTGTATGGAATAGTTTATGTTTTAAACAATTATAGAAACGAGTGGAACAAAACCAAAAAATAAATTACAATCAGATATCTATGAAGAAAGTATTACTTCTTTGACAACAAAAGAGATAATACATTTTGTAATGCTGCAGCATTTCTCATCTGAGACCTTATTAAGGAACGTGGAAAAAAGGTGGTAAAATTAGAAACCACAGACAGCAGGAATGCTCATCTCAGAAATTTTTAATTGCTAAGTGTGAAGACAAATAATTCAAAAAATGGAGGATACAGTGTTTATGGATAATGATTCTCAAAACCGACCCAATGAAAAGGGTAGCAATGGCACAATTCTTAACAGAGTACACATCCTGTTAGGGAAATGCTAATTGTATTAACAGTGTTTAAGCCTGTAGAAGAGAAAGACAAAGAAGTAACTTTAAGCATACAAAGTTTGGTTCTGTGGAGAGAAACTATAATTTACCATAGATCTACTCAATTGTATGGATAGATTCAAACAATTCTTATCTCCCCCTCAATAGCTAATGCTAAGTATCTTTTAAAATCTTTTGGAGGACAACTGCATATTTATTTTTCTTGCAATAGGTTATCTCTAGCAACACGAGATTTTTTTTTTTAAATCCCTAACTAGAAAATAATAGTACCTTTACTTCCCTTGCAAAGTGTTCCTCCAGCTAGAGACATTAATTTGCCCCAAATTGGCAATGTGTAGTCTTCTAGAAAAATCTTTCCTTCTGTTAACCAGCAAGACAGGTGGCATTGGCTTTGGTCCCTGTTGCTATGGGTCACTGCACACCTGGACCCAATTGTTCAGCCTCAAGTAGAGCAGGTGGGATGAGGGTGGGCTGTCCTGCAGGACATAAATGGACTTAGCACAGTGCTTTGCTCCTGCGCCAGGCAGCCTCGCTGAGTGGGTGGGCGGGCACAGGCTCTGGGAGGCTCGAGAGGGAGCCAAATAGAAGGACTGATAATGCAAACACAGACTTTAGATTCTAAAATAATTCCTGGCAGTAAGTGGGGCTTGGCAGCCGCTCACACAGTAGTTAAATGCTGGTTAACACCAAGGCAGGTGCTCTGCCTAGGCTGGACAATTGTAAGCACTTGGATAAATATTAGTTGTTGATTCATTCTCACTGTTTTAAGAGTGTCAGTTTCCCAGCCATCAGGTAGATACTACTAATTTATTCCATCTAACCTATTATTTATTTATTTATTTATTTATTTACTTACTTACTTATTTATGCAGGTTTAAGAACACAGCAGAGGAAGTAGCAGCAGGCTAAAGCAAAGCTGTGGGTCACTTGATCCGGGTAGATTTGTAAACATAAATAATAGTGTAGAGCCTGATCATCTCTATCTCTTAGGGATAGATACATCAAAATAAGAATTCTTAGGGATATATACAGCAAGATAAGAATGTCATTCATCTGTGCTGTTTGGTTATTATAATAGATCAGAGATATGCTCAGTGTGTTTTATTGAAGAGTGTAATAATGTGATATCACTGTTAATGGGTACATTGAGACAGGGAACTTAACCTTAGAAGTTTAAGGAATCATTTGTGACAGTAAGTTTGATGTATTAAAAATATAGAAGCTTACTCAACAAGTATTTATTGAAAGCCTAAGATATGCCACTCATTCTGCTTGATGGAGGAACACGAGTAAGAATAAAACCTGGACCTGGCCCTGACCTCAAGGAGCTTACAGACAAGGGAGGGAGACTGATAACACAACAGTTTTAACATGATGCACATCCAAAGATGAAGGAATGCACAGATGCTAGGGGACATCTGACTGGAACTGCTCTGCAGAGAAAAAGCATTCCTTCTTTTTTATGTTAAATATAAATGGCTTCAAAAATGGGATAGCAAGCTTTAAAATGTGTAAATGTCCTAAAGTCAATCACCTTATATTGAATTGTCTTTGTGAAGTGTACTAATGGATGCTTCTAGAAAATTGTGTCAGAGGAAATCATGTGGTTATGTTGCCACCATGTGCATTTTAGAGTTCTGTGGATTAAAAGTGACAGAACCCCTATTTAAAAGAACTCAAGAGAAAAGGGGCAATAATAAGGTCATGAACTAAAAATCATAGGAGTTAGATGTGCTTTGGGCACATGTCCTGACATGACAGCATCTAGAGTCTTTCCTTCCATCTTTGTCTCAGTTTTCTTCTATGCTGCCTTCCTTCTTAGGCTGTCTGCATACAGTGTACTCATGCAATTCCTGGCTCACATCCAACCAGATTCAAGAATAGTGAGAATGAATACACTTCATTACCAAGTACTCTAGCAGAAATCTCAAGATCAGCCCTGATAACTTCTGATTGAGTCAAGTCCCCAACCCTCCCCAGTCACAGAGATCCAGGAGAATGTGTTGCTCCAAACTACCAAACCCAGATCACACGCCACCTTAGCAAAGGATAAAGTCAGCACACCTAAATCAGGTGGACTTGACAGCAGATGACAGATAGTTATCTGTGGGAAATTGGGGAGCTCTTACTAGTAGTAAGAGCTGGTTGCTGGGCAAAGCAACTACAAAAACCTCATAGGTTTCTTTCTTTCTTTCTTTCTTTCTTTCTTTCTTTCTTTCTTTCTTTCTTTCTTTCTTTTCTTTCTTCCTTTCTTCCTTCCTTCCTTCCTTCCTTCCTTCCTTCCTTCCTTCCTTCCTTCCTTCCCAGTAGCCTTCACGCCCAGCAGGGAGCCCAATGCAGGTCTTGAACTCTTGACCCTGATATCAAGACCCAAGCTGAGATCAGGAGTCTCACGCTACTGGTTGAGCCACCCAGGCACACTCCCATGGGTTTCTTTTTAATTAAACTTTTTTTTTTTAGATAATCACAGACCTAAGTATTTTTAAGTGTTAAATATTTTTCTCAGATTAAAAAAAATTAACATTGACGGGGTGACTGGCTGCCTCAGTCTGTTAAGTCTCCGACTTAGGTCGGAGTCGGATTAAGATCTTAGGTCATGATCTTGCTGTTCTTGAGTTCGAGCTCTGCATGGGCCTCTGTGCTGAAGGCTCAGAGCCTGGAGCCTACCTTGGATTATGTGTCTTGCTCTCTCTCTCCCCCTCCCCCGCTCTGTGTGTCTATTGGTTATTATAATAACCAATATAACCAATAACCAACACTCTGTGTGTCTCTCTGTCAAGAAGAAATTAACATTAAAAAAAGTTAATATTGATTTCCTCAAACTTCCTAAGCTACTCCCTTAAAACCTGATATTTTAATAAGTTATTAAAGGAAATTTCCAATTTGTATTTGAAATCAGCATGTCTTTCCAAACATGGAAAGAGCCCTAGGTTCCAGTCCTAGCTTTGCCACCAAAAATACCGTGTGGTATGAAGCAAATCACTTGAGTTTTCTCAGCCTCAGTGTTCTAATCTGTAAGTGTCTGGTCTTACCTCTTTCACAGGATTGTCGGCAAGATACATGGAATAACAATATGGTTTTTAAGCTGTAAACTACTATATTTCTTCACAAATTTTATTTTTCAAGCACATATTTTTACTCAATTTTGTGTAAAGATGTTTTTCCACTGTATTATTTCTACCCCTTATACACATGTAGAAAACATTAGAAAAATTAATATCTAATGTGATAATTCAGCCTCCTATTCTATCAAGAAAACTAAGATTTGGATTTTGGATTTTTCATACTCCTCTAGTTCCTCTAGACTCTTCCAATGGCTTTTTATTGCTTATTTGTTAATTATCTAAAAGTAAGCCATACTTATTCCATTGTTTGGAAGCCTTTGAAATTAAGATAATCATTCTGTTGGTAGTTAGGTGGCTACTAAAATGCCTGAAGAAATTATATGCAACAACTCCCATTCAGGAGTTTTAGGAATAAGTATATTTATACACATAGTGACACTGTAAATACTAGACCATGAATATGTTTACAGAATATTCAAAGCCAAATAATACATTGAACAGCCATGGTTCACAAAGTATGATACCAAAGACAGATCTATTTTTATCTTAAATGTTTTTTAAAAATGATATAGAATGGAAGAATTTCTTCCCATGTTTATGGTTCAAATCTTGGACATGGTCAATAATTTGGGGTCACTCTTAAGTAATTTAGAGTCTTGTAGTCTCATTTTATAATAAACATATTCTCAGTTCAGTACCTATATGTGTCTAGACCACTTAGAAAATAAAACTTTGAACTTAAGTTTAAAAGTTTCTCTTTCTCTGGTGGAAAAAGGAATGTTGTCCTCTTTCCCCTCCTTATGATTCCACCTCTCCTCCAGCATGCCACACTTGGGTTTTAAGCCTTGCAGGATTAGAAATGGAAGAGATGGAAAGTGGAAGGAAAGTTCTTACTTAGCTGGTAAGGTTGTAAGACTGCTTAATCATAACATCTCAGGAATTGCCAAATGTTTAGAGGTGATTCCTTCTTTCAATAGTGATTCTTTAGAGGGAATATTTGAGAATATTTGACTACCTTTCCCTTCACAAGGACAATGCATCCCCTGGAGAATGCTGCTTCCTCAGCTCCTATTTTTCTGGTGACCCACTTCTTGCAGATTATTTATCCAGGTCTCATTGCCTTTTCAGGTGGACAACTGAAGAGGTTTAAAACTGATTCCACGTTGATTCTCTCTACCGTGTGGAAACTCTTAACTTTTTTTTTTTTTTTTTTTTTGCCTAATAATTTATGGAGATAGACTCCAATACCAGTGCAGAAACCACTTCTGATGTTTTGCAAAAGCAGCATTTGCAAAGCACTGTTTTAGATTTTTCTCTGCACTATGCCTGAATAAATGCTGGGAACTAGTATCAGCCTCCTTGATTGATTCCTTTGAAATACCTATTACTATGCTTGAAGTGAAGACAATGTTGCCTCCATCTTTCTCTCTTGCTGTAGGGTGTTGTGAGGACTAATCAGTAGAAGTTTCAAAGGTAATTTTCTTCAAAACTCCCCTGTAAATTCCATAGAGCAAATTATGTTTCATTGAGGTACGGGGCTGTAAGAGTCATAAAACTTCATTCAGATATGGATATATGGAACCTTCTTTGGAATATAGAATTGCATGTATTTCTTTGGTTGAAATTTCCTTTTTTTGTTTTAAATTAGAGATAGAGAGAGGGAGAGAGAGAGCACACAAGTGGGGGAGGGGGTCAAGGAAGAGAGAGAGAATCTTAAGCAGCCTCCACATTGAGTGCAGAGCCAGTTAAGGGGCTCAATCCTATGACCCTAGGATTAGGCTGAGCTGAAATCAGGAGTCTGACGCTCAGGGTGGACTGAGCCACCCAAGTGCCCCAGAAATTTCCAATTTAAATATTCTGATTCACCTACTTTGTTTAATCCACACTCATTTCATCTCCAAATCCTTTGCAGTGTGCTGTTCATATGTATAAAATCCCACCATTTCACTAATTCTCCAATATATTCATAATCCACCAAACTTGCACCAGCAAAATTGATTAGGCACTCCAACAGTTCTGTACTTGTTATGTTCCTGTGTTTGCAAAGTGTTCTTTTATATCAATTGGCCTTCATTGTTTCTATCATCGCTGACAAACAGAATGACATAAATGATAACTGTCAATAATGCAGTTCATTTTTTTAAGATTGAGTAGCTTGAGCAATTTTTCTTCACTAATTAGAAATTTGTCCTACAAAGTTTCAAATTTTAGTAATAACTTTAAGAACAAATAAAGATTAAGGAAGTATATTTTACTTCTTGAATTAATTGATAGTTTTTAGTAATTGAGTGGTAAAGAGTATTAAATAAAAAGTAGACAAACTCACAGCAAGAAATAGCCATAATCCTAAATCAGAGTTCTCATCTCCAAATGTCCCACCTGTAAACTCCAGAGTCTGACAGAACTAAAACCACACAGTCAGTTAAATCAATTAAGTTCCTGATCACTCCTAGTGATCTATACAGAAAAGATCTGCCAGAAAAAAAATAAGCCTATTCTGATTCTGATTGGTTGGTGACATGGAGAAAGACTAATGATTCAAGTTACAGACAAAACTCCAATTACACACACACACACACACACACACACACACAATTTTAACTAGAGAGAAATGTTAAATAGCTTCTAGAAACCTTAGTCATACAATTCTATGTGTTACCACAATAGCAAGCTAGCCCCTAAAAAGAAAGCATTGAAAGACTTCATTTTAGAAATCATAAACTTGGGGGGAGTAAATGAGGTGACAAAACAAGGTTGCCTGGCATGTTGCTTTCACAAGTTGCAGGCATTGCCTTTAGGTAACACATTCTGTCTATTGGACAGTCTTCATTCCATTTTGAATATGGAGGTCGATTACAGGAAGCACAGAAAACATTTTCCTAAAGGCTTAACTCACAAGGTGTGTCCTAAGCATTAGCAAAAGCAAAGCCCAGTGCATGGTAAGAACAAACAAAATGAGATTGTCATTTAATAAACCAAATTTGTAATTGAGTACAAGAATTTCAAGTGCTAGAACTGAAACTACTTTCTGTGAGCTATCATGTATCTGATAATGTTTTCCCTGAGCACTTGCAAATAAAAATGTTTCTTTAATATGGTGCTATTCCATTTATGTGGTTTACACAGTTAAATCAATGACATTAATAATCAATATCATTTAGAAAGAAAAGATGTTTGGTAAGCCAGCCTCAGTTTGTGATTTATTCTTAATTAAGGTCCTTAGCTGACTATGAAAAAGACTGCCCAGTTTTTTTGTATCTTTGTTCTTTGTTTTTGTTTTTGCCTGCCAAAAACCAGGCATTTTAGAAGCACTGATATAAAAATCAGTCAGGATTATTTGGCTTCAAGTTATAGAATACCCACTCATAATTGACCTAAGCAAAAAGACTTATGGCTCAGAGAATTAGAAAGTCCAGAGGGTGCTGTGGCTTGAGGCAAGCTTGCACCCAGGGGATCAAGTGCAGTTGCCTGGACTCGGTCTCTGTCCCAGCTATCTCCTTTTCTTTCTTCACTATTGGCTTTATTCATAGATTACAGCTTCCTCTCGTATGCCAAGGTGGCCTGCAGGAGATCCATGTTTACATCCTCACAACTCTAGTCCAGTTAAAAAGGAAGTGTCCCTCTCTTCAGATAATTCCAAAACTTTTATATTTCAATCCACTGGCTATGATCGAAATTCATGTTCAATCTTGAGCCAGACTTGGTGTCCAGAAGAATACAGGATCTTTACAAAGTCTAAGTTATGATACCCATACCAGAAGCCAAAGGCGTTTTAGTATTCCAAAGACTACAGGTAACAAAAGTTTGGGCAATAAAGATCTCTACAGAAAAATTGGGTTGCAGGCATAAGAAGATGAGGGGATATGTGCAGAGTGGCAATTATAGCAAATATCCATTACAGAATTTTCTCCTGTTGGTCAATCTCAGAAGAGGATGGTGAAGCGAAGACAGTGGTAACTCTAAAAGCCACTAAAATTACATTCCCTGGAAATAGTTCTATGAAAGTTTATGACTTGTAGGGAATATGTTTGTGGCAGCTGAATACCAAAATAAGTAGACAAGCCTTCTCTCTAGCCAAAATTCAGGTAAATTTTTAACTAAACTGTATTACAGTTAGGCAGTATCTTCCTATGTCTTGCTATGCCTCTGATTAGAAACAATAATTTGTGTATAGAAATCACAATTCTTAGGGTGTTTCCCCGTTTGGCATTTCATCTGAAATATTCCACCCAGTAGTTTTCCATTTTATTAGCTAAATTAAATTTGCCTTGCATAAATACCAAAGTGATCTTTAGAGAGCCAAAGAGAATGATCATTATAATGTTTTAGTTTAAAGATTTATTCTAAGCAGCCAGAATGCTATGTTTTTCTTTTTTAGATAGAATTTTATTAAACCTGATCTGCTTCATCCTAAAGTTAAAGTTAGGCCTGTTTTATTAGAAGACCAAAACTTTATATTTAACTCTATTACCCATTCTGTTTTCTTTTGTTTTTGTAAGGTTTAACTCCTCATTTCCCAGCATATTGAGATATTTGAGGTCCAGTTTTTCATTGTAGTAAACTCATAACTTCTGCATTCTCCTCTCCCTATCTCTCTAACATCTTAGCTTCCATGCCTTGGGATTGAAATGAAACTTCAATGACTTGTTCATCTTATGCCATAACCCTCTCTGTTCAGGGCTTCTATCTATCCCCAGTGCCAGCTTGGGTGGCATGCACCCTGAAATTCTTGGAACCAGGATTAATAATCTGGTTCTAAGCTGAAGATTGTGAGTGCATATTGGGAAAGGACATAGCAAGAAAGGCCTACTAAATTATTGACATCTGGGTACAATGTGGCAGAGGAAGAGGAAGAAAGATATTAAATTTGGGTGAGAAGGAAAAGAAGATTAAGTGTCATCTAGACGTTATGTTTGGCCTGTATGTTCTCTCAGTCTAGGAGAGATAGCAAAATGGATGACTATGTCCTTGTTTAATCCCTGACCACTGAAGTTTTCTCCTACTTTAGTAGTTTTTGGTGTCAGTCACTAGTCATCCAAGCCAGAAACAGAGGCAGCCTAAACATATTCCTTATATATATTCCTTCCTCGATACATTTGATTTGGTTTTTAAACAACTTTACAGAGAAATAATTTTTATATGATACAATTTACTCACTTAAAGTGTATAATGTAATGGACTTTAGTATATTCAAAGAATTGTGCAACTATCATCACAATCAAACAAGGATGTTTTAGAACATCTTTGTCACCCCAAAGAGAAACCTCATATCCAGTAGCAGTCACTTTCCATTTCCCCCAATCCTCCACTCCTGTATCTCCAGCCCTACATAACCACTAATCTGCTTTCTGTCTTTATCAATGTACCTATTCTGGATGTTTCAAATAAATGGAATCATATATTAAGTTGTCTTTTGTGACTCGCTTCTTTCACTTAGAATGATGATTTAAGATTTATCCATCATGTAGCATGTATTAGTATTTCATTCATTTTAATTGTCCTATAATAGTCCATTACAGATATACCACATCTTATCTATCCATTCATCATTTCATAGACTTTTAGTTGTTTCCACTTTTGGGCTATTATGAGTAATTCTGCTATTAGCATTCAGAAACAAGATTTTATGTGGAAGTATTTCTTTTTTATTCTCTGGTATATCCAAGAATGGAGTGCCTGGGTCATACGGTACACATACGTTCAACTTTTTGAGGAACTGCCAAACTGTTTTCCAAAACGGCTGCATCATTTGACATTACCATCAGCACATAGAAAGTTCCAATTTCTCCATATCCTCACCAACACTTGTGTGTGTGTGTTTTTCATTGTTATTATAGCTATCCTAGTGAGTGTGAAGTGACATTTTATTGTGGTTGTGATTTGCATTTCCCTAAAAATCAATGATGTTGAACATCTTTTCTTGTATTTATTTACCACTTATATATTTTCTTTGAAGAAATATCTGTAAAATTCCTTTACCCATTGCCCGTTTTGGCAGTGGAGGGCTTTTGTTGTTGTTTGGTTGTCTTTTTGTTTTAAGGTTTTTTTTTTTTCATTTTATATATTTTATTTATTTATTTTTAATTTAAATTTTAGTTAACATACAGTGCAATCCTGGTTTCAGGAGTAGAATTCAGTGATTCATGACTTACTTACACACCCAGTGCTCATCACAACAAGTGCTCTCTTTAATACACATCACCTGTCTAACCCATCTCCAACCCACCTCCCTTCATCAACCCTCAGTTTGTTCTCCATAATTAAGAGCCTCTTGTTGTTTGTTTCCCTCTCTCCTCTCTATTTCCCCCTTCCCATGTGTTCATCTGTTTTGTTTCTTGAATTCCACACATGAGAGAAATCATATGGTATTTATCTTTCTCTGATTGATTTATTTCACTTACCATAATACATTCCAGCTTCATCCACATTGTTGTAAATGGCAAGATTCCATTCTTTTTGATGGCTGAGTAATATTCCAATATACATGCTACATTTTCTTTATTCATCCACCAGTTAATGGACATTTGGCCTTTCTCCCTAGTTTGGCTATTGTTGATAATGCTGCTATAAACATTGAGGTGCAGGTATCCCTTTGATCTGTTTTTGTGTATCTTTTGGGTAAATACCTAATAGAGCAATTGCTGGATCATAAGGTAGTTCTATTTTTAGTTTTTTGAGGAACCTTTTGCTGCACCAGTTTGCATTCCCACTAGTAGTGCAAGAGAGTTCTCCTTTCTCCACATCCTTGCCAACATGTGCTGTTTCTTGTGTTGCTAATTTTAGCTATTCTTACAAGTGTGAGGTGGTAATTCATTGTGGTTTTGATTTGTATTTCCTTGATGATAAGTGATATTGAGCATCAGGCATCTTTTCATGTGAGTGTTAGCCATCTGGATATCTTCTTAGAAAAGCGTCTGTTCATGTCTTCTGCCCATTTTTATCTGGGTTATTTATTTTTTGGGTGTTGAGTTTAATAAGTTCTTTATAGATATTGGATTAACCCTTTATCAGATATGTCATTTGCAAATATCTTCTCTCATTCTGTCAGTTGCCTTTTAATTTTATTTATTGTTTCCCTTGCTGTGCAGAAACTTTTTATTTTGATGAAGTCCTAATAGTTCATTTGGGTTTTGTTTCCCTTGCCTCTGGTGCTCTGGTGGTGTGTTTAGTAAGATGTTGCTATGGCTCATGTCAAAGAAGTTGCTGCCTGTGTTCTCCTCTAGGATTTTGATGGTTTCCTGTCTCACATTCAGGTCTTTCATCCATTTTGAATTTGTGTGTGTGTGTGTGTGTGTGTGTGTGTGTGTGGTGTAAGAAAGTGATCCAGTTTCATTCTTCTGCATGGTGCTGTCCAGTTTTGATTGATGTATGTACCTGTTTTTGTGCCAGTACCATATTGTCTTGATGACTACAGCTTTGTGATATAGCTTGAAATCGGGAACTGTGATGCCTCCAGTTTTGTTTTTCTTTTTCAGAATTGCTTTGGCTATTCAGGGTCTTTTGTGGTTCTATACAAATTTTAGAATTTTTTGTTCCAGCTCTGTGAAAAATGCTGATGGTATTTTGCTAGATATTGCCTTAAATGTGTAGATTGCTTTGGTTAGTATAGATATTTTAACATTGTTTGTTCTTCCAGTCCATGATCATGTAAGGCCTTTCCATTTTTCTGTGTCCTCTTCAATTTTTTTTCATAAGTGTTCTGTAGTTTTCAGAGTACAGACCTTTACCTCTTTAGTTAGGTTGATCGCTAGGTATCTTATTGTCTTTGATGCATTTGCAAATGGGATTGATTCCTTGATTTCTTTTTCTGCTGCTTCATTATTGGTATAATGAAATGTAACAGATTTATGTACATTGATTTTATATCCTGCAACTTTGCTGAATTCATTCTTAATTCTAGCAATTTTTTTGGCAGAGTCTTTCAAGTTTTTTACATGGAGTATCATGTCATCTGCAAATAGTGAAAGTTTGACTTTTTCTTTACTGATTTACATCCCTTTAATTTCTTTTTGTTATCTGATTACTGAGGCTAAGACTTCCAGTACTATTTTAAATAGTAATGATGAAAGTGGACATCTTTTCTTGCTCCTGACCATAGGAGAAAGGCTCTCAGTTTTTCCCCATTGAGGATGATATTAGCTGTGGGTCTTTTGTATATGGCCTTTATGATATTGAGGTATGCTCCATCCATCCCTACTTTGTTGAGAGTTTTTATCAAGAATAGATGCTGTAGTTTGTCAAATGCTTTTTCTGAATCTATTGACTGGATCATATGGTTCTTATCCTTTCTTTTATTAATGTGGTGTATCACATTGATTGATTTGCAAATCTTGAACCACTGTGCAGCCCAAAATAAATCCCACTTCATCATGGTGTATAATTCATTTAATGTACTGTTAAATTTGATTTGCTAGTATTTTACTGAGAATTTTTTCATCCATGTTCATGAAGGATATTGGCCTGTAATTCTCCTTTTTAGAGGGGTATTTTTTTGGTTTTGGAATCAAGGTAATGCTGGCTTCATACAATGAGTTTAGAAGTTTTCTTTATGATATAATGGCTTTCTTCATCTCTTGTTACAGTCTGTTTTAAAATCTGGCTTATCTCATATAAGTATGGCTGCTCCGGCTTTCTTTTGACATCCATTCGCATGATAGATGGTTCTCCATTCCTTTACTTTCAATCTGCAGGTTTCTTAAGGCCTAAAATGAGTCTCTTGTAGGCAGGATTTAGATGGATCTTGTTTTTTTATATACTCTGATATCTTGTCTTTTGATTGGAGCATTTAGTCCATTTAAATTAGTCCATTTACATTCAGAGTGACTATTGAAAGATCTGAATTTACTGCCCTGGTGTTACCTGTAGAGTTGGTGTTTCTGGTGATGTTCGCTGGTCCTTTCTAGTCTTTGTTGCTCTTGGTCTTTTTTTTTTTTTTTTTCACCACTCAAAAAGTACCCCCTAAATTTCTTATAGGGCTGGTTTAGTGGTCACAAACTCCTTTAGTTTTTGTTTGTCTGGGAAAGTATCTCTCCTTCTATTCTGAATGACAGCCTTACTGAATAAAAAATTCTTGGCTGCATATTTTTCCCATTCAGCACACTGAATATATCCTGCCACTCCTTTCTAGCCTGCCAAGTTTCTGTGGATAGATATGCTATGAGCCTGATTTGTCTTCCCCTGTAGGTTAAAGACTTTTTTCCCCTTGTTGCTTTCAGGATTCTTTCTTTGAGTATTTTGTGAATTTGACTATGATATGTTTTGGTGATGGTCAGCTTTTGTTGAATTTAATGGGTGTTTTCTGTGCTTCTTGGATTTTGATGTCTGCATCCTTCCCCAGATTAATGAAGTTTTCATCTATAATTTATTTGAATAAACTTTTTGCCCTTTTATCTCTCTCTTCATCTTCTGAGACTCCTACACTACAAATGTCATGTTTTAAAGTTACTGAGTTCCTTAAGTTTACCTTCATAATTCATTACCTTTCTTTCCCTCTTCTTTTAAGCTTCATTATTTTCCCTAATTTTATCTTCTACATCACTAATTTGCTCCTCTGCCTCATCCATCTTGTTTTTATGGCCTCCATTTGAGTTTGCGTCTCAATAAAATCATTTTAAATTTCAGCCTGACTAGATTTTATCTATGTTCTTTTATCTATGCAGAAAGGGATTCTTTGGTGTCTTCCATGATTTTTTAAAGCCCAGCTAGTATCCTTATAATTGTTGTTTTAAATTCTAGTTCAGGCATCTGACTTATATCTGTGTTGATTAAATCCCTGGGCATTTGTACTACTTCCTGTTCTTTCTTTTGGGGTGAATTTCTCTGCCTCGTCATTTTGTCTAGAAAGAAAGTCAGAAGAAAAAAAATCTAACAATAAAAAAACCAAAAAACAAAAAATCCAAAAACTCCCCTAGATCCTGGGTGTGTTTTGGTTTGCTTGTTAAAGAATTCAATAGTAATAATAATAATAACAATAATGAAATGAAATTAAACAAAAAATAAAAATAAAAGATATAAGATATATTTTTAAATAAATAATAATAAATAATAAAGAAATTGAAAAAATAAAAGAATTTAAAAAGAATTTGAAAAAGAATAAAGGTAAAAAAGAAGTTATATCCTTTTTCGCTTAGAGCTGGAGCTTTGTCGCACTCTTTGATCAGAAGACTTTCTAGGAGCAAATTGCTTGCACTGGTCTTCCGGGGTAAGGGCCTGCTGCACTGATCTTCAGGCTGACTAGTTTCAATGGAAATGCATCTCCAGGACGCAGTGGGGTGGGGCTTGGTATAAGCGGCTCTGGCCCCCACTAAGTGGAGCTGTTTTGCTCTCCGAAGGCTTTTCATGCTGATGGGTAGGGATGAATATTCTAGCCCCTAAGCTAGAAGACTGTGCCCCCCCCCCCCCCCGCCATTCTTCAGGGAACCTTCACAGAAGAGCAATCAATCATCCCTCTGGTGTCCCGGTTTCCGTCTGAACCCTGCATTCATCCTGCCTGTGTCTGAGCTTATCTCAGGCACATGACTAAATTTCAAAACTCCAGATTTTAGGGATTCCCATGGCATCCACCGCACTGTTCCTCTGGGAAAGGGTCTCCCCATGCTTTTGCCACCCAGTGCAAGCAAAGCAGTGGCACAAACCTGCAGCAGTCAGGCCAACACCCTGGCTTGCTGCTCTCAGCTCCTATGCCTGGGAGCAGTGCAGCAGCACTTGGTCCCACCTTTCCTTCTTGCGACCCAGGGGATCCTCAGACTACATTGTCACTCATGGGATTCCACCCTGCTTTGCCACTTGAGCACCTTTAAGCTAGGCACGTCTCCCATGGTAGCAAACTTCTAAAAGTTCAGATTTTGTGCTCCACTGCTTGTAATGCTTTGCTGGCTCCCTCCCCACTGCCTCACCCACAGCTATATCTCCCCCAAGTCAACTCTTCGCACCTGATACCTTCCAGAAGGTGGTCACTTTTCTATTTGTAGACTTGCAGTTTTAGTTCTCTCAATTCTCCAATTGATTTTTTGGATATTCAGAATGATTTGATAGCTATCTAGCTGTGTTTGAGAGAGGAGACAATCTTAGTGTCTCCCGCCTCCTTCTTCATCTTATCCCCCTGCCTTGTTTTGTTTTTAATTGTCGAGTTGTTAAAGTTTTTTTTATATATTTTGACTACAAATCCTTATCAAATATATGATTTTCAAATATTTTCTTCCATTCCGTGGGATTTTTTTCATTTTCTTGATAGTGTTCTTTGAAGGACAACAATTTTTAATGTATTTATTTTCCTTTTGTTACATGTACTTTTAGTGTTGTAGCTAAGAAATCAGTGCCTAACCCAGGTAATGAAAATTTACTTCTGTGTTTTCATCTAAGGGTTTTATAATGGTAGCTCTTAAATTTAGGTTTATGATTTATTTTGAGTTAATTTTCTATATGGTGTAAGGAAGTAGCCAAACTTCATTCTTTTGTATGTGGATAGCCAAAAGACCCAGCACCATTTGTTGAAAAGACCAGTGAATTTTCTTGGTACCTTGTCTTAACTTGTTTTTAAATACTGGACAGTATATATTTTTAACATCTTTCTTTTCTATTCTCCTTTCCTTTCTGTTGTCTCTGCTTTAGGACTAAGGTACAATGAGAACTATTAAGGTATATATCTAGATCTAAATATAGATATATAGCATGTGTGTTTGTGTGTATGTGTGTGTTTAATCTCATCTATATGTATATCACCATGTTTTTTGGGTGATGCCTAAATTCTTTATTCATGAAACAAACTATTTTATAAAGATTTAAATGTTTAAAAAGAAAATAGTCTGAAGAGCAATTCTTCAGTTATCACACTCAGTTCTTAGAAATCACCTTTTTCATTAGTTCTTTAGGAAGCAAGTAAATGATGAGAATAGGATTGAGTGCCTGAATGAGAAAAGTTATCTTACTGAAGGGAAAGAGAAGCTGGGATGTGATAGTGTAATTGTATAGGTCAAAGAAGAGTGAGGGTGTGGCAGACTTTGATTTCCTACATTTTGTTTTAGGGTTCAAATATTAGTCTTTTAAATAAGAAACACATAAATGAATCTTTTAATATTTCAGAGGGGCCATTTGCAATATTTAAGATAATAATCTTACTGGAAAACTCAGGGAATTGAATACATTGTTGAATTATACCTAAAAATGTGTTTCTTTCTCTAATTAAAAATATAATTAACATGGTGTAGCAGGATGGGTTAAATAGGTGATGGGGATTAAGGAGTGCACTAGTTGTGATGAGCACTGGGTGTTGTATAGACCAAGTGTTGGATCACTATATTGAATACCTGAAACTAATATACTGTGTTAACTAACTGGAATTTAAATAAGAATTAAAAATACATGTATAATTAATATGAATAAACCTTCTTTATTATAGTCAATGACATCATTTGTGTAGAAACTATAATGACATTTATGGAATATCTACTGTGTTCTAGGCATGCTTAATTTTTTTTTTTTACTTAATACTCAAAACCTTACAAGATAGTTACAGAGGAGTATCACAGAGGAGTTAACTGATACTAGAAAGATTAAGTAAAGTGTCCAGGGTCACAGAACTAGTAAATATTTGAACCAAGATTTCATCCAATCATTGTCTTGCTCCAAAGCCCACATTCTTTTTTAGCCTAAGCACACGTAAAAGTGTTGACCATATACTCATTCTATTATTGTTAGAATCAATGCAAAAAAATGCATGATTTAGAGAGAAAAAAGGTAATGTGGGCCCGGGTAGTCAGGACAGGTTCAGAAAGAGGTGACTCTCACGCCAAGAGGAGATAAAAAGAGAAGGTGGTGTTCTACCATAAAGAATATCATGGCATAAGAAAATAGTCTCTTAGAAGATTCAGTCTGGACTTTATAAGAGATAGCTTTTTTTTATTCAACACTTTGGGACAAATGTTCTTGCCTCATTGAATAGAAATGGTATTTTTTCTGCAGATACCTTTGAGCCATACTGTGAAATGCATAGATATTTCTTGTTGGAACCAGCTCTGCCAGCATGCTTGAATAAGCAGAATTATTCCTCTAAGCTATCTGAAATGGAGCTGAGATACCAATAAGCAAATCATAAAATACAAGAATGGAAAAGACCAACATTTATTCCATCCAAATAGTGCTTACATTAATCTGATTAATTAAAGCATGAATGAAAACTATTTACTTGTGAAAGAACACCATTAAATTAGCTCTTCACCCTAGGAGACATACTGTGATTGTTGGATCTCATTCTGTTTTTAGCCTCATTGCTTTCTTCTTTAAAAGCAGCGCCTTACTACGTTTTCTCATATTTCCTACTAGTTGAAGCTGGGTCAGTGCATTGCCAGACAAGAGTTTTTGTTTGTTTCACTGATGACCAGATTCAAACAAAAGTAGGGTTTTTATATTGAAATTAGTCATGAAATTTGTCATCTGATAACCTTATTTGCAAATCAAGGCAGCTACCCAAATAGAAGCAACAATATAGGATCATCTTATATCTTTTTGAAAAATTTTTTCAGGGAGGTTTAGTTCCCACTTGGGTTCTATATCACTTTTTTCTAAAAATTTTATAAGAAGCAGGTTTATTTCCATTGCATTTATAATGGGTTTCAGTGGAGATACATTGTTTTTATTGACTCTGTTCTGAATAAAGATACTTCAAGATTCCTTGAAATATATAAGGAGCTTAAGAATCCAGTCAGAATTTTTCATAAAATTGCCATTTACTCAACTGATAACTGACTTAGTTATGGCTTTGACCTTGTAATATCTGTCTGGAATGGCCTTATTGAATGCATTAGTGGGACTTAATATGATGCTTTGTGTTTATAACTGGATCTCCAATCTGTTCAAAAGACTAGAAAGTGTTAATAGTTTCATAAATGCAGAAAATAAAATAGGGAATTGGAAGTTACTTAAAATTAAAATCAGCTTAAAATGAAATTTCACTTGTAAATAATCAATTATAACATTTAATGCCATAGAAGTTATAATATTTGACTATACAAAATTCCTTGGTAAGAAAAGAGATATGCAGAGTAATAGCTTAAATGTGACATTAGGTTATGTTTAAATAAATATCAAGTATATTTAAAATTCATATGGGGTAGATGGCAAGAGAAGAACGTGTTAACTGGTATTTCAAAATGTAGATTATAATATTTTTCCAAATTTAGAAGAATTTGACCAAGTGATAGATTCATAGAACATATATAAAGGGCTGGGCCAAAAACCAAAATAGGTTTATGTGGAATGTTGTAGAAATACTCTAGTAAATATATTTTTGTTATTTTTTTCACCTGAGAAACATTTCTTGATCTTCTTGCTTCCAACCTCAGGTTTGTTAGCTCTGTCATCTGCTATACTTGTCTGCATTGTGAAATGTATTTCTCACTCTGTGCTAATCTGGGTTTCATTTTCCTTCTTACCTATTAGAAAGTAAACTGCTTGAAGCAGGGATTTTGCTTTGTTTATCTTTGGATCTCTAGCATCTAACACAGGGTCCGATAATAAACATTTATCCAGTTGACTGGATCTACACAATGGTCTGGATATGCTAACACATTTAGGATTGCCTTTATTTAAAGAGACAGGACAGGTTTGAATTTTTTTTGTCCTATCTTTTTAAATTCACATGACTAACACCTAGAGGTGCAAATGAGGTGGAGGAGAGCCCAGGAGCTATTTCTAGGAAGAAAGCATTTCTCTGATCCTTTGCTTCTGCCCACAGTGTTAATAACACTTTGTTCAGCACCCACACTGTCAATTTCATTCCAGCTGGGACTCTTCTGATTAGCAGCCTGCTCTTTGTGTTCCCAGAGACCAGCTAAAAGGAGGGGCCGCAATGACAAAATTAAATAAATATGATATTACATGTGACAGCATCTTATGTCAATACCAGAGAAGAAAAACAAAGAAGCTCAAAGGTTCTCTTGGGATTGTTATCCAGCACTTCCTACTTATAATTTCAAAATAATTTTGTAGCAGTTTGTTGTTTCAGAAATAACTTCACAACTTTATTCAGTTGATCTTTGTAACAACCTTGTGAATTTGGGTGATAGAGGGAGCTATAATATTGTGTCCAAAATAAGGGAGAAGGGAGTGATGAATCTGCTCTAGATGGGAAGGGAATGATGAATCTGCACAGGTCCTGAGATTTACAAGATTAGTAGATTATCAGGCAGATGATGGAAAAGAAAGAAGGTTCATAGTGGAGATAACAATGTGAAGGAGGGAAAAGAGACATGAAAATGTATGCTGTGATTGAGAATATCCAGTACTTTGGAAGCTAATGGCACATGGTAGAGGAGTGGAGATAAATTTGAAAAGGTAAAGCAGACAGAAATCACATCACAAAGGATTTTGCTTGCCATCCTCAAGGGCTGGGACTTCATCCCTGGACATTAGTGAGCCATTAAATGTTTTCTACCAGAGGAACATAATTCTGTGCTTAGTAAAAAATTTTTAGAAAGCCCAATTGCTCATAATTGGAACAGAGATATGCAATATTTTTCTGCTTCAAAATATATGTTCTTTACACTTGAGATCCAATTTCATGGTTCTACCCAAGGTGAAGTACTATTACCAACCTGCCAACTATAAATCTAACTTTCTTCCCTTCTAAGGAAAGCCTCTCTGAATGACAGTAAGTGCGACTCATGGTATTATAGGGATAATCTCAGATACACTTTAAATGATATTAAAAATTAATAATTTTAAATGTTACAGCATAGGAAAGATAGTCAATGATATTGTAATAGCATTGGATACTGACACATAATAGTTACACTTGTGGTGAGCATAGCATAACATGGAGATTTGTGGGATCTCTATGTTATACACCTGAAACTAATGTAACATTGTGTATCAACTATGCTTCAATTTTAAAAAAGTAATTATTTTCATCTATGAGCCTGTTATCATTATTAACAAATTAAGTGTAATATTCTTTATCGTTAAAACACTGCATCTGATCAGATAGCAGTGACAGTAGGAGGAAGGCAAAAGAGCAATCAGAATGCTAGATAGAGAACCAGGAGAGAGACTCAGAATTATTGGCACATGGTGGAAAACCTGAGTTTTGTTGCTGTAACTACAACTGCCATTAAATTTGTCTCAACAGCAAAACTCCCACTCTTATATTTTAAGCCTTATGTGCTGGTACTCTATTCTAAACTTATAAGGCTGTATGACTCCTAACTAACAAGTGTTAAAAATACTGACTGTAGTCTGTGGATAATATTTTAATGTGTGGGTAAAGTGTTTTTCTCCTTCAAAAAGTTCAATTGAAGGAAGCCTTTTATGTTTATTTCCAAGCTCATATACAAATTTGGGAGCAATGAGATAAGTTCTCTACAGTTATTTTTATTTTTGTTGTTTCCCTTTTGGAATCTATGGATAGAAACTGTTATATTAGGTTCCACATCATTGGTGTATTCCAATAGAACTCTAGAAGTGAGGCTGGGGGACTGGAGCAGTGGTCTCCTCCATAGACCACTCTTTTATGCTTTCAGGGGCAGGTGAGGTAGATGAGTTCCCCCTTTAGCACTTATAAGAGTTTGACAAGCCAATGTTTCTCATGGTATTTTCTATAGAACACTAACCACAGAGATACTCCAAGGGAAAAAAAGAGCTCTATAATCCAGTATGATGGCAAATGCTTCTAATAAAAATCTCTTTGTGTAAGATTCACAATACACATTAGTGCTTTAAATATCTTGAGATAATTCTTTAGTTAAAAAAAAGAATTCATTTAATATTTTTAATCCAATGTGATAGACTGCTAGTTTTCCTCCAAAATGTATTCTCTCCTCTTCTCATAGTAATTGAGTTTAACCTGGGAACATGGTCACCAAACCTCTTCCCTTGCAGTTAGGCATGGAGAGGTAACTGAGTTCTCACCAATGGATTGTAACTGAGTAAATGTACAATTTCTGAGGTTTGTTCTCCACCAACCTCAACCATGAGGAGGGAGAACAGCATAATGGTCCATGATGTAGAAGCCTGCCTCTACTCTAGACTCTTATGGGAGAGATAATTTTCTGTCCTGTTTGAGTCAGGATATAACTTCTTTATAATATCTTAGTTTATACCTTATTATACTCAACATCCTTTAACCCATTTTTGATTCTAGAAACAGACTTCCCCCTTTGTGTGGAAAATCTGTTAACATCTTGAAAAGCTAACTTCTAAGGAACACATTTTAGGCAATATTGGACTGTGCCAAAGGATTCTTTAATTCTTATTTGTTAGTCAACACCACATGCTTTGAGGCATGACTTACTCCATGATTTTCCTTACCATTCTCTGTCTCCTTATTGCCACTACTATAATTGATAACCCAGGACTCAATTCCACATATCTAATAGCTCTTCAGAATCCTTCGCTGGACCTGGCCAGGATGTAAGGAATAAAAGAGATGATCAAGAATCACATGAAAGGATTGAAGAGCCACCGGAAAGGGATGCACGTCACTCTTACTTGCATTGAGTGACGTGCAATAAACTGCAGGGAACTGTGAATTTATAACTTAGTTGTAAATTAAAGAGGAAAATGTAATGGTTTGGTGAACACTGCAAATTGTCTCTGCTACCCTGGAGTTTGAAAAATGCCAGAGACTTACTTCCTTATTCAACTCTTTCTAGTTGCATTCTTTTTTAGAAAATATATAAAATGCTTTCACACTGAGCAAGGTGAAGCAATGAAACCACTCTTACTGTAATTCCTACAAGAAAGTGCAAATCCTTTCCATGGGAGGGACTGTTTGGTTTACTGGAAAGAAAACTGGTTGGAGGAGAAGGTGGTAGGGCATCTAGTTCTCTCTTCAAGTGATGCTTCTCATAAGTCACCTACCTTTTCTGAGTTATAAATTCAGGGAGATATGAATCAGTTTCCTGATTTGTAAAACAAGAGATGTATTTAGATATTTGCCTTAGTCACAATGTCTTGTTATTTAAGAGGTAAAATGGATAATAGGAGCCTTTTATTCCGACAACAATGAGAAATCCTCAGTACAAAATCCATTTAACAACATTTCTGACAGGGTGCAAACTCTGGTGGAACTCAAAGAAATTCCTTTCTGCAGGGCAGTTCTTTCCATTATTACATAGCTATCATTAAGTTCTTTCTTATATCGAGCAAAAGTGTAATGATAAAAGCAGGTGGAATTTAAAGATTTTAGTACTTTCTCTCTACCTGAGTTACTTGTAAATCTATTGACAGCCCCTTTACACTATTCATCATTTCAGTGAATCATGCCACTTAGCCTCTTCATAATTGTTCAAATACTGTATCTCATCATTTGGTTCTCTCATCTGCAAGTGTTTGTTCCACTTTTGGTCCACACCTCCAACAACTCTGCCCACCAATCCTGGAGAACATTAAAAGGCACTGCTGATTGCTTGATATCCTCTAATAGCTTTATCATTCTCATGTATGTGTTCATTTTGTATCTCAACAACATATATTTTATTCTTGGCTTACCATCCTCTTCTACTCACGTTGTTCATGATAATGTGAATTTTATTTCTGCTATTAACATAGTTTACTATCTGTCAATTTTGCCCCTTCTTGTTCCAGGCCCACAAATGGAAACTTCTCCTCTTTGCTCAGCCCTTATTCTCCTTTTATCCAAGAAGGAGATAGGTTAAATGTATCCAGATATGCAGACATTTCCCCCAGGTATTCTACAGACCTCAACTGGTGGGGAAATAAAGATCAAAATGGGAATTTCAAGCCATCTATGGCAGTATGACAGGACCCTCTTTCATGTACATGACCACAAAGCATATGGACAAGGCTAGATGAGGCATTCACTCTGGGATATCCTGGTTTGATCAATATATTTTGTCATTTCTAGGGTTTTGTGGTTACTAATGATGAGTCACTAGTAGTGATCTCAAGAATGTAAAGACTTTCCTATCTACACTCTTTGTCTAGAACTGAAGACTTACTCACCCAAAGATCCTGTTGACTTCTGCTCTGCAAGCTGGCTTAGAAGTAATTATGACTCAAACATGCCACGAGGATATTACTCCCCAGAAAAACTCTATACCATTTATGTTTTTCTAGGTAACTGATCCTATTCAAAGAGTAAGATCAACTAACCAATGAAATCTCCTCTGAAGCCTGAGCACTTTCCTTTGAGATTATCTTCTTGAACTCAGCCTGTATCACTAACTGACCATAGCAAGAGCAGTTATACCTACACAGCTGTTGAGGACCTGACTGGCCTGTTCAAGGGCCTCTATACTCTCCCCCTGCCACTGTCCTTACATTATTTATTTTGCATAATACTATGCTGGTGGCGGTGTTTCACTCATTCAAAGGAAACATTTAAACTACTACTCTGATTTCAATCCTTCTCTCTACTTTGACATCTCAGTGACTGGCTACATGCCCAAAACAATGTTTGTCCATTCAGAAGACTCTGTTTCCAGTTAATTTTTAGATTAAGGAAATGCCTCCTGGAGCCAAATCCAAGGGAAAAACAAGCAGGCTCTATACTGAATTTATCTGCACCATACAATGATGGTGGATGCTGGAAGAACACTATTTGGTGTCCAGGTGGCAAAGTTATTAATTCTGTGGTATTTCCTTTCTTGGCATTCCCTCCATTTCTGACATCCCTTATCTTCTGAGTCAGTGATTTGCCTGGCTCAAGAAAGCACCTTCCCAATGAACTGAGATATGATAGAGGTAACTTTAAGTAACTGACAGGCTGATATGAGCACGGGTCAAGAGAAAAGATGTGCAGTGCCACCTCTTATCTCTAGAAACTTACCAGAGAGTACTTATCCTCACTGTATGGTGAACCCGGAGACACTCAGAAATTTCTCTAGACTTCATCTTCCTCTGTCCACTTCATTTACAAAACAACTAGCATCTGTCAGGTCCCATCAGTCTAGGGTTTTATTTTGAGTTCACTTTTCTCATTTGCCATGCTAGAGTGTTCTCATGTGAATTGGGTCCCTATAACTTTCTATGGTGCAATAAATCCAATAAGGGCAAAGACTACTTCTATTGATTAAGGCTTCTCCTGTCTGTCTTCCTTAGTTCTGCCTTCATATTTCATATAAGTGGGGACCAGGGCTGTCTGCTCCATACAGCCCCCCCACCAGAATCTAATTATCTCTGACCTCTTCATCCCATCTCATAATCCATCCTGGTGAGCTCCTCTTAAAATTCTTTGTGTGCTGAATTAAGTGTAGTTGTACTTCTCTACCTTCTGTTATTTACCCCACAGAGATGAATTTTGTCAGAAAATAAAATTAGGAATTTACCAAATGCAGTTTTTAATCTAATTTTTTTAATTTTTAATGTTTATTTATTTTTTAGAGAGAGAAGTACAGAGCATGAACAGGAGAGGGCAGAGAGAGAAAGGGAAACACAGAATCTGAAGTAGGCTACAGGCTCTGAGCTGTCAGCACAGGGCCTGATGTGGGGCTCAAACTCATGAACCATGAGATGCTGACCTGAGCTGAAGTCAGATGCTTAACTGACTGAGCCACCCAGGTGCCCCTTTAATCTAAAATTTTTATCTGATAATTACCATTACTAGTAATAATAATGATGATGAGGTTGGGAAAATTAAGCACTATGAAATGGCTGCCATAAGAACACTTAAAAAAATTGGAGTTTATGATCAGTCTTCTGCCTATCAAGGAGATTTTTGCAGACACCACGTGACCCTACTTTGTCATAGGGTTCAAAGAGTGTCAGTGTGTCTAAGTGGTTCATCATGTTGGTTGAGTTTTTGCTTCAGGACGAAAGCATACCTCCTGATTAGTGATGTCAGGATAACCTGATTATACTTTCCATTATCCTCAGCAGGGAACATCCAGCCAGCATTCATGCATTTCTGGTATCAGTAATAGGATTATGTGAGACTTTTAGCATGTCTGAGAACTTCTCATTCAGTGGATCATGGAAAGCTGCACTTTCTTTCATAAAACTATCTTCTGGGAAGAGAAGACACTCTGGCAGAATTCCAGGAGTTCTATTCTCTTTTTCACCACCCTGCCCTCTTCTCTCACTCATTAATCTCTTGACAATTTATTTTCTTTAATCACTTTGCCTCCTTCTGTTTCTCTTCTTGCATTCTCTTTCTGTTTTATTGTATTAGTCCTTTCATCAGTTGCAAACCCATCACCCACACTAAAATGCCACAGTCAAGAGAAGTAAACCTAAAGATCATCCTTCTTTTCCACGTCCACATCCTGCCCTTTTGGCTCACATAATTGGTGAGGACCTGGAGTCAAGAACAAAAAGTATGTAAATTCCACAGCTTACTAGATTATTTTCTTCAGTGTTTTTATCTCCTGAGTCTGAAGTGAGCTCAAATAGAACCTAAACACTGAAAATAGAGGTCTGAGTTACAGGTCAAGACATAAAACACGAGACACAGCTAGTAAGCTGAGGGATTTTTAGCTTTATTTTCTTCATCTTTATGAGGAAAGGGAAAAAAAACCATAGTCCACAGGCCTGTTGTGGAAATTTAATGAGAATATCTATGCAAAGTGCCCAGCACACTGCTAGGCACATAAAAAGTACTCAATAAACTTAGCTATTGTTAAAATTATGTAACACCTCCTCTTTCAAAGGACTATGGCAAATAATCTGTCATATTTTGTTTATGGAAGTTATATGCTTTTCACAGCCCAATTTTTACTACCTCTTTATTTCTTTATCCATCATTTGATAACATAGTGGTAAATGTCAATTCATACTAATTCGAAATAGTGTGCCAAGCTAATCTTTTATTGGTATTAGAAGTTTTTTAATATGGTATTAAAAAAAAAACCTCCCTAGCTTAAAGGTCTGTGATGCACTAATGATAATGCTACAGGAAAAACGTTAGATATAGAGTTCAACTTTATAAAACTGTCTTGAAGTTGGCATCCAATAATTTAAAAGAGGCTGGCATGTTTCAAGGTAACTAAAACTGTACAAATTAAATTGTTCTTTTCAGTGGTTTCCTTGGTTGGATTTCTTCAATGCAGATATTTTATCTTGGAAAAATTGGTGCAAGAAAAATATAAATAAATATTAGTCACTAACTAGACTGTCTTTCTATATTTCTTGAATTATACAGATGTTAAAAAAATTGAGAAGTGGGTAAAAGTGACAAAATCGAATTTTGATCAAATATATATAAACATATTAAATAATATGTTATCATCTAATTATTATAATCATATAATTAGCATATAGATATATAATGCATAAAATATATAACATAATAGATGTAATTATATATAATTATATATATAAAATATATATAAAATATATTGCCTTTATATAAATTACTTATATAAATGTTTTATATTAAATATGCATGTTTAAATATATAAATATAAAAAATAAAATATATATATATACACATACACATACAAAGCTGGAAACCCAGGAAAGCCAGTAGAGTAGTTCAGTTTGAGTCTAACTAAAGGCCTAAGAACCAATGGAGCCAATGGTGTAAATCCCAGCCTGAGGGCAGGAAAAGATGTGATGTCTCAGCTCAAGCAGGGAGGCAGAAGAAAAAGGAATGAATTCTTGCTTCTTTTACCTTTTGTTCTATTCAGGCACTCAACAGATTGGGTGATGCCCACACACCCACACTGGAGCGGGAAGTCTGCTCTACTGAGTCCACCAGTTCAAATGCTCATCTCATCCAGAAACACTCACAGATACACCTAAAGATAATGTTTACTCTGGACTCCCTTGGCCAGTTAAGTTGACACATAAAATTAACCACTTTAACCTAAAGGTTAAAGTAATTTTGAAAATCAAGCTGCCAAAACAAAACTGTAAATTTTATGATTTAAGTAGTGCCATAGTTTCTTAATATCATTAAGAAATTATGCTTTCTTGGTTTATTATTGCTAGCCAAAAGAATCTCATTGATTTCAGAATATGTATATGTGAATATATGTATATTCTGTCATATATATATATATATATAGTCTCTTTCAAAGTGACAAAAATGCTAACATGAAATAAGAGTTGTTAAATGATATTTTACCACAATTATTTTAGAATGCCTTTGAAAACAATTGTAGAGCATAGTGGTCTATATTTAATATTTTTATAATTAACCCAGTATATTTACTGAATACCTACTATAAATTCAGCTTTCTGTTCAGATTTTGGATGATAGTTTAATCAAAGGACATGCTATTTACCACGTTGATTTCACATTCTATGACAGACACATTAATGAAAGCATGAATATTATATGTAATGAATGCAGAAGCTCATTTTAGATATGTTAAGTTAATAGAGAGTGAATATGTTGAATGGCATTTGATTTTAAGTCTGTAGTTCAGGAGAGTGGACTAGGCTAGAACAATAATTTGGAAGCTGTCAAAGACTATTTTCTGGTGCAATCAATGTTCAAAGGCAAGAAAGTGGAAAGGAAAACCAGCAAAGGGTACTGAGGAGAAGCAGCCATGTGTAGAAGTAGACTGTAGAATGGTGCCAAGCAAAGGCAAGTAAGGGAAGTATTTCAAGAAAAAGGAAATAAGCAAACCTTTCAATTGCTTTTAAATGTTATGGTTTAAAAATGTATCATTGGATTAAGCATGAAGAAATTGGGTATGGCATGTTACAAATTAACATTTAGTTACTTCTTGGTTTTGGTTTTGTTGATACTGTTAGACTTAGCTGATCTTAGCTGGATTTGTTCATGCACTTGGATCAGCTGCTAGGTCAGCTTGGGGCTAGCTGTTCTTGGAAGTTCACAGCAAGGAAAACTGTTTCTGCTCCATGTGGTCTCATGTCTTCCATCAGGAAGCCTAGACTTGTTCACCTGTTGGTCAAAGAGGGTTCCAAGGAAATAAGTAGAAGCATGCAAGAAATTTTGAGGTCTAGACTTGAAACGAACAGTATCACTTCCACTATATTCTTTTGCCAAGTCATGAGGTCACCTCAGATAAATGATAGAAATATAATCTCCATCTCCTAATAGTATTCACATTGCAAACAACATGAATAGGAGAGAAGGAAAGAGGTCATGACAATGTTTACAATTTACCAGAGTGACTTTGATAAAAATATGCTAAAATGGATGCAAAAAATGTATTTTATATTTTTTAAAGGTAATCTGTTAATATTGAACTCTATGTTTTGTGATTTGTCAAAACCGAAGTGATATGCTGGAAAGGAATAAATGAAAAATATTTTAGGTAATTACCTATTTGCTGAGATAAATTGATTTTATGTCACATAATTTCATGGTCCTCAAACCCTAGGAGCATGTGGTGGCATGCCTACAGATACACAAAATCCCAGGATAAGTTAGACACATCTTCTTAATAGGTAAAATTTACCCTCAAAATAAAGGACAAATGATTCATATTTTAAGAATAAATATTTAAATGCCATATAAATTATTACAAAATTTCTATGATTTTAAAGATAAAGTGAAACTTCAATGATATTTTATGTTTGTGGCATCTCAAGCTCTAATATGATGAGTTCAAGCTTCTTGGCCATTAGCAGTGATTTGCTGGAAAATTTGAAAAAAATTATCACGATTTATGTGCCCTGAGAATTTACAGCGGTATCCTACGTTTTTGCAGAAAACTTATGAGGTGAAATAGTTGAGTATACATATTTAAGTAATGTGATTATTTATTTGTGCAATGTCAATAATGTATCTTAGAAACAATACAAATATATCTTAATGATATTGTAGAAATAGGAGTAAGGTAAAATTTAGAGAACTAGATTTGTTCTTCCGATGTGCTTATTAATTAACTCTGGACAAATTATTAAAGAGTGGGCTTCTGGGGCACCTGGGTGTCTCAGTCGGTTGAGTGTCTGACTTTGGCTTGGGTCATGATCTCACGGTTTGTGGGTTCGAGCCCTGAGTCGGCTCTGTGCCAACAGCTAGCTCAGAGCCTGGAGCCTGTCTTCGGATTCTGTGTCTCCCTCTCTCTCTGACCCTCCCTTGCTCACGCTGTCTCTCTCTCTCTCTCAAAAATAAATAAAACATTAAAAAAATAAAGAGTGGGCTTCGGTATTCTCATCTATTCAATGGGGCACTAATGGTGGACAATTTACATAGTATGACCTCAGCAAGGATAAAACAAAACATTAAAAAAGAATAAAAAATGTGTGACTGATAATCATATTTTTATTAAATAGATTCATCAGCATGATGGCTTCCAGTCAACATGTATACTACATATTCTGTGGATAAAATATTACTTAGATATTTGTATCTTAGATACTAGCACTTATTCTGGATAAAATGTCAAATAATTCTATATCAAATATTTTATCAATATTTTAAAATAAAATAAATAAAATTTGTATTTTAAACATTTTTAGATAAAATATATCATATATTACAATGACAACATTTCAGGCCAGCTTAAGATCTAGAATCCTTTAAGCTCTGGTATTGATTTTCAGCACCATGGATAGCGTTAAACACACCAGCAACCAATGATTAAGGCTTTGGGTTATCAAAAGACTTGAGCAGGGAGAATTTTAATTCCTGTCCCCAGATTTGAATGGTATTGTGAAAAAGTGGAAAGAAGGCTGTCTATCATTTTATTTAGAAATTTAAGAATGAACCAGATATTCATAATTGACGATAGAAAAATTAATTAAACAAATATACATTGAACACATAATATGCTCAGTATAATTGATATTATTTACCAAATTCACTCTCATAATAATTTAATTTTTCTCTCATCCTGGTAAAACGTAACTACAAACTTACAGAAATTATCAAATTTTATATAGCATGTACTTTGATATCTGTATATTTTGAAATATCTTAAAAAGCTTGGATTGTCTGAAGATTTTCTAGTTTGCCTTTTAGTAATTTCTTTGCCTGCATTAACTTTAATTCTCCAAAACTGCCCCCAAATAGCAAAAGTAACAACATAACAAATAATTTCTCTAGTAGCAAAACTTAAACAACTTCTCCACAAAAATGTACCAGTAAAGATAAATTTGGCATCTAAATTATTTTATGAGATACATGTTACTTTTTCAGGTTGAGTTGAGTAAGTCTTAAGGTAAACATTAAGTTTGTAATGCTGTGAAAATCTTCCGATTAGTTTATACATAACGTAAGTAAACTTAACTAAACCCCAAAGGTAGGATTACAAATTTTAAAAAAGTATACTCTAATGCTTCCTAAATGTTTAATTTACAATTAATTAAGGTAGCTGATTTCAAATACAGTGGAATTATGTGCTATATACACCATTTAATCAAACTTGCTAAATGTGGCATTGCCAAAGGATCTCGAATGAAAATGGTTCCAGTTTTGGCCAGAAGATGGAGCTGTCATGTAAGATGCAGGCTTATATTTATTTATTTATTTATTTTTCAATTTAGCATGCTGCTTTCTAACAGACAGTGGGTACCATCGAGTGAGCGTCAGAACAGAAAGCTAAGGCAGAAGCAGAGAGGATGCTGCGGTCGTCCTTTCTTGTTTTTTCTTCTTCAGTGAGGATGGAACACATGTGAGATTTTACTTTCTGCTTCAATCAAAATTCTAAAGAACTGCATTGGAGACTATTATATTCACTACATGTATGGATTCTGTACTGTGATTTACAATTACCTTTATTTCAGGTAAGGCAACATGATTCTATCTTTGATCTATCCATGAATTGTTATCTGTGTTAATGATAATTAAAATAAGGTGTGTGCTTTGTAATCTTGGGTTTAGATCTTGAAGATCGAAAAGCTCTAATTCTAGCTGCCCTGGATCTTTAAATCTTCCTGCATTGAAATGAGATTCGACTCTGACATGTTGTATTTTAATATTTCTTTGGTTTTCTAGCCTTTATTGCCCATCTGTGACTACATCTGTGTACCTTTTGAGGGTAAAGCTTTCAAAGTGAAGGATGGGTCTTCCTCTCACAAGGGAAATACTGCTCCTTAATGCAGTGAACAAATTGTAGAGAGGTAATGAAGCAGATTAACATGGCAGTGGCTTTGCCAAAGCCCAGGGCTGAGCCTTGTGATAGACGCCTCAAAGGCACACCAACATTCTGAGCCAAAGACCTTCTGAACAATTCCTGCCGGCAATGATGGTATGGATTATTTATTTGGTTTTTTTTTTCCATTTTAGAAAAAATATGTAAGTGATTTCTCCCTTGAAAGATTTGTATAATGTATTTAATAGACTTGGAATGATGGTACAGACACCCTCCCTCTCCTACTATGGATGTAAGGAGTAAACTGAAAACAAATTATTTGCTGAGAAAATGGATTTTTCTTAGATTTTGGTGGATTTGTGATGATAGGATTGTGGCCATTTAAACTAGTTGATATTGTATAAGGTGCTCACATTTTAAGTATTTTTGGTCATGTAGCATTAGCTGCGCTAAAAGATGGAATGACTCAGGAGCTGGAAATGGCATGCAACAGCCTTGCTTTTCTCTGCTGCTTCTCATGATTTCTCCCTAAATCCTCTTTTTATTGTTATCAACTTCATGGGGAGAAAGCAATTTAGAAATCCTGCATTTAAAAGTCCTAATTGTTATTTATATCAATTTTAAGTGAAATTTTAAAACAAATTATTTTTGTGAGATTGTTTTTAAGTGCCTCATTTTCTTCTCTTTGGGAAGAGTAGTGTGTATGTGCCTTAGTGTGTGTGTGTGTGATGGTGATGGTAGAGGTGGCAGGTAGTGGGGGTGCATCAGTGTATTTCTATCTTACTCATCGTTTTTCTATAAAGAGGTAGTTGTGCTGTGTCAGAGGTTGTGCAAGCTATGGGGAATGATTTTATAGAATGGTTTGAACCACTAAGGGAAAAAAATCCATTCTTTTGACATATGAGGCCTATAAGGAGATTTAAGTTCCACATAGTTCTATATACATGGCAATTTTTAGAACCACAGATTTTTAGCATTTATTTATCTCATCGTTTTAAAATAACTGCGGCTGTGAGATTCAGTTCCCCATAGCCACATACTAAATTAGATTCAGAGGCAAGGCTAGAACACAGATTGACAGTTTTCAATGTCTTTCATAGCAGTAACACAATTTACCTCTAATATGGGTATATCCAAATGGCATATACCAGGTGTGCTGATATTGACTATATGTGTGTGTCTGCTAATTCTATGAAATAGAGTTTCTGTCAAGGTACACATTATGTTATTTAATGGCATATTATATGCACTGCTCAATTGTCTCAGGGCTCTTGACAAAGCACCCAGGAAAACTAAAACAATGACTATGGAGACTCTGTTTCTTAGTATTCTCCTTTCCCATTCAATGGGGTACATAATTCTATTCTTTGACCATAAATGATATGGATGGTAACATACTAACTCACATTTCTATTCCTCCTACCTATTAAGAGTGGCCTATATATATTAGTCTATTTACCCTTACAAAAACATCATCTCATGCTCTGGCCTTCTCCCCACCTTTTTTTTCTTCACTTACTGAGAGCACAGACTGTGCCCTACTTTTGCAATATCTTGAGAAAGGAAAGGGATTAAACAAAATGTGTCACTTCCACAAATAATATTTACTGAGTTCCATACATCTACCAAGAACTATCCATGGTAGAGATTAAGGCATAAACAAAGGTATGGAGTTTTCTTCATGGAATTTAGCATGGACATGTGCATATACAAATAGTACTGTCACTCAAAATATTATGATCAAAATAAGAATGAAGAAAGGTGAGAAGATGAACAGAACAGGTATATAAGCACCTATCTTATGCCGGGCACTGTGTTACATCCTGAGATTCAAAATAAGTTAACAGTCAAAATTTATGTCCATGGGTAGTATAGAACCCAGAGAAAACAATTTTAAGAGGATATGATAGTTAAATTAGATCTTTAAGAGTGAATGGGATATATGGAGCACCTGAGTGGCTCCGTTGGTTAAGCATCTGACTCTTGGTTTCAGCTCAGGTCATTATCTCATGGTTCATGAGTTAGAACCCCACATTGGGCTCCGCCCTGAAAGTGTGACGCCTGCTTGAGATTCTCCCTCCCTCTCTCTCTCTGTCCCTACCCTGCATACTCTATTTCTCAAAATAAATAAATAAATAAACTTAAAAAATCAAAAAGAGTGAGTGGGTTATAAACAAATAAATGTAGAAAGTTGCTCACTCTAGGCACAAAGGGGTGAGGCAGGCAAATACAAGGCAATAGAGAACTATAGGACATTATACAGGGAAATTACAGAAAATGGTAAATAATCCAATCTGAATGAAGCCTGAGAGTGTTGTGTTGTCTGCCCCATTCCAGGGCAGGAAAAGTAAAGATAATGAATTTGGCTTTTGATGATATGCAATTGGCATAATAAAGCATACTCTAAGATAAAGATGTTCTATAAGAGGGTAAAAACAATTTTGTAAACAGTGTGAAAATTTTATGTTAGAAAGAAAGCTGAATATATGGGTGTGTATGAAGCTGTGGCAAGAATTAGATCACACGTAAATGAACATCAGTGGGAAATAAAAGTGAAGGAAAGATGACTTTGGTATAGCTTTAAGATTAGGTGGACTGGGGGCACCTGCATGGCTCAGTCAGTTGAGCATTGACTCTTGATTTCAACTCAGGTCATAACTTCCCAGTTTGTGGGAACGAGCCCTGTGGCGGGCTCTGTGCTGATAGCATGGCCCCTGATTGGGATTCTCTCTCTCCCTCCCTCTCTGCCCCTTCCCCCTCTCAAAATAAATTAATTTTAAAAAGATTAGGTTGGGACACCTGGGTGGCTCAGTCTATTGAGCCTCCGACTTCAGCTCAGGTCATGATTTCACAGTTTCTGAGTTCAAGACCTGCAGAGGGCTCACTGCTCTCAGCATGGAGTTCACTTGGGACCCTCAGTCCCCCCCCCCCCGCCTCCCACTCCCACTCACATGCTCTCTGTCAAAAATAAATAAACATTAAAAAAAAAAGATTAGGTGGAGTGAAAGGAGTCCAGAAAGAATATTAATTACTTATGGGAAAGTAATGGGAAAGATTGGAAGAATAACAATTTCCTAGGAAACTAATCAAGTAAACTGACTACTAAAATAAGAATCAGAAACATTAGCAAACCCATAAAGTGGTTGATTAACAAGAGAATAGGGTTGGAGCTGATGGACTCCATTATTATTATTAAGTTATTGATGGATTTTAAAGAGAAGAGGTTTAGTAGATTTGCAGAGACAGGAGCCCAGACTGAGGACAAAATGGGAAATGAGAAAGCTGAAGAGTAATTTTAAATTTTAAGACATCTACCACTGAACAAAAAGAGAGATAACATTTTCTATCTTGAGCGGGAAGGTACTGTGGAGTGAAATTTGATTTTAGTTAGGATTAGAAAAACCTCAGCTCCTTCATAAAATAAGGATATGAAATCAGTAGAGAGAAATTGAGGAAAGAAGAAACAAAAAATAAATTGAAGTCCTACAGGCAATGAAAGAGGGAAGGTTCAAGAATGATTTTTCTTTGAGATAGGAAGAAAGGACAGAAGGTGATATAAAAGAAGGTTGATGTAACTCACTTTAGGTGCCCTGTACTTGGAAATTAAAACCTTGCCCGAAAGATAAAATGTCTCTTCTTTTTAAATCAGTTGGTTCTTCAAAAAAGGCTATTTGATAGGTATGTGGACTTTCTGGAAGAAATAATTAATTCTCAGTAGCAAAACACTTTCCAACAGCAGTTTTTAGTTTCATTAATCCTCGAATAGGAAACTAACACTCTTTCACATTAGGCTTGTTGTACACACTTTAGTTACCTATTTCTCACAGAATGATCTGTTTAAAAACAGGTTCTATTTTAAACTTTCATGGGATTAATCAACATATATCTATTATACATCTCCAATTTGATCATTTTATTAGGTATAATTAACATACAGTGTTATATTAGTTTCAGGTTTGCAACATGTTGATTTAACAATTCTATACATTACTCAGTGCTCATCATAAGTATAGTTACCATCTGTCACCATACACTGTTATTACAGTATTATTGATTCTATTTCCCCTGCTATACTTATCCATGATTTTTCCAGCTTGTAGAAGTAGCCCACTTTCCTTAGCTTTTGGCCAAGTCACTCTGGCCTCTGACTCCTTCCTCACATCTTCTTTTTTCTCATTTGATTATTATAGATCGACTAGTTTGCTAGCATCAGCATTAATTATTCAACCTCATCATGCCTTTTCCTCCCTGTTTCATTTGTATTTTTACAAGGATATGTGTGAAGAGAAAGAAAAGAAAGTAATTACAAAGTTCCTTCCCTTAGGTGAAATAACCTCCTTTATGAATCTTCCTACCAGACCTTCTTCCTCCCTTTCTACTGACAATTCCATCTTCCATAGACCTCTAGGCATTCCCTTGCACTGACATGCCATGGGATGGCAATGTGAAGCCTGGAAAAAGGCACAAGTATGATTAAAAATCTCATCCTTCACACAGAAAGAAGCCTTTGAAATAGCTGCTTTCTTAGTCTATATTAATGCAGAAGTTTAATTTAGAATTGGTGGGACAGAAATATCACCTTTTTATTTCTAGACTTGATTTTATCCCTCTATATGGCAAGCCTGGCAGGTCAATGAAAAGGGCAGAAGTAGGTATTCAGGTGGCAGTACAGACACGGATGACTTCTCTTCCCTCAGGGCTGACCTTGGGCAACATTGTAAAGGCAGACTCCCCCACCTCCCCCAGCAACCCCCACCCCTCAGGGTCCTCCTCTTCCTTCCTATCTTCTTTTGTGGAGGTCACCTCTAAACATCCTCATAACTACCTCATTCAGCTTCTAAGCTTAATAAATGATTTCATCTTTATTTAGCTTCAACTCCCAGGCATTAAAATATTAAGATAGAATTTAGCTTTTATCTTTGTTCATTTTTATTCTGTTGTTATAAAGAAATTGAGGTTATTACTGACAGCTATGGAACTCTTAGTCCTTGTCCATTTCAGACATTGATGTTTATTTTTCTCCATCTTTTCTTCACTAGCAGTGTAGACACTTTTGGGGGTATGGATGGAATAGCTGATAATTTGAAATAGAAACCCTAACTCAAGTGTAATTCCATTAACAGCAGTTGTGCACTCATAGGAGGGTCATGGGCAATGCTAATCATATAGCAAACCTAGGTTATCACTTCTTAGCTCAGACTTCCACAGGAGTTAAATTCTATATTTGGATTTGTTGTTAATTTCCTTTGAAAATTGTTTATTTTATAGTATTATAATTTTATAATAGGTCATACAAAATACAAGCAGATCTTGGAATAACATTTTTCAAATTTCTGCTCTAAACAAACATCCTAGAAGGTATATATCAAGGTCTTTTAAAATTTCCATTGAAAAACTTTTCTAACAAAGGTCACAAATGCTTTCAATATCAACTCCAAAACACTTTCAGATCTTGCCTTTAGGAAAAAAAAAATCCCCTGATTTTATCACCTTTGGCTTTATAAATTTTTAATCCATCTTTATTCAGTGTTCTTTAAATACCGATGATAGTTATAAGCAAGTTTATATCAAAGGGAAACCAATATGGGAAAAAATTCAAGAGATTTAATATAGGTTTTGCATTTTAAAATACTGTGGATTTGGATTTTGCAAGCAGTTACTTTACATGTCTTTTACCTATAGAATACAAGTTTAGTATGACCGTCTCTCATTTTGTTTAACTGCAATGAAAGTAAGATTTATGAAAAATGTGATTTGCTTATGTTGGTGAAAGATCTTTCTAGGACTCAAAAAAGAAGTCATAATGCCAATGAAGATGAAGAAGATCTTTAATCATCAAAATGTAATTTCATATTATATTGATTTTAAGAAACATTCAAATTTTATATACATTTTGATGATAATGATGAATACCATTAGCAATATAGTAGTGTCTATTGAAATATTATTTCCATGTAGGGAGAGATAACCAGCATCAAGAACATAATATGAAATCATACTGAATCTCAAATGCTACTCACTTGTGTCCCTATAATATTCATCCTTATTGCATTAGTGTTTAGAGAAATTAGAGGTAGATGGAAGCTGAGGTTGAGTTAGACTTTGCAAATCAAAAGGGTAGATTTTTCTTAGTAATATTCTGCTACATTTTTGAGTCAATACATTTATTTGGAAAAATATATAACTATACTTGGGGTCATCTGGGTGGCTCAGTTGGTTGAATGTCCAACTTTGGGTCAGATTATGATCTCATAGTTCATGGGTTCGAGCCCCGCGTCTTGCTCTTTGCTGACAGCTCAGAGCCTGGAGCCTGCTTCAGATTCTGTGTCTCCCTCTCTCTCTGCCCCTCCCCTGCTCACACTATGTAGCTCTCTCTCTCTAAATAATAAATAAGCATTAAATTTAAAAAATAATAAAAAAGCTTTTCTATCATGTAAGGATCTTTGGTTATTTGTGAAATTCTGGAGAAATAGCTTAAGAATCAAAGGTATTTAGATATATTTCATTTATCAGAATGTGTTAAAAGATTTTTGAGTGTAAGAATATCATAATTTTAGTTAACTTTGTTTCTGCTTGCTAAAATATAATTTTTTACTTGAATAAAATGATTTTAGGAAGCAGTCATCCTCAAGGAGTATTTTGAATTGTTAGAATTATTATTAAAGTTTGGGACTATTAAATCTTGTATTGATATCTAGGATCAGTTGGGATTATCAGGATCATCATGAGCATGTCTTGGTGGTATTAGCAAATAAGTATGCAGTTATGTGATTGCATAATTATGCCCTGTTACAGCTTGTGTTGGCTGGTAATGTATGGGAGAATAACAACAAAATAAGAAAGTTCCTATTAGGCTTTGTATAAAGAATAGTGGATTGGTTGGAATATCATGAAAAATAAAAGGTTTATGACAAATTATGGTAAGAGAAGACAGACATTATCTCCCTTCTCTGAATAACTGATATCAAAAGGTGAAATACGTAAGGCATGAAGCCAGCCAGCCAGAGGCCAACTGGATAATATCTCTATCAACCCAGAATTAGGAGCTAGGATGCTTTCCTCTTTTTGTGTCTCAGCTGGATTGAGCAACAGTGGTGGCCCAGAATTTGTCAGGCAACTAGGATAATGCCAGAGAAGTACCCAGACTGACTCTTGTTATTTCCTGCATCAACAGTCCCAGAAGTCTGGGGAGCCTAGTTATTTAGACAGTGTGACCATAGCATATCATCTTAACTAGGATGTAATCTGTTAATTTCTCAAAAACATCGTGTGTATTTCAGGACTATCTCAGGCAAAGTGTGATATATGGTCATCACATTTCTAACAGTTTAAAAAGAGGAAACTCAAAAAAGGACTATGCCATGTGTTCTATTTGATCAGTCTACATAAATTTATGGTCCATGATTTAGGTGCTTAGGTGTCAGAAAATTAAAATGTAAAATGGCCCATCAATTTAGATAAAGAGCATGAAGATGAGCTGCTCAGTTACTGGCCTTGCTAAAATCTCACAACTGAAATCTCTAATGACTCTTATTGAATCCTTAGCTGTATCACCAGGAATGACATAATTTTATGAATTTTGAGCCTGACTTTCTAAGGAAGTCAGTTGTTTCAGAAACAACAGTGTTAGAAAATACATCCTGTTATTACCAACCTAGACTCAGCTGAAAGACTGAAAGAAGCAGAGTACAGGAAACTCTTTTGCACTTGATATAGCTTACACAATGTTTCAGGAAAAGATCTGTATGGATGGCTTCCAGCATAAGTCCTATATCCTCAGAATCAGAACTGCTTATATCGCCAGGAATTTTAAGGTGAAATAAGAACTACTAAAATAAAGGTAATAATTTGCACAAAACCTATGGGAATGTTTGATTCTGATAATTGGTGGATTGAACAGACATAGAACTCATTTCCCATCATCTAGAAACTCTAGGTAAAATACAATAAAAATGCTTTAAAATTCATAGTTAAGCTCCAAATAAATAAAAAGAAGCCTTCAATATCAAATATAAAGTGATAACTAAAAACCTGAGTAATAAACATGAAAGCTGAGCCAGGGATCTGAGGAGTAGAGGAGGTTTATAATATCTAGAAAAAAGTCCAAATTCTCAGAGGGTTTAAAGTCTGTGCAAGTATAAATAAGGCTGAAGTCTTAACTTGTAACATCGAGAGTTGAAATTGAGAAGCACTGAGAAGTACTTGAGGCATAGAGCCTCAAGAAGTTGTATTCTTCACTGAAATGAGAATTTTAAAATGTTATCAGAAATTCGAAGAAACTTGCCCCTGTCCTGTCTTTCAGGAAAAAAAAAATGTCTTTTAGAAAGAATTAAAACTCAAGGACTGCTTCCGATCACTTCAGAATCTGGTCATATACTATTCTGTGGAAAGGAATTCCTCAGTGTCTAAAGTAACATAGAAATCAGTATCAGGCCAATGACATTTTGGAATACTTGGCAGAAGCAGTTGCAAAATTGCTAAGTCAGTGTAAATCTAAATCATTGTAAATGTTTGTAAAATCATTTTTTTCAAATCTTAGGTCTTAAAGGAAAAAAGAAACTTAAGATAAACTCACAATAAAAAATTACATACTATATGAGAAATAAACCTCCATAAGGAATGTTCAACAGGCATAACCAAAATGGTATATTTCGTCTCAGGAATTTGAGATAATTAAATAAAATAAGCAATAAATAAGCATGTTTGAAATGATTAAAATTATTAGGGAATTGAAACAAAACCCTATGAAATAAGAATAGATCAATATTGAGAAAAAGAAATCAAATAGAAATTTGTAAATGAAAATGACAAAAATCAGGTGCCCCAAGAATTATCATTTAAAACTGAAGGAATGAATTTAACAGAGTAGATAGAGCCAAAATAAGAATTAAAGATTTGTAGATGGATATGAAGATTTACCCAGAATATATCAATGTCATTTTTGATATTAAAAACTATGATAAGTAGGGGTGCCTGGGTGGCTCAGTCAGTTAAGCCTCCAACTTTAGCTCAGGTCATGATCTTGCAGTTTGTGGGTTCAAGCCCCACATTGGGCTTTGTGCTGACAGCTCAGAGCCTGGAGCCTGCTTCAGATTCTGTGTCTTCCTATCTCTGTGCCCCTCTCCTGCTCACACTCTGTCTCTCTCTCTCTTTCTCAAAAATAAACATTAAAAATAATATATGGTAAGTAGAATTAAAATGTTCAGCAACCCAACAGATGTCCTAGAGATAACTGAATTAATGGGAGAGATTTGATATTTGTAAAGATTAAATAGGAGAGAAAATTCCAGTACTGATAAAAGACATGTTTCCTTGAATAGAAGAAACATAAAACAAACCACGAGACTTTCTGTCTTCAAACCTAGACATGATTCTTAATCATTAAATTTATTAGTATAAAAAAAGGTGTAAAGTAGGAAACGTTACTTGGGATCCAGTAAAGGAGGCCAATAGTATGCAACAAGAATGTTTAAACAGTTGAGCAGACTAGACAAGAGAGAGCAATTGAAGAGCAGCAGCAGAAGGGCCAGAAATAGAAGGAGTGCACATGAACCAAATCAAATGGTTCTGGAACAAATTACTTAAAATTACTCATATGGTTTCACGGTTGACCAAAGACTACCTAAAGCAGTCAAGGCAACAAAATGGGACTGTTCATAGTTCTGGAAATATATTTATTATTTGGTTTTATATATTTATTCCTTTTTAAAATTTCATCTTGACTTCTTTTGTCATATTAGTTCAGATTCTCAGAAGAGATAAGATATGGTACAGTAGAAGACTCCTTTATATCAATATTGATCCCTTTCCTATTACTCCCTTCTCAGTTAACAGCTATTTTGAACTTCATGCACAATCTTTATATTTGTGTTTTAAAATCATAGTCCACACAAGTTGCACACGTATGTAATATGAAGCACTGCCTTACATGTTTTAAAATTTTTATATAAGCAGTATTATACTGAAAGCATCTTTTCACATTTTGCTTTTTACCCTCAACATGTTGTTTTTGAGAACTGATCACTTTGATATGGTAATGTAAGGTTAAGTAACTTCTTTTTAAAATTTTTTTTAACACATTCATTTTTGAGAGAGAGACAGAGTGTGAGCAGGGGAGGGGCAGAGAGAGGGAGACACCGAATCCAAAGCAGGTTCTAGGCTCTGAGCTGTCAGCACAGAGCCTGACACAGGGCTTGAACACACAGACTGTGAGATCATGACCTGAGCTGAAGTCGGATGCCCAAGGGACTGAGCCACCCAGGTGTCCCCAGGTTCAGTAACTTCTACTGATGTATAGCTTTCCATTATAGGAACATATCCATAATGATGGATAATTTTTTTTTACTATTATAAACAATGTTGCCATGAGCCTCTTTATGTATATTTTTTTCACCTACATGTGAATTTGTGTAGCAGGTCAAACATGCTGCTTGACAGTTTTACTATTTTGACTATAGAACAAATTATTAGTCATTAGTCCAAATTTCTACCATCAACATTATAATAGTTGTATCAACTTTCTTTTACAGAAGGTAAACCCATTATAAAATTTTGGAGAAAAGTAAATGGAAAAATTCTTATCAACTTGATAGTATCTATCAGCATTTAAAAGATGCTTATCTTTTGATCCAACATTTTCACTTCTAGTAATTGGTCTTATAGATATACTCACACATGGCATTCATTACAGCAATGTTTGTTAATAGCAAAAACCTGGGAATGACCTAAATATCCATTAACAGGGGCAGGTTTAATCAATTGTGATACAAATATTGATCTAGATTATTATCTAGATATTAAAAATAATTTTAGGCCTTTATATTATATACCAGTGTGGAAAATGATCAAGAAATATTGTGAACTGAAAAAAGCACATTTTGTAACACTGTGTATGGTGTTATCTCATCTGTGAGGAAGAAAAGGAAAGAAAACTGTTATAATTACATATATTAATATATATTTACATATGTTTAGAAATGTTTTGGATGAATGTACAAAGAGTCTTTAACAGTGGTTATTCTGGAGCTCTGGATTTATATGGGAAGACTGGTATGTAGGATATTTATTTTTACTTTATTTTCCTTTATTAATTTTTCACATTTAATAGTAATCATGCATTTCTTTTGTAGATTAAAAATACAAAAAAATGTTATCCACTGTTTAGCATATGATAATATTTTTTCTTTTATGTACAAATGTTATAATTTATATCACAGTATTTTTTTATTACAGATCCATGCTGCTTGCATGTAGTTTAATAATATTTATCCTAAATGAGATTTTTCTGCAGGGGTTTTATTTTGTGTGTACTTTATTCTTTCTTTCTTTCTTTTTAGCATCACAAAACTATTCAAACTTAAAAGGAAAACCAGGACAAACACTGATGCAGAATATTTGTGCATTTGGATATGCATCTTATTCAATAATTTCGGTTATTGTATAGATGGCCTTTCTATACAGAAACCTAAATTACCAACTTATTTCTCTAGGTTTCTTATTCCTTTCCTCCAATGGTTGTATTCTTTACCCTTCCTCAGACACTCATCCCCATGGTTGTACCTTAAACATCTTCTTTGCCAATAACTGTAACCTGAGCATGATCTCTACTTCATGCATTCTGCACTACCTATCTTTTCCAGTTCATTTCATCTTGAACCCCAATTTGAGCAATCCGTTAACTCAACCAGGACACCAGTCCATTGATCTTATCACACTTTCACTGTCTCTCACTTGCTTAATGTCTTCTTTACTTTTATTGAATATATTAAATTCCATGGTCATTCATAATAATCACTCCTTACATACACATACACACTTAACGTCCCCTTTTTAAGTTTATTTATTTATTGCACATGTGCACACAAGTGGGAGAGGGGCAGAGAGAAAGGGAGAGAGAAAATCCCAAATGGGCTCCACACTGTCAGCTCAGAACCCCACGTGGGGCTCAAGCTCACAAACCTTGAGTCATATCAAGAGTTGAAGGTTCAACTGACTGAGCCACGCAGATACCCCCACCCCTTTTAATTGTCTGGCAAAATCTCCATCCTAGTTATATCCAACTCTTCCCTACTCCATGCCTGCATCCATGCAGCTAGACACAAGCACAAACCTCCAATGGCCCCTTGATGCTGCCCAGCAATCATACCACGGTTCCCCAGACCTCCCACTGACCCAGTTTCCTGGACTTGGATTCCACACCCTCTCTTTTCTCTTCAGATCACCATTACATCATACCTCATCTTCATTCTCAGTTGACATCTTTGTTTCCTACATCTCTAAGAAAATTGAAACAATCAGAAGAGATTTTTCCCTTCAGACTTTTATCACTACATGTACCTCCCTACCAAGTTCTACACCCACATAATCTGACTTCCCACCTGTTACCTTAAATCAACTATCCCTGCTTCTACCTAAAATAATTCCTTTGTGCACAAGATCTTATTTCTCTATTTCTTCTTACCTATATAAGGGCGTCACTTCAACATTTTTTTCTCTCTCCTACTTCAGTAATTTCAGCTCTCCACCATGGTATCACCATGCAAGCATTTTATTATTGCACCTATATTAAAATGATCTTTCTTCCTTCATCAGCTACTTCTTGATTTCTTTCCTCCTCTTTGCAAAAATACTTCTAAGTGTTCACTGTATTCTCTCTCTCTCCCTCTTTCTCCCTCATTCCCTTTTAATCCACTTTAGTCAGGTTTTCATTTCTACCATTTTACCAAAACAAAACAATTCTTGATAGGAATCCGGTGATCAGCACACTATTAAATTCAGTGATATATTCTCAGTCTTTATCTACTCTATCATCCAGCAGTGTAAGACACAGTGCATTACTGAATTCCCTTGAGACACTTATTTCCCTTGGATTCCAGGACAGCCTTTGGTCTTGGTTCTTCTTCTGTTTCACTGTTCACTTCCTCACAGTCATTTTACTCTTTACTCTACCTTTCTAATTAGTAATTGGGAATGTCCCTGGGTTAGTCCCTGATTCTCTTTTCTTCTCTATCTTCATTACCTTCTTGTGATTCCACTGATTCTCAAGGCTTTAAATCTCATACAAATAATTATGACTTCCAAATATGTTTATCTCTAGTTTTCTGCTGCACTGAAGATTTATGTGTCTGACTGCTTATTTGGCCTGCTGATTTGTATATTTAATAGACATCTCAAATTTAACATGCCCTAAACCAAATTTCTGAACTTTTCTCTCCCTGGTCAACCTGCTCTACTCCCAGCCAGAATTCTCAATCTTACTTATTAGGGAGGTAACTCCATTCTTCCTATTCCTCAGGCTAAAAACTTCTAGGGTCACCTTTGAGTATTCTCTTTCTCTCATATCCCATATACTACTGTATAATTTCTATCTCCTCTGTCAGTAATGTAACCTCCAAATGGGCAGAGATGATTATCTATTTTGTGTACTGATGTATCAGAAGAATTTAGAATGTCTTCTGACAAAGGACAAAAATAATATTTGTTTAATAAATGAATGAATTTTAGTAACTTAAAGTATATCTTTAAGCATGCAAAGAAGTACATGTTTTCTCTTTTCACTTTTTGTTGAGCTGATTCATATTTACAAATGCTTAGAACAGTCTGATTTTTCACTCAGTATTTCTGCAATAACAGTGAAATGTATATTAATATTATAAAATCTGGCCTTCCAGGAGATATACACATCATTAATGCTGGCTACTAGCCTATTTCTGATTTATATAAACTTTAGTATGTTTCCCATGAGACCTTGTTTGCTTATTTGTCATTGTTCTGGATTGGGAGCTCCTCAAAGTCAGGAACTTAATCTTCCTATCTGTCTCTCAAGCACGTAACCCAGTGCTGGCACATAAGTTTTCTTTAAAAAAATACTGGTTGAACTGTAGTTCTCTTTTTTAATGGAGTCTTTATCTGGTTTTGGTATCAGAGTAATGCTGGCCTCATAGAATGAGTTTGGATGTTTTCCTTTCTTTTCTATTTTTTGGAATAGTTTGACAAGAAGAGGTATTAAATCTTTAAAAGTTTGGTAGAATTTGGCTGTGAAGCCAACTTTCTTCTTTTTATTTATTGTGAGGGTTTTTTTTTTTTTTATTACTGATTCAATTTCTTTGTATTTGATCTGTTCAAGTTTTCCATTTCTTCCTGTTTCAGGTTTGGTAATTTATATGTTTTCATGGAATGAAAATACACACAATTTAATATTGATCCAGCATATACTATGTGTCCTGAGCTTTCTCTGTGTAGATTCCTTTAATTCTTACATCAATCCTGAGGAGAGTATAGGTCTCATTTTTACTAATGTGATAAAGCTGGGCTTTCATCTGAGACTCCGTTCTATATCAACCACTACAGTATCCTCGCTGTCTAATCTCTAGGGATTATATCATAGATACTAAATCTACTTCCTTATTTATAGATGACTGGAAAGAATGTTTACAATGCCAAATTTGGGGGGAATGTTTGCTTTTATTTACAGCTGGAAGAAAATCTTTAGCTTTGTGAATAATATATAATTATGTGCTGTTTATTTTGCAGTTAAGTTGGGAAAATCAACCTTAAATTTTGTGCTTTTAAAACCACAGGTGTTATAATATTATTTACTAAATTTATATATGATCAGGATTTTTATACAGCTTTATTGAGATATAATTGACATATAATACTGTATAAGTTTAAGATATGAGATATATTTTAATTATTCCTTTATAAAATATTTTTTAATTTTATTTTTACTTATTTTGAGGGGAGGGGGAGGGGCAGAGAGAGAGAGGGAGAGAGAAGAATCCCAAGCAGGCTCTGTGCTGTTAACACAGAGCCCACGTGAGGCTCAAACTCCTGAACCACGAGATCATGACCTGTGCCAAAGTCAGAGGCTTAACCAACTGAACCACCTAGGTGCTCTGAGATATATAGTATGTTGATTTGATATACATTGCAAAATGATTGCTACTGTAGTGTTAGCTAATGCCTCTATCATGTCGCATAATTACCGTTACTGTTTTTATGGTAAGAACATTTAAAATCTATTCTCTTAACAACGTCCAACTATATAATACTTTGTTGTTAACTAAAATCACAGTGTTTTACATCAAATGATACCCAGAACTACTGCAACTTCTACATGAAAGTTTATACCCTTTGACCAAAATCTCCCCATTTCCCCAACACCTCCCCCCCCCAGGCCCTGGTAACCACCATTCTAGTCTCCATTTTTCAGAGTTTGCTATTTTAGATTACACATATAAATTATATCATATAGTATTTGTCTTTGTCCAACCTATTTCACTTAGCACAATCCTTTAAGCCATCCATGTTGTTGCAAATGGCGAGATTTCCTTCTTTCTCTGAATAATTTCAGTGAATAATATTCCTGTGTGTGTGTGTGTGTGTGTGTGTGTATAAAATATATACAGCACATATTTTTCCATTCATCCATTGATGGACACTTAGGTTATTTCCATGTCTTGGCTTTTGTGAATAATGCTGCAATAAACAAGGAAATGTAAATACCTTTACAATATTCTTTTTGGATAAACACCCAGAGGTAAGTGGAATTGCTGGATTGTATGATAGTTCTATTTTTAGTTATTTGAGGAACCCCCATACTGTTTTACATAGTGGCTGTACCACTGTATGTTCCCACCAAGAGTACACAAGGGTTTCCTTTTTCCACATCCTCACCTGCATTTGTTATATCTTGTCTTTTTGATGATAGCCATTTTAACATGTGTGAGATGATATCTTATTGTCATTTTTGCCATATATTCCCTTGATAATTAGTGATGTTGAGCACTTTTTATGTACTTGTCCATTTGGATGTCTTCTTTGGAAAAGTTGCTATTCATGTTTTTGCCCATTTTAAAATAAGATTGTTTGTTGTTGTTGTTGTTGTTGTTGTTGTTGTTGAGTTGTAGAAGTTCTTTCCATATTTTGGATATTAACCCCTTATTCAATATATGGTTTAAAAATATTTTCTCCCATTCTGTAGGATGCTTTTTTATTTTGTTGATTGCTTCTTTTGCTGCACAGAAGCTTTTTAGTAGATGTAGTTCTGCTTACTATTTTTTGCTTTACTTGTTTTTGTTTTTGATGTCATAACCAAAAAATGTTGCTGAGAACAATGTTAAGAAGATTTTCCCATTTTCTTCTAGCAGTTTATACTTTGAGGTCTTATGTTTAAGTCTTTAATCCATTTCAAGTTAATTTTTGTGTATGGCATAAGAGAAGGGTCTAATTTGATTCTTCTGTGTGTGATTATACAGTTTTTGTGAGACTATTGAAGAGACTATTTCCCCCATTCATTATTCTTGAGAATTAATATTCTTAATATTAATTGACCATATATATGCAAGTTTATTTCTAGGTTCTCAAATCTGTTCCAGTGGCCTATGTGTCTCGTTTTATGCCATTGCCATACTGTTTTGATCTCTGTAGCTTTATAGTATAGATTGAAATCAGATGTGATTCCTCCAGTTTATTTCTAGGTTCTCAAGTCTGTTCCAGTGGCCTATGTGTCTCGTTTTATGCCATTGCCATACTGTTTTGATCTCTGTAGCTTTATAGTATAGGTTGAAATCAGATGTGATTCCTCCAGTTTTGTTCTTTCTCAGAATTACTTTGGCTCTTTGGGGTCTTCTGTGGCTCCATACAAATTTTAGAACTGTTTACTCTATTTCTATGAAAAAATGCCATTGCAATTTTGATAAGGATTGCATTTAATTTATAGATGGCTTGGGATGCCTGGGTGGTTCAGTCACTTAAGGGTCCAACTTCTGCTCAGGTCATGAATTTGCAGTTTGTGGGCTTGAACCCTGAGTCAGGCTCTGTGCTGATAGCTCAGAGCCTGGACTGTGCTTCAGATTCTGTGTCTCCCATTCTCTCTGCCCCTTCCCTACTCCTGCCCCCCCCTCAAAATAAATAATCTTAAAAAAGTTAATCTATAAATGGCTTTAGGTAGTATGGACATTTTAGCTGTATTAATTCACCCAGCCCATGAACATGAGCTATCTTTCCATTTGTTTATGCCTCCTTCACTTTCTATCATCAAAGTCACATGTTTTTTAAGTATACAAATCTTTTACCTCCTTGCTTAAATTTATCTTTATGTATTTTATTGTTTTCTATGCTACTGTAAATGGGATTGCTTTCTTTATTTCTTTTTTCAGATAGTTTATTGAGTATAGAATTTGCAGCTGATTTGTATATGTTGATTTTGTACTCTATAACTTTACTGAATTTGTACATTACTTCCAACAATTTTTTTGGTTATCTTTAGGATTTTCTCTGTTTAAGATCATATAATTTGCAAGGGATACAGAAGTGCTGATGCATAGGGGCACATGTACCCCAATGTTCATAGCAGTACTTTCAACAATAACCAAATCATGGAAAGAGCCTAAATGTCCATCAACTGATGAATGGATCGAGAAGATGTGGTTTATATATACAATGGACTACTACACGGCAATGAGAAAAAATGAAATCTGGCCATTTGTAGCAACGTGGATGGACCTCAAGGGTGTCATGCTAAGTGAAATAAGTCAGTCAGAGAAGGACAGATACCATTTGTTTTCACTCATAAGTCTAACAGGAGAAACTTAACAGAGGACCATGGGGAGGAGAAGGAGGAAAAAGAGTTTGGGGGAGGGAGGGAGGCAAAGCATGAGAGACTCTTGAATACTGAAAACAAACTGAGGGCTAAAGGGGGATAGGGAAAGGGGAAGGGGGATGATGGTCATGGAGGAGGGCACTTGTGGGGAAGAGCACTGGGTGTTAAATGGAAACCAACTTGACAATAAACTATAAATTTAAAAAAATCATATAATTTGCAATTATAAAAAAGACAATTTTACTTTCTCATTTATGATTTGGATGCCTTTTAAATTCTATGGATTTCCTGATTGCTCTGTCTAGGATTTCCAGTGTTATATTGAGTAAGAGTGGTGAGAATGGGCATCCTTGACTTGCTCCTGATTAGAGTAAATGTTTTTAATCTGTCACCATTGACTATGATGTTAGCTATGGGTTTGTTGCATATGGCCTTTATTATGTTGAAGTATGTTTCTTCTATACTCAATTTGTGGAGGATTTTAATCATGAAAGGATGTTGTAATTTGCTGAATGCTTTTTCTGCATCTATTGAGATGATCATATGATTTTTCACCTTTCATTCTATTAATGTGGTATATCACATTATTGAATCACATTATTGACTTGCAAATGCTGAACATTCCTTGCTTCCCAGGGATAAATCCTGCCTGATCACTGTATATGATCCTTTATTGTGCTATTGAATACAGTTTCCTAATATTTTGCTATGAATTTTTGTATATATATTCTTCAGGGATATCGGTCTATAGTTTTCTTTTCTTGTAGTATCTTTATCTGGCTTTGGTGTCAGGATAATGCTAGTCTTGCCAAATGAGTTTGGGAGTTTTCCCTCCTCTTCAATTTTTTGGAAGAGTTTGAGAAAGATTGGCATTAATTCATATTTAACCATCTGGTCTTGGGTTTTTCTTTGTTGGGAGATTTTTGATTACTGATTCAATCTCCTTACTTGTTACTGGCTTGTTCAGATTTTTTATTTCTTCCTGATTCAATCTTGGTAGTTGTATGTTTCTGGAAAATTATCAATTTATTCTAGTTACCCAATTTGTTGGCATATTCATAGTAGTTTCTTATGATTCTATGTATTTCTGTAGTATCAGTTGTGATGTCTCTTCTTTCATTTTTTATTTTATTTATGGGGTCTTGTCTCTTTTTTTCTTAGTCTAGCAAATGGCTTACCAATTTTGTTTATCTTTTCCAAAAAAGTAGTTCTTAGTTTCATTTGTCTTTTCTATTACCATTTTGGTTTCAATTTCATTTATTTCTGCTCTGATCTTTGTAATTTCCTTCCTTCTTTTAACTTTGGACTTGTATTTTTGTACAAGTTTGTACTTTTTTAAAAAATCTAATTCCTTGAGGTGTCAAGTTAGGTTTTTTATTTGAAAAATTTTTAAATATAAGTATTTATCACTATTAACCCCTTCTTAAGACTACTTTTGCTGCATCCCATAAGTTTTGGTGTGCTGTTTTTCCATTTTAATTTGTTTTAAGATTTTTTGACTCATTGATCAAAAGTCTGTTGTTTAATTTCCACATGTTTAAAAATTTCCATTTTTCATCTTGTTATTGATTTCTAGTGTCATACCATTATGGTTGGAAGAGATACTTGGTATGACTTCAATATTCTTAAATTTGCTGAGACTTATTTTGTGGCCTAACATATAATCTGTCCTAGAGAATGTTTTGTGCACACATAAGAAGAATGTGTATTCTGTTGCAGTTTGATAGAATGTTCTATATTAGGTCCATTTGTTCTAAAGTATGGTTCAATTCCATTGTTTTCTTGTTGATTTCTGTCTGGATGATCTATCTGTCATTGAAGCAAAGCATTGAAATTTTTAACTATTATTGTATTACCCATTTCTCCCTTTTGATCCATTAGTATTTGCTTAATATAGTCAGGTGCTCTTATTACAATTATTTATCTTCTTAGTGAATTGACCCCTTTATCATTATGTAATGACCTGTTTTGACTCTTTTTACTGTTTTTGGCTTAAAGTCTATTTTATCTGATATAAATTTAGTGTTAACCCTGCTTTTGATTTCTACTTGCATAGGATATCTTTTTCCCTCCCTTCACTTTGTGCCTATGTGTGTCCTTAGAGCTAAGTGAGTCTCTTGTTGGCAGCATACAGTTGGGTCCCCTTTTTTTTGTTGTTGTTTTGGTTTTTGTTGTTGTTTCTGTTTTTGTTTTTATCTAGCCACTCTGTGCCTTTTGATAAGGGAATTTAATCCATTTACATTTAGAGTAATTATGGTTAAGTAGGACTTACTAATGCCACTTTATTAATTGTTTTCTCGCTCTTTTGTAGTTCCCTTGTGTCTTTATCTCTTGCTGACTTCCTTTGTGAATTGGTGTCAATATGCTAAGTGCATAGTGTTGTATGTTAAGATTCCCATTTAATTTTTGTCAATCTACCATAGGTTTTTGCTTTTTGGTTACCATTAGGCTTACCTAAAACATAATCTTTGTAACAGTTTATTTTAAGGTAGTACCACCTTAACTTTAAATGCATACAAAAACTCTACCCTTTTACTTCCCCCTTTTATGATTTTAATGTCACAATCTATCTCTTTTTATAATGTGTTTTCATTAACAACTAATAGTAGCTATAGTTATTTTTAATACCATTGTCTTTTAACTTTTATATTATACTTAAGTAGTTAACATACCACCACATTACAGTATTAGAATATTCCAAATTTGACTATACATTTACTTTTACCAGTGTTTTGTGTATTTTCATATGTTTCCATGTTACTATTAAGCATTTCATTTCAGATTAAAGAATTCCTTTCAGTATTTCTTATAAGGCAGGTCTCGTGGATGAACTATGAGCTTTTGCTTGTCTGGGAAAATCTTCATTTCTCTTTCATTACTGAAGTATAACTTTGCTGAAAGTTCTTGACTGATATATATATTTTTTTCCTTTCAGCACTTTAAATATATCATCCCACTTTCTTTTGGCCCATTTGCTGAGAAATCTGCTGGTTGACTAATGGGGGTTCCTTTGTAGGTTACAATTTTTCTTTTCTCTTTCTGCTTTTAGGATTTTGTCCTTGTCTGATTTTGACAGTTTTATTTTAATGTTTCTTGGAGATCATTTTAGATTGAAATTATGGGGTGACCTATTATGGTCATGGACTTGTATATCCAAATATCTCCTCAGGTTGGGAAATTCTTAGCCATTATTCCTTTAAATAAGCTCTCTGTTCCCCTCTTTTTTTTTTTTTTTTTTTGGAATTCCAATAATTCACACCTTGTTTCTTTTTATGGTGTCTCGTAGATCACATAGGCTTTCTTTATGTTTTCATTCTCTTTTCTTTATTCTCCTTTAACTGGATAATTTCAAGTTTCTTACTTTCTAACTCATAGATTCTTTCTTCTGTTTGGCCTAATTGGCTATTGATGTTCTTTATTGTATTTATTGTATTTTTCATTTCATTTCATTGAATTCTTCAGCTTCAGAATTTCTGTTTGGTTCTTTTTTGTGTACTCCTTAGGCATCTATCAAAGCTCTCTGCTACTGCTACCTTTGGAAGTTCACACAAGAAGCCAGCTGCAGAGTGGGAGTGGTGTGTGGGTGAGACACTCAGGGCAGTCATAGAGATCCATGGGTGATGCTTTCCCAGCAGCTCATGTGTGGACTTCTTGATAGAGTCCACAATGCAGCCATCAAGGACCATATCCCTTTAATGGCCTCTAATTATTTTGTCTACCACTCTCCCAATCTCATCCCTTTGCCTAGTCATGGAACTTCCAATTTAGTAGCCTAGATTCTTCAAGATAGAAAGAAGTCTCTTTGCAAGAGTCCCACACAGTTGGGGATGTCAAGTAAACACTTACCTGTTCTCTCCTTTCCCCATGGGAAAAATCATGGCTGATAATGTCTCAGCCATAAGCTGTGCTATCTTTGAGGAAAGGTGGTGCAACCAAGTCAAGCTGTTTCTCTTATACACTCCAGTACATTCCAAAAAATTTTTCTTCTCCACTAGAGTGATAGAAATTCTCTTCTAGAAACCTGGACTTCCACACATTGGGTTTCTTGTCCATGGGGGACTGCCAAGTCAGTGTTCTTCAGGTACTCCTGGGCTGTGATTGACATGGACCAGAATCTGTTCACAGGTTTCTGCAGGAACTGCAAATGATACAGAAGTCTCTCTGCTTTTACCTGATGCACAGGTTGGTAAGATTACTGAGTCCCTTAGCATAAGGTCTGAATCCCACAACTCCCACGGAGGCACTTTTGTTCAGGGATGGATGCTGAATTTTTGTTGTGGAAGTTGGGGAGGGAAATATGAAGGATGTCTTATGATGCTGATATCGCTTCTCTAAACCATTAGGATATAATTGAAGTTCGGTTTATCTCTCCTAAAATTTATTCATGCATGTCTTCTAAGTCTTAGCTTAGATAGTTATTTTTGTTAAACACCTAATCTCTTTATTACTTTATTTATAGAAAGTTTCCTCTAACATAAATATGCCAACTAGTTATCAGAAAATGTATCACTTTCCAATTGATCATATACTGAAAATAACTTCCACTGAATATATTTCTGTCTTCAGTAGATTTCAAGGTTTCAGTAAAAATTTTTTAAAATTTATGTGAACTTTGTCCTAATTAGATCTAACTCAAATGTCACCTCTTTTGTAATACTCTCTCTGATATTTAATATGCAGTGTCACATTTTCCTCTGTACTTCTACTGCATCCTGCAGCTATCTCTCACCTGTCTTAATGTGGACTAGTCAGATATATGCACACCTGGGTCATCTCTCATATGAAAGTGTGCACTGTAAAAGAACAGACATTGTGTATTATAGTTCTACTGAGCTACCCAGGACTTACATATACTGCCTTCCATAGGAGGTGATCAGTATGTCTGCTGAGCTCTCGTCATTTAGAACTTCACCTGGGATACAATTTGAAATGTCTCACTTTCACAGCATAACTATATTCTACTTCAAGTGACTTCTTAAAATATTTCTCTGCAGTTTGCTTTATTATAACTGCTTTAAATAGCTTTTAAATTTGTTGGTTTGGTAGACTACATAGGGATTTGTAAAAGGATATAGATTAAGCATATATTAAATTTTCAGAGAGAACTTAAATGATAAATATCATTGTGGGGAGGTAGCTCTCTCTGTCTGTCTCTCTCACACATACATATGCACACACACACACACACAATCTCAATTTCCAAATCTCATTCATAATGAATTCTATTACTCAATGAGTAATTAATATTTATAACCAATAACAGAACCAATCAACAATAATCACACACACATGTGCACACAAACACAAAAATACCCACAGTCTATTCCTTCCAGTCATCATTCTCTATCTTCAAAAATGCAACATAATAAATAAAATGACCTAGCCTCTAGAGGAGTTAGTGAAATATAGATCACAATACTCTTCTGACATCATGATAGCAGAGAATGTGTATTTTGTAAGATATTTTGAATCCTTAATTCAAATCAAAATTGTTTAAGATAACCACTTACTCAGCCAATATATTTAATCTCAAATCCCATATTGATTATCATTTTCCCCTGAGCTTCTGGTTTCTCAGATTTCTGACCATGGCTAACTCTTCAAAAAAATTCTGCTCATTATTAAAGGCTGGAAAGAGTTATAAATGAAACAAAATATGATTTAATAAGTCAATATAATACATTTTACAATTCAAAACATTCTAAGATGTGAGCCGATTTGGGCTATATTTCAGTATATAATATTTTAGTTTTTGTGACAATGTTTCTAGCAAATGAAGGGAAATGATATTTCATGAGCTAATGTTCTTTACAGCAAGCAACAGAAATAGACTAAGGAAAATGTTAACCAAAAAATGTCTAGGTATTGGGTAGCTCATAGACATGGCATCAGAAAGGACATGTATGGAGATGTTCCAATATGGAGATGGTAAGAACCAGTGGAACATTAGTGATTCCAAAATGGGGTATCAAAAAATAAAACACTACAAACTACAACAATAATAATAAAAGAAAAATCAGTGGAAGTATATTTTTATATTTAGACTTTTAAAGAAAGCATGACAACACTCTTATCTCAGGAATTTAATGAAAAGTGTTGCCTATGTTGGTATGTTAGGTATCTTCTAGCCCAGTGATTCTGTTACCTTGCATGGCATAAAGTTCTCCATGATAGTTTAGCAAATAAGAATTGATTAGAAAAGCCTTAGTTCCTTTGGACTAGCCACTGATAATTCCATCAGATTCCATAGAAAAATTAACTTCTCTACTGCATTTCTTTTGAATTATAATGTAAATTAATATATGTTAGCTTTACACTTAGTGATTCCTGGGAGTAAAGGGACAAATTAAAAGTTGGGGGAGAAAGAGATAGAGGGAGAGGAGAGAGAGAGAGAAGGAAGGAAAGAAGGAGGGAGGGAGAGAGGCAGGGAGGGCGGGAGGGAACTTAAAGATATGTTTTTTTGTGTATGAAATTTTTAATTTGTAAACTAAGAACTTTCATAGCCTTTTGTAGTGGACTGTATAATGGTCCCAAAGATATCCATGCCCTAATAGTCCCTAGACTCTGAATGTTACTGTATATGGCAAAAGAGACTATAGATGTGATTAAGTTAAGGATCTTTTTAAAAAATTTTTTTTCTAAATGTTTTATTTATATTTGAGAGAAAGAGAGACACAGACAGAGTGCAAGTGGGGAAGGGACAGAAAGAGGGACACAGAATCTGAAGCAGGCTCCACACTCTGAGCTATCAGCACACAACCCAACATGGGGCTTGAACCCACGAGCAGTGGGATCATGACCTGAACCGATGTCAGATGCTTAACCCACTGAGCCACCCAGGCACCCCAAGTTAAGGATGTTAATATGGGGAGATTATCCTGAATGGGCCCTAAATATAATTACAAGCACTTTTGTAAGAGGAAGGCAGGGCAGATTTAAGTACAGAAGAAGTAGGAGACAGGATGACAGGATCAAGAAGTTGGAATAATGCAAGGGAGGATTCACAGACCAGGGCGACATGATGACAGAAGCAAGAGGTTGGAGTAATGAAAAGGAGGATTCACAGAGCTAGAAAAAACTGGGAAACCTGTTATGCCTCTTAAGGAGGTGTGGCCCTCCCAAGACCTTGGTGTCACCCTAGTAAAACTCATTACTGACTTTTGACCTCCAGAACTATAAAAGAATAAGTTTATTCCTTTATAGTGTAAGCCTCAAAGTTTGTGTTGACTTGTTGTAACAACCATAGAAAACTAGTACACTTTGTTATTAAGTAGAAATAACTAGGGCATTCAGCAAATTAGAATCCTTGATGCCAATAACCTGTATTTTTTCTATGTGAGTCAATTTTTGATGATTTAAAGGAAGGAAATACATAATATTATTAGTGAGCATCTGTTATTTATTCTTGAAGAGCTAATTTGAGAAGCATGTCAGTTTCATAGTCAAAGGAAGAAGACCGATTTTCAAATTTATTGATGGCTACCTGGTGAATTGAAGCATAGGTTGAATTTTTCTAATTAAACTCAAATTTCCTATCATTGTCAAGAAATATATTTGGAGTATTTGTAGTTTGGGGTAGCAAATAGACATGTTAATGAGGTTATAATCATACGTTTAAACAAAAAAGACGTTTGAAAAATGATGGTGGATAGTAGCTATGCTAGATACATTAACTTGTTCCTCTATTTTTCTACACCATACTCTGAGACCTGGGATGTTCCTTGCTGGCTCTGTATCAAGAGGCACAAATGGGTGGAATGGCCAAAGATAGGCACCAATAGGGATTAGAGGATCGGAGTGTTGGAAGATAATGAAGATTGGGTATTTATTTCTCACATTCTTCCCTTCCAGATTGCCATGATAGAATGTGAAGGTCATAGTTCCTGCCAATCAGCTGTTGCTCCCTCCTGATTACAATAATCTTTTCTTCCTCTGGCTTCTTACTGCTACAAGTCCTGGGGTATTGTAACCTCATTAGTGCTTTGTTGGTTTTCCTTAACTCCAGCATGGATTGTGAATAGTCTTTTTGTGTTTTAATCTCTTCAGTTAAATTTTTTTGTGTTATCTATTGTTCCACCAAAAATATTTACTGTAATGCAGCCACTAATTTGATTATTACAGTGACCTTGTGAGTTAGGTATTATTCTAACCAAATTTAAAATATGAGAATATTGGGGTGCCTAGGTCGATTGGTCAGGTAAGTATCTGACTCTTGGTTTCAGCTCAGGTTATGATCTCACAGTTTGTGAGATCAAGCCCCTTATGGGGCTCTGTGCTGAGTGTGGAGCCTGCTTAGGATTCTCTCTCTGGTCCTCCTGCTCATGTTTGCTCACTAGATACCTAGATAGCTAGATAGCTAGATAGACTGAAAAACATAAGGTTTAAGTAACTTGATGGTCACATAGCTAAGAAATGTCTAAGTCAGAAATGAAGTCCAGTAAGTTTGACTCCAGGAGTGATCTTACATGTGATAGCAAATTAGCTAATATGCTTTAAAAGATAGTTTCATATTTTTAGTGTCTATATAAATCTCATAGACAAGACTTCAGTCCAGAAAAAAAAAAGTATAAATAGAAACATGTTGGGAAAATTTAATTCATAGGTAATAAAACTAACACAGAAGACACAGAGATCTGGATTTGTAAATAGTCTATTGCATGCACTCTTCATATCTGAATGCTTCAAGGTGTTATCTAGTATCAAAATTCTTAAGAAAATGGAAATGAGAGGAACAACATTTTCTTCAATATACAAAGAAAGCCTTTTATTAATACAAATATGTCATACAAATTAATTGAAATAATCTACTTGCTGTCTGTGATCATTTTTTCAGTGACTAGAAGCAGATAAATTAGGTTAAAATTAAAAAAATACTAAATTCCTAAAGATTTGTTACTGTGAAACCAATAAATGAATTTCACTTATTAATTATCTCCCTGAAAATTCATATTCATTGTCTTTTTTAAGCAGCTTTTTTAATTAAAAAATCATGAAATTAAAATAAAAAGAAAATATTATTTACTGAGAAGTTTTTGCTAATCTCACATGGAGTATGGCAAAAATGACACCAGAATTTATTCTTATTCCATCTATAGAAACTGGAAGAGAAGACGACAACTAGTTTTTTAAACCCCTCATCATCTCTTACCTGCAATTCCTAACCTTTATGTTCAAAATGCTCTTCCCACCTATATAACTGGTAGTAAAAAATCTTTCTTCCATGAGATTTATGAAATTCTTCCTGACATGTAGGCTTCAACACTGCCATTTTGATCTGCATAATATACCTATCACTAATATGCCACTTATAGTCTCTGTGAAGGGTCAGCAAACTATGGCCTTTTATAGCCTCTTTTGTTTAAGATAGTTGGGAAATAAGACTATTTTGTGGCACGTAACAATTACATGAAATTTGAAATTTAGTGTCCAGCGATAAAGTTTTATTGAAGGACCCATGCTTATTTGTTAATGTATATTTGTCCATGTCTATTTTCATGCTACTAGGACAGAGTTGCATAGCTGCAGCAGAGACCATATGGCCCACAAACCCTAAAACATTTACTAAATGGCCCATATAGAAACTGAGCTGCAGACCTCTGGCTTGTATACTCACATTGTACTGTTATTGCAAAGTATAAGTATTTGACAGTATTTAAACATCTGGATGAATGAACTTAAACACTAAAATGTATAGGTATGTCTACATATATTTACCATTTTTTCAGTTGATTCTTTTAGTTTTTCTATGTATATAATTTTGCTTGTAGATAATTGTGCTCATTATATCTACTATTTTCTAATACTTATTTTTTTACTTTTTTATTTTAATTCCAGTTAGTTAATATACAAGTGTTATATTAGTTTCAGGTGTACAATATAGTGATTCAACAATTCCATCCATTCCCTGGTGCTCATCACAAGTGCACTCCTTAATTCCCATTACCTTTGTAACCAATCCCCTCCCCCACCACACACCTTCTCTGGTAACCATCAGTTTGTTCTCTACATTTAAGAGTCTGTTTTTTAGTTTGTCTTTCTTTTTCTTTGTTTGTTTTATTTCTTTAATTCTACATATGAGTGAAATCATATGGTATTTTTCTTTCTCTGACTAATTTATTTCACTTGGCATTATACTCTCCTTTTCCATCCATGTCATTGCAAATGGCAAGACTTGATTATTTTTTATGGCTGAATAATATTCATACACACACACACACACACACACACCACTTCTTCTTTATCCATTCATCAATCAATGGACACGGGCTACTTGCATATCTTGGCTATTTTAAATAATGCTGCTATTAACATAGTCATACATGTATCCCTGTGAATTAGTGGTTTTATATTCTTTGGGTAAATACCCAGTAGTGCGATTGTTGGATCATAGGGTAGTTCTATTTTTAACTTTTTGAAGAACCTCCATACTATTTTCCAGAATGACTGCACCAGTTTGCATTCTCACCAAAAGTGCAAGAGAGTTTCTTTTTCTCCATATCCTTAGCAACACTTCTTTCCTGTGTTGTTGATTTTAGCCATTCTGTTAGGTGTGAGGTGATATCACATTGCAGTTTTGATTTGCATTTCCCTGATGATAAGTGATGATGAATATCTTTTCATGTGGCTGTTGGCTATCTGTATGTCTTCTTTGGAAAAACCTCTGTTCATGTCTTCTTCACAATTTTTAAATTGGATCATTTGTATTTTGGGTGTTGAATTTTATAAGTTCTTTCTATGTATAGGATGCTATATATGTGTGTATATATACATACACTATACTATATACTTTCTTTGGGTATGGAATTTGCAATATCTTCTCCTATTCCATAGGCTGCATTTCAGTTTTGTTGATTGTTTCTTTTGCTGTGCATAAGCTTTTTATTTTGATGTAGTCCCAATAGTTTATTTTGCTCTTGTTTCCCTTGCCTCAGGAGACCTATCTAGGAATTGCTATGGCTGATGTTAGAGAAGTTACTGCCTGTGCTATCTTCCAGGATTTTTATGGTTCAGGTCTCATACCATTTTTAATTTATCTTTGGGTATTATGTAAGAAAGTGTTCAAGTTTCATTCTTTTGCATGTTGAAGTCCAGTCTTCCCAACACCTTTTCTTCAAGAGGATTGTCTTTTTCTCTTTGGATATTCTTTCCTGCTTTGTCAAAGATTAATTGCCCATATAATTTTGGGTTTATTTCTGAGTTTTCTATTCTGCTACACTGATGTATGTGTTTATTTTTGTGCCAGTACCATACTGTTTTGATCACTACAGCTTTGTAATATAATTTAAGTCCAGAATTATGATATCTCCAGCTTTGCTTTGCTTTTCAAGATTACTTTGGCTATTTGTGGTTCCATACAAATTTTAGGATGGTTTTTTTCTAAAAGTTCTGTGAAAATGCTGTTGGTATTTTGATAGGGATTAAATTAAATGTATAGTTTGCTTTTGGTAGTATAGACATTTTAACAATATTTTTTCTTCCAATCCATGAGCATGGAATGTCTTTCCATTTCTTTGTGTTGTCTTCCATTTCTTTCATCACTTTTTATAGTTTTCAGAGTACATGTGTTTCACTGCTTTGGTTAGGTTTATTCCTAGGTATCTTATGATTTTTGGTGTAATTATAAGTTGGATTGATTCCTTAAGTTCTCTTTTTGCAGCTTTATTATTGGTATATAGAAATACAACAAATTTCTGTACATTGATTTTTGTATCCTGCAACTTTACTGAATTCTTTTGTCAGGTCTAGCAGTTGTTTTTGATGAGGTCTTTAGAATTATCTGTATACAGGATCATGTCATCTGCAAATAGTGAAATTTTTACATCTTTTTTTTAATGTTTAGTTATTTATTTTGAGAGAGAGACAGAGAGGGGGAGAGAGAGAATCCCAAGCAGGCTCCACACTGATAGCAGAGCCCGATGCAGGGCTCAATCCCATGAACCATGAGATCGTGACCTGAGCCAAAATCAAGATTTGGATACTTAACCAACTGAGCCACACAGGTGCACTGAAATTTTTACTTCTTCCTTACCAATTTGGACACCTTTTATTTCTTTTTGTTGTCGGAGTGCTGTGACTAGGACTTCCAGTACTATGTTGAATAAAAGTAGTGAGAATGGGCATCCTTGTTTTGTTCATAACCTTAGGGGGAAGGCTTTCAGTTTCTCCTCATTAAGGATGACATTAGCTGTGGGTTTTTTACATATAGTCTTTAGTATGCTGAAGTATGTTCCCTCTAAACCTACTTTGTTAAGGGGTTTTTATCATGAATCGATACTGTACTTTGTCAAATGCTTTTTCTTCATCTATGAAAATGATATTTGGTTCATATTCTTTCTCTTATTGATGTGATGTATCACATTGATTGACTTATGAATATTGAACCACTCTTACAAACCCAAGAATAAATCCCACTTGATCGTGGTGAATATTTTTTTAAAATGTATTGATAAATTTGGTTTCCAGTATTTCATTGAGGAATTTTGTATCTATGTTTATTAGAGATATTGGTCCGTAGTTCTTTTTTTCTTTTTTTTACTTTTTTTTAATGTTTATTTTTGAGAGAGAGAGACAGAGCTTGAGGAGGGGAGGGACAGAGAGGGGGAGACACAGAGTCCCGAAGCATGCTCCAGGCTCTGAGCTGTCAGCACAGAGCCCAATGTGGGGCTCAAACCCACAAACCATGAGATCATGACCTGAGCCAAAGTCGGATGCTTAACCGACTGAGCCACCCAGGCGCCCTGGCCTGTAGTTCTTTTTTAATGTGATGTCTTTATCTGGTTTTGGTATCTGGGTAATGCTGGCCTCATAGAATGAATGTGGAAGTTTTCCTTCCTTTTCTATTTTTTGGAGTAGTTTGAGAATAGGTATTACCTCTTCTTTAAATGTTTGGTATAATTCACCTGTGAAGCCATCTGGTCCTGGACACTTGTTTGTTGACAGTTTTCTTTTTTAATTACTAAGGCAATTTCTTTGCTTGTAATTGGTGTGTTCAAATTTCTCTTTCTTCCTGTTTCAGTTTTTATAGGTTATATGTTTATAAAATTTATTTATTTCTTCTAGGTGGTACAATTTGTTGATATATAGTTTTTCATCATATTATCTTATAACTTTGTATTTCTGTGGTGTTAGTTGTTTTTTCTCCTCTCTCATTTATGGTTTTATTTATTTGAATCCTTTCTCTTTTTTTCTTCATAAGTCTGGGTAGAAGTTCTTCAATTTTTTTTTCAAAGAACCACCTCCTGGTTTCATTGATCTATTCTATTGTTTGTTTAGTTTTTTTACTTTCCATTTTACTTATTTCTGCTCTAATTTTTATTATTTCCTTCCTTCTGCTGACTTTAGGTTTCATTTGTTGTTCTTCTTCTATCTCCTTTAGGTGTAAAATTTGGGTGTTTGAGATTTTTCTTGCTTCTTGAGGTAGACCGCTTTTGCTGTGTCCAAAAGGTTTTGAATGGTTGTGTTTTCATTTTCATGTGTTTTCATATACTTTTTTATTTCATTTTTTATTTTCTCTTTTACACATTCATTGTTGTTGTTGTTTTTTAGTTTATTTTTGAGAGAGAAGGACAGAGCACGAGCAGGGGAGGGGCAGAGAGAAAGGGAGATGCAGAATCCAAAGCAGGTTTCAGGCTCTGAGCTGTCAGCACACAGCCCTATGTGGGGCTCGAACTTACGAGCCGTGAGATCATGACCTGAGCCAAAGTCAGATGCTTAACCAACTGAGCCACCTGGGTGCCCCAATCCATTCATTGTTTAGTAGTATGTATTTAAGCACCATGTATTTGTGGTCTTTCCAGATTTTTACTTGTGGTTGACTTCTAGTTTCATAGCACTATGATCATAAAAGATGCATGATATGACTTTGATCATTTTGAATTTCTTGAGGCTTGTTTTTTGGCCTAATATGTGACCTATTCTAAAGAATGTCCCATTCTTTAAATGGACACTTTAAAATGGAATGTTTTAAAATGGAATGTTCTAAATATATCTGTTAAGTCCATCTTTTCCTCTGTGTCATTCAAAGCCATTGTTTCCAATCAAAACCACACTGAAATACCATCTCATGCCAGTCAGAGTGGCTAAAATGAACAACTCAAGAGTCTACAGATGCTGGCGAGGATGTGGAGAAACGGGCACCCTCCTACACTGTTGGTGGGAATGTAAACTGGTACAGCCGCTCTGGAAAACAGTGTGG
>CM053578.1:43453993-43495662 GCA_028646485.1 Cryptoprocta ferox
ATCAGTGTTAGGTTTATTTGGGCTTTTTTCTGACAACTTGTTTTGTGGTTTCTACTTTTATTTTTTTATTATTTCTCCTGATTTGCTTATGGACTACATCAACTATATTGTTTTCCTTTCTTTCTTTTTTTCTCTATTTCCCCAAGTTATTTAGAATGCATATATAACCTTGTTTTTTACTGAATTATTTTCAAAAAATATTATCAGCATTATAAATTAAACTATCACATGTAAAAATATATATACATTTTTTCTTCCCTGTCCAAGTATTTCCTAGTTTTTAAAAATATTTTGGGTATTTCATATTAACTTAAAGAAATGTTCTTTATAAGTGTATTGTTTTGTTACCATGCTTACTCCATGTCCTAAGAGTTCTTTTATATTACAATCCCTCCATTCTTTTCATTGTCTTCTGTAGAGCTGAAATATACATTAGAATCATCTTTTTATGAAGGATATGTTGATTATATATTTCTTAACCTCTTGCTCTGTGAGGATGTTTCTCAAGTACCCTCATTTAAGAATGGCAATTTCAGGTAGAAAAGACCATGCAGCCAGTTTTGTTTGTGTGTTTTCCTTCTTTGGAACTAACCATTTTTCCCTACCAGAAACTTGAAGGATTTTAATCTTTATTTATCTTTTAATCTTCTCTGTCTTAGTAGGATATGTCTAGATTTGGAGTTATTTTCCTTAATTTATTTGTATTTGATGACCCTTTTTGATTTACAGACTCTTGATATAAAGATTCCATTCTTTCTTGAGATTAAAAATTGTTGCAACTACTATGTTGGCTTTAGTTTCTCCTTCTGAAATTGCTATCTTTAACTATAGCATCCTCTGGCTTTTGCCTCATATATATATTTGTAATAGTCATTCTTATGTTTTCCCCTATTTTTTCTCTTAAATCTGTGGTAATGTCTTGAATTTGTCTTCTTTGCAACAGATTTAATTTTTTGCATTTTCAGATCTGCTGTTTACTGTTTATATTGTACTATGAATTTACCCATGCAGTCGAGTTGGACTCTTACTAACTGCTAGCTTTACTTTCACATTTAAAATATCCTCTTAATCTAAATCAGGGTATTTTTAAATATTAAAATGTCCTCTTCTCCTTTTTGTAGTAATTCTGTTTTATAAGGAGTATCTGCAACATTATTAAGATTATGCCCCTTATTTTGAATAATGACCTCTTTTTTACATGTCTGATTATTTTTTTCTGCTTATTCATCCTTACAGATGATATTCTGTGCTGTGTAACATTGGGATTTGAGATGGTTCTATCACGTACTGGTTTCCTATAAACATCTAAAAATATTTTAGGCAAAAGAGAAAGCTTTAAATTTCCAGTTGTTTTAACTTTGCCAGTTCAAAGGTCCAGTGGCCTAAGGAAAATAGGAGAGATCACAGCAGGGACTGTGTAGATTTGGCAGCCAGGACTAATCTTATTTCCTGAATTCAGTTGCCTTCATGGGGAGCAGTAGTCCTGTTCTTTGTCTGGCATGGCTATTTGCACCTGTTGTAATCTGGGCATAGACTTTGCCATCTGGCAAACATCTCAGAAATATTGATGATATTCTCAGTGTCCCACTGTTGCTGCAAAACTTACTCTTGCTCCAACCCTTGCCATGGGATCAATTTATGATCATGGTGTTCTATGGGCATATTTTTTATTTATTTCTGAATTGAACTGATCTTCCTTATGCCTAAAATCCTGGATTAATTTAGTTTTCCTGCAGTCAGCTCCTGTGGATTATTCTAGAAAAAGACACTTATGGCATGTGTTAATCTCTCTTCCTAGCGTTGACCCACGTTTTCCTTCCTCAACTCATTTCAGACTGTGCAATGCTGTTTTCACTTGCATCTGGCAAATGGGAGGGTGGTGAGAAGGAGAGTGATTAGATGCCTGTGTTTGACAGACTTTTACCCAAAAGTAAATGCCTTCAAATCCTAAGATTATTCATGAGTAAAGAGATATAATAGAAATATTCACTGACTCTTATAAATAGATATTTTTATTTACTTCATAGAAAACAATTCCCATTTTTATTATCATTCAGTTTGAATTTCTTCTATTACCGTTCTTTTTAAAAATCTCATCACTTTTTCTTTTCTTCAAAGACAGCAAATTATTACCAGTGGCAAGAGGACAAGACTAGGAGCCAGAAAAACAGAACTCTGGTCCTAGATCTGATGCTAACTATCTATACTCTGAAATTCTATAAACTTTGATTTTATCAGCCTTAACATGAAAGAAGTAGACCACATTCTTTCTAAAGTGCCTTCTACCTCTATATTTCTTCAATTCCATGTTAATGGAACCATTGCAAGGCTCAATCCACACTTAAAAATCTATGTAGAATAGACCAACAAGGAGGGATGAGGTTAATTCTTTGTTTAAGGGACAGGTGGTGGTTCAGCATTCCAGTTCTAGAGTACTAGTAAAATGGAGAATTTATAGAATAGCTAACTGGTGTGCTATTTGATGGATTATCCTTGGCTTTACCTTATTAATTTTCTCTGTCCTATTGACATTATATTATTTGCAGAAGAAAAATATGCCGACTACCTTAAGTTAGGGGTACACTTGGGACAGTGATTTGGGAAACGCACCATGTGGATTTTTTCTGAAGCAGATTGTCTATCACAGAGAATATTGCTCCAGTTCTGTTACCTTTGCTTACACTTTGCCCAACCACAGTCACTATGCATCACTGTGTACGATGTTGAATGTGTTTCGGATTTTTGAAAGAGAGAAAAAGGGATTATCTTTCAGTCTTACTTAAAAGTGTTGATTTGTAATAAATAGTAGTTTACTATTACCATTACTGTTTCTCTGGGTATTTCTTAATCTATATAATGAAAAGTAGTTTTTGAGTACTTTGGTTATCTCTCAAATGGAATAGCCTTATTTCCTTTAAATTGATAATTACTGGAAAATGCTGCAAGCAAAATAAAGTTCCAGTACAGTTTTAAAGCCAACTAGTGTTTTATCCAGATGTCTCTCCTGCCTGGAAATGGTAGAAGGATACAGACTAGGGTTCATAAACTACCAAAGTTTGGAGATTTTGATCTTCTGTGTATGTGTGGTTCATGCCCATCTCTAATAATGATTGGGATGTTTTAAACATGCACTCCCACCCTATTCCTTACCAATGAAGCTGCTTTTTGTTGAATCTTTAAATATTGATGGCTTTTCCTCCCTATTATTGGCCTCTTTTGTGAAGCTATAATTCAACTTTCTTTTGAACAAAAATTCCATTCACATTTTATATTCACTGACAATTTAAATTATCAGGATATTTTTTCTTAATACTATTTTAACACTCAGCCAGACTAACAAATTTAAATAAAGGAAGATGGTTTGTTTTTTTTTACTATTTCATTACATTTCTTTTTACTGAAGTAATATTAAAATATTTTATTTTAGTTAATAATGAATCTATTTTTCAACTCCCTTCTCTGAAAGATTATTATATTTCTCCTTCTTCTAGAAAAAAGTCTGGAAATATTTACCTACTCTTAAAAAGCATATACCTGTATATCTTTTCATTTAAAAGACTGTTTATTAGCTATTCAAACTTCTCAATTTTTTTCTGTTATGAAATAATTAGAAGCATTCATTCTTGACATCCTCACCCCCAACACACCAACTGAATTTCCAGATGACTTAACTTTCTTACGTAGAAGATTCCTCACTAACATCCTTGATTTTAGTTCTCTTCTTACTTCAATATTTCAGGGCAGAAAAAGTTTTCTTTAATAAACCTTTCATTCTGTCTTCCTCCATAAATTTGGGTGGCTTCATATGGAATTTGACTTCAGAGAACATGGAGATCAGGGAGGGCTGTGAAAGACAGAGAAGCTGTCTATCTTCTGTGCTTTATGTCCCCCAGACAAGAACCCTGGAGTCCTCTTCATCTTATGCAGTTCCTTCTCCACCTATGTTCAGTAAAACTTCGAATTTTACTAATGCAACTTCAGAAATGCTCAAATAATTTTCTCTTCATTCCATTGCTTCTGCCTTTGGCATACATTGTCTCTTGGCTAGACTCTTATAATAGCTTTTTATCTTATCTCCTGTCCTAAAGGGCTTCACATTTCAGAGTTCTTCCATAGTATCAGAATAATATCTAAGAAATAAATCTGATTATATTGTTTTACTGAATAGTGTTCCCCAATATTCCCTGTATCCTTACTATAAAATTCAGATTGCTTAACTTGCACATGAGGTAACTCCACCCCATGGACTTCATACTCCCCGTGAGATTCTACTGGATATAAAGCCTGGATAGGTGGCAGTAGTCATAATCTGACCTGGTCAAGTAGACCTAAAATAAAATTTTGAAATCTTAACACTGTAGCAGGAAGTAGAGCCATGGCTAATATTTTACAGTCTATATAGGTGATTTTAGTCACCATGAAAACATGGTGTTTGCACCAAGTTGTGAAGAACTTGGACTCAGACATCAGGTTTCCCCAGGCCATATTCTGGCTTCTCTACTTACTAATCTGTCCCTGGGCAAGAAATAAACCTCTTTGGGTCTTCTTGTGTATAATAAGTTTAATAATTGTTCTTACCCTAGAAGTTATTGTGAAAATCAATTAAATAATAAGTTTGAGGTGATTAGGTAAATTTTATCTTTCTGTTAACCTCAACTTAAGAATTTTCTTCCATTTACTCTGACTTTTCCCCACACTTAGTTTCCTTAAGCAAGTTTGTGCACCTAATTCCTTTATTTCTTTATAACCCACTTATTGCTTATCTACTTGCACTAGTATACTAAAACTGTAATCTTAATGTATTATTATTTTCATATTAACATTTTATAATACTTAAGATATTTTATAATATACACTTTTCTTCTTAATAGTTCTCTTTTCTTATTAAAAACTCCAGCAAGTTGCCATTGACCTTTGACATTCCATTTGACATCTTCTCCACTTTGGCCTCTATCATTTTCCCATGATTAGATCTGCAACATCATCTGGGCAAGAACTTCCACCCCAGTCCAACTGATCTTTTCATTTACTATTGTCCTGATCCACTTTGTTTTCTCTTGTAGGCCAAAGCCAGGTCCTGCTTAAGGCTGGGCCTTTGTTCATGATTTCCTTTCCAATTGGAATGCCCTTCATTTCTGGTTCAGCCTTTAAAGCTTAGCCTAGGGGTGCCTGGGTGGCTCAGTTCGTTAAGGGTCTGACTTCGGCTCAGGCCATGATCTCATGGCTCATGAATTTGAGCTCCTGTCAGGCTCTGTGCTGACAGCTCAGAGCCTGGAGACTGCTTTGGATTTTGTGTCTCTGTCGCTCTTGCCCCTCCCCTACTTATGCTCTGTCTCTCTCTCTCTCTCAAAAATAAATAGACATTTTTTAAAAAGTTAATAAAACTAAAGCTCACCCTAAGTTCCACCTCATCAAAGAAGTCTTTGCTCATCACTTCAGCCCTTTAACTTTTTATAAGCAGTAAAAGATATAGAATAAATAAATCCTTTTTTGGGGGAAGTCAAAATACATGTTGTACTCTTGCATCTGTTGTTTATTTTCTATGGCTAGTGACATAGGCTGACTAAAACCTTAGTTTCTTTTAAGATGAAATTGTTTAAGTCTCAGGGATAAAAAGGATAGCTTAGAGAATTATAGTCAGTACTACTGTAATAATGGTATTATTATGTCACTGTATAGTGAAAGATGAGAAATTCTTTTATTTTAGTGAGCATTGCATAATGCTATATAATATAGATGCTATATAATAATATAGCATTGTTATATATAATATAGCATTATAATAATATAGCAATATAATAATATAGAATTGTTGACTCACTATGTTGCACACCTGAAACTAACATAGTATCTTATATAAACTATACTTCAATTTAAAAAATAATGAAAATAAAATAATGTATATAAAACCTTTTGTAAAAATTTTTAAAATATCTATTAAGTTTGTCATTGTTATCACAAACAAATCATATACCGCCTTGCTACTTATCTTGTATTGTTTTTTACATTGTTGTCTTATGGCTGTTACTGGGCTTATTACTAACATTTACATTTCTGCATGTTTGACTACCTAATTAGGTTTTTAATTCTTCGTGGTCAGGGAATATTGATGGTATTAAGATCAAAGAGCCAAACTCCCAAGTATCTTAGAACAAATTATCTTAGAGGCATAAATGGGCTCATACCTCCTATCAAAGTATAAATCCCTACCAGAGAGGCTTATATTCTCATCCTAGCCACATGGAGACAGTGAATTGAAGAGACCTAATAGGAACACTCTTCAAATGAAAGAAGATCAGCAAGGGACTAAACAAAGATGGTTGGTTTGTCTCAGCTTACCCATGTCTGACTTGTAGTCACACAGACTTTCTGGGAAATAAGTAGAAGAAAGGCAGTATAACTTGGACTCATGCCTTTTTCTTTTCTGAAGGATAATTTTCATAAAATAAAATGCATATTCATTTGAGTTTTGACAAATGTATTCTCCCATTGTCACCACCATCCCAATCAAGATGTAAAACATCTCTACCTCCCCAGTGCCCTTTCCCAATCAATCCATCATGGCTCCAGAGACAACCACTTTTCTGATTTCTAACACCAGAGCTTAACTTTGTTCAAAAACTTCACTTAAATGAACCCATAAAATATGTACTTTTTTTTTTTTTTGTGCTTCTTTCACCCAGCATCCATTTTGGGATTCAACCATTTTGTTACATGTGTAAGTAGTTCATAACATTTTGTTGTTGAGTAATACTGCACTGGATAAACATATCTTAATTTATTTTTCATTCACCTACTGATGGTCATTTGAGTTGTTTCTGGGCTTTGGCAATTATGAAAAGGTTGCTATGAACATTCTGGCATAGGTCTTATGTGGGTGCATATATTCACTACTCTTGAGATTGTCAGAAGACTGGATAAAATGCAACATCCAATGATATGCTGTTTTCAAGAGATATAGTTTAAGTATAATGATACAGACAGGTTGAAAGTAAGAGAATAGCAAAAGATCTAGTGTAAGCACTAAGCATGGGAAAGCTGATATGACTATATTAATATAATATAAAGTAGACTTTGTGACAAGGAATATTAACATAGTTAAAAATTTTCATTTCATAAGAATAAAAGGGCTGATTTGTAACAAGACCTAACAGTCTTAAATACGTATAACAATATCATAAAGTTTCAAAGTAAAAGAAGAAAAAATGGACAGAAATAAAGTGAGAAATACACAAATACACAATTATTGTTAGAGATTTTAACAATCTTCTCTCAGTAGTTGATAGAAAAGTAGTAAACAAATTAGTTTACTAGAAGACTTGAATAATAACATCAATTATCAAACATGAAGATGTAATTGACATTTATAGGATAATACGTCCAACTGCAGAATATACATTTTCTTTTTTTTTACATTCTTTTCAAGTATACATGAAACATTCAGCATATACCATATGCTAAGCCATGAAGTAAGCCTTAATTTATTTCAGAGTATTTGACTACAGTAGAATTAAATTAGAAACCAATAACCATAAAGTATCTATAAAAAGGCATTTTTTAAATTAAGCAACATATGTCTAAATATTCAATCCATGGGTCAAAGAAGAAATCATAAAGAAAATTAGAAAATGTTCTATACTGAATGACAATTAGAATGCAACATGATAAAAATATGTGTGTCCATGCCCTTTAATTATTCTTTATTCTCAGGAACTGATTAATTAAATTAGCATTAACAATCAAAATAATATGAAAGGGGAGAGTCAGAGAAGCAGACTGAAGATTGAAAATTATAGGGACCATGTCTACCATCCATCAGCCAGTGTTTTTATTCTACTGCAGTTATAATGAAGTCACTGGATAATGCTTAAACTAATAGGCAAATATCCTTTCAGTGTCAATAAACAGAATGCTAAAGAAATATTTTGGCAATTTTTCCCTGATAAATCCTATATAAGGTTATGTATGATGCTTCCATTTCATCCAGTGAAACCGTAAGAGAAATAGTCTGGATAGTGTTAATTTTTTTTAATTTTTAAACATTTTTATTTATTTTTGAGACGGAAGGAGGGGCAGAGAGAGAGGGAGACACAGAATCCAAAGCAGACTCCAGGCTCTGAGCTGTCAGCACAGAGCCTGAGGTGGGGCTGGAACCCATGAACTGCAAGATCATGACCTGAGCTGAAGTCGTCACTCAACCAACTGAGCTACCCAGGTGCCCCTGGATTGTGTTAATATTGACAGAGATTATAACTAAAGAATAAGTTAATCAGTGATTAAAAAGTTGACTAGACAACCAAGAAAAGTTGTGAAATCTTTGTTCTGAGATCTGAGACAAAACCATCTGTCTCTGATCTTAGTTTAATCTTTAATGAATATAACCAGTCTGACTAAACGATCTATTGGAAAGGCCCCTTCCAAACACAAAACCTATAATATTAATTAGTGTTGGTTATGATACCAACACAAGGGGAAAATATCTGCTAATTCCATAAAGAATAGTAGAGGTTTAAATCTAAATCTAAGTCATATCTTTTAATTTACAAATCTTTTATTTGGAAGAATATTTTCTTTATAGAACTCCAAACATTCCTCCTCCCCCTCCTCCTCCCTTCCCTCTTCCTCCTCCTCCTCCTCCACCTCCTCGTCTTTCTTACTCTCACTCTTGCTCTTTCTCAATGTGTGTCTTTTGTGAGAAACCAAAGAATATTCAGTTTGAAATATGCGATCATGATTTGAACTTTTCAAAAAATGTGAGTCATTTCTTGCCCTTTGATAATTTCCAAGTGATGAGGCTGCTTTTTTACAGATCAGTCCCTGCTTTTAATGATTTCAGTATATTTTCTTTGTTGGGAGTGGGAAAAATAAATGAAAAATGTCATTCATGAGTATGAGCCTGCAAATGAATATGTAGAAGGCAAATGATTACTTTATTGGGGGACACAGTATGTTTTCCTTAGCCTTTTGCCCTTTTCCGTTCCAAAGCCTGCTGTTTTTCCTGTTTCAGTTTACAGAAGAAAGTGATGCAGCAGTGTGGTGGGGTGGCAATCACACGATCTGACATTTGTGGTTTATGTATCTATGTACATGGATAGAAAGCTGTTCAAAATCTAACCATCTTATGAGTTCTAACCACAAGTTTAAAATTCACATACATAAAGTTATATAGGGAAACTTTTAAACATGGAATGCAAGAAATCACTTCACTTAAAATACCCTTTCTTCATTCATTCTTACACGCAAAAATTGGTATTTTAATAATGTTAAGAAAAAGAAGAAAATGAATAAGAAATGTCATAATGCTTTGCTGTTCAAAAAATATATTACTTCAAATGAGCTGAATTCATTCCAGCAGCAACATTATGCATTTGACCAGGACACGAATCACCCTTATTCTAAAGAGAGAAGAAAAAAGAAGGAGAAAAAAAGAGAGAGAGGAAAAAGCCCTCCGTGTCAGGAGATTAAATGAACTGAGGAACAGAGTGCTTAAGTCTATATTCTTCCTCTCTAAAAGGCAGTAGGACTGATTAGAAGTAACGGAATTTGCCAGTGAAGGTAGCTGCCAACATGTTGAATAGACAACACATGCATTACCAAAACACTCTTTACCCACGAAAGCAAGCAAACAAAAAGTGTTGTAACAGTATCTGTTTTACAGCTATATCTCTTAATTGGTACTGTTTTTAAATTGGTTCATTTTTAAAAACTGCATCATAGAAAGATTATCTCTTTTCTAATCTTCTAAAATTTCACCAAATATTTCTAGGTATTAAGGGTAGGCAACATTTTGCCTTGTCCACTTCTTTGAAATTGAGCTGTTTCTAGGTGCTAAATTTGGCTGCTGTATTTTCATATCTGTAAGGCTGTTCCTGGGTCCACCCTACAAATAGCCATCCAGGTTTCAAGTTTTCCGAGCAGCCGAGCATAGCTACCCCACCTTCGACACCCCCATTCTGTTCTGTGCTCAGGCTTGGGACATTGAGTGGCAATGAGCTTTCCTTTACTCCTGGTGTGACTGTTGCTTCTCAGGGTCTGGCTTGGGCTCTGATCCTGACATTTATGTCACAGGTGTCACCGGTGAAACTGCTGGGAAACCAGATGGCAGGCCTAACTGAGGTTGGCAGCATCTGCTGTGGTACTCATTGTCCCTCCTACCTGCTCTACTTTCTTCTTCCTGTTGATGTTATTGTCCTCTGTGGTTTCAGTCTTTCAATGTTATTTACCTTTCTACAGACCTTCCAAATGTGAATTCCTTTCTGTAGTTCTTTTCATGCATTTTCTCCCCTCGGAAACCCATCATCCAGGAAGGTTCATGACTTGGCTGCCTTCCTTGGTCCTTCAGGGGGCTTTTGCTTAAATGTCACATCCTCAGCAAGACTTTTCCTTGAACACCCTATTTAAATTTACAATACACCCTTCTCCCCGACCCCCTACCCTGATATTTTTCCTTCCCTTTCTTACATTTTCTTTTTCCATAGCAATTAGTACCACCTGCTATATTCCACGTCGAACTTACTTGTACATAATCTGTATCATTATATAGATCTGTATTTTATATATTATATAGATTATAAGCTTCATGAGGCCAGAATTTTCTCCGTTATTTGTCTTTTGGGTTACTTACTGTATTCTAAGCATCTGGAAGAATGCTGGCTCTTAGAACTTTAAAAAAAAGTTGTCCTTTTTTGTTGTTAAATAACAAATTGCAGTGCAAATTCTGAAATATCAGGCCTCTAGCTTTGTATTTGATTTTACTCTTTCTGCTTAGTACAGTGTTACGTGTAAGAGCTTTAAGGGCATAGGGAAAAATTGGATAAGTTGCATCTGCTATGTGTATTAAATATCTTACTTATTTTAATCCTCACTATAATTCAAGTCCTTTGCCTGAAGAAGCACAGCTAGAAAGGAGCAGAGTAAAGATACTCACTAGTTCCATGTGGCTCCGAAGTTACTGCCTTTTATTCAGAAGCATGGTGCTCCCAAATAATAGAAGTCAACAAGAGCCTCTCAAGATTGAGAATGTTGCATAAATCAGGTGTAGCTACAAACTGAGTGCCAAAAATAATTGGTTAAAAAAAAGAACTGTAAATTTGCTCCCTTTAAAAAAGATAAGCGACAGCGACACCAAAAGAAGGATATCCAAAACTATTTAGAGCCGAGCATCCTTAACTTAAGTGCCTGGACCACCAAGGTAATTAACTTAAAAAGGAAAACATGTAGGGGCACCTCTCTCTCTCTCTTCCTTTCTTCCTCCCCCACTTTCCTTCCTTCTCTCCTCCTCTCTCTCTCCTTTCTTTCCTTCCTTCCTCCTTCCTTTCTCTTTCTCTTTCTTCCTCTTTCCTTCCTTCCTCCCTCCCTCCCTCCATCCATGTATCTCTCTCTCTTCCTTCCTCCTTCCTTGTTTCTTTCTTCCTTCCTCCCTCTCTTTCTTTCTTTCTTTCTTTCTTTCTTTCTTTCTATTTCTTTCTTTCTCTCTCTCTCTCTCTTGCCCTTTCTTTCTTTCTTCCTTTCCTCCACCCAATGTGAGTCATTTTTTTGTCTCTTGTAAACAAAAGAGACTTGCTAGAGTGACTGAAATATTTTTTTGGCTATATCTTCTCCTTGCTCATTTCCAACAAATACATTTTCTAGTGAAAATCATGTACCTAGAAAATATCTTGATTTAATAATTAGGACTATTTCTGGTTATAATTGGTACCACTGTCTCATTTTTATTTAAATCTTTATTTCAGGCTTTAATTGCATGAGCAGGTATTTCTCTTTATGTCTAAATAAAGTTCACAGATTTTTGGTGTTAGACTTTGAGTTTGAATCCTGCATGCATGATCTTAGGTGATTTTTTCTACCCACTGTGTACTTCCTTTCTTCAGTTTTCAAATCAGGATATAGTGAAAGTGTTTATTTGATAGGATGTGGGAAGGATGAAATGATACCTTGTATGTAGACATGTTAGCCCAGCCAGTGACTGGACTGAGTACACCCTCAATCATCACTATGTCATTAATTGAAAGACTGGAATTTAGGGTTTCACTGACCAGTTTTCTTCTGGCTGTTTTTCAGCCACTAAAATCAGAGATAAAATAAGATTGATACCCCATTAGGGTAATTTTATTTCCAGAGAAAGTTTATTTGTATAGCACAAAGACCATCTCTTTGTTGAATTAGCAAAGCACTATATTGGATATCAGATACTCTGGGGCTAAGGCTAATGTTAAATTCCACTGTATGTAAGACTTTCATTAATATAAATGCTGTTTTATGAGTTTTTACTTTTAATGTTATTTACTTTTCTCTTTTTACTCTTAATATCAATTATTTGTATTGATGGAATGATTTAAAGCTTATCAAATAAAAATCATGAACAGAAGCTTAATCTGTTAGCAAAATTAATGATTGAAATCAGCAAAGTCTTAACGGTTCGTTCTAAGAGTCTGTGGGAGATCAAATCTCCATTAGTGAAAAATTGGGGCGGCTTCAAACACACGGCTCTATGTACGGCTCTATGTACGTACACTGAGTACACGGAGAGGGGTTTCTCTTCACAGTTCCCCCGCCCTCTAGTGGTAGTTATAATAACGCCATTTTGTAGTCCCCAAACAGGAAATGCCTGTTCTTACTTCAGTTACCAGAATCCTTTTACAGGAAGTTAGGTGTGGTCTTTGAAGGAGAATTAAAAAAAAAAAAAAAAAATGAAAAAAAGAAAAAAAGAATGATGGAATTTTAGCTGCAGTCTTCTTGGTGCCAGCTTATCTATCCCAAACTCTGGGTGTAAAAGATTCTGCAGGGGTAATGTTTTAATATTCTTATTATGCTTATTCTCTGTGATGCTTCTCTACCTTTACAGTACAATCCTTGGGGGAATCTGCAGAGGATCACTTTCATTTTGAAGCTGCTGGCTGCATGTTTTAGCATGTCTCTTCTATTAAAGCATACAGGCATGGCAGTTTCCTCCATGGAGTATGCATGGACCTTCTTCATGCCTAGGTCTGTTGAGGCATGAGGGTCTCTGGGGATGGGTGAGGTAATGAGGGATGTTTTGGAGATAGTGTGATACTGAAAGAGCAGTCTGCTAGCTGGTGGCTGAAAGGTCCTAGTCTACTTCAAAAAAAATGTAGAAACGGTACAGTAGCTTATGTTATTTTAAATTTCCCTGTTTGATCTGGCATATGCTACAGAAATGCCCTGGATACTAATGCATTTACTCTTAGAAGATACACTTCATATAATTAAATGGAAATTCTCATTCCTGTAGGATGGGGGTTTAAATGGATGGATATTTTTAAAAGAAGGAATAATAGGTAAGTGAGTATATACAGATGGCATTCAGGAGTTAAGATTTTCGTTGTATGATTCCAAAAATCATAGACAATCTCACCACTGGTTCAGAGATAACATTTGGAATGATTGGTGTGCCTGTTGAGTTATATATGTTAGTCTAGTAAAATATGATTAGAATACAGTAAACCTCCATTTATGTTATTGCAAAGACCAAAAAAATAGGAGTCTGTTTAAAAGGTAAACTATCCTACATTTGTTATTTTTTCAAGTCCAAATCTGCTATTTAGATTTTTATGAAATGGGCACTATTGAGAAAATGAACTATTTCTACAGTATTTCCTAAGGTGCTACAAATTTGTTAATTTAAGAAACAATTATACTAGTTAGCAGCAGGTTGCTAAGCCAGGGGGGTCCAAGATCCAGACCTCTGACGTGGATGACTTCCTGCCCGGTTTGGCAGGAGTTGGATCCCTTCCTGTGCAGCTTCCGAGCAGTTCCAAATGCAATCGGGCATCCCCTGCTCCTTCCTGTTCCTTTGCTTTCAAGCAGTATCTACCTATGTTTCCATAGCCTGGCATTTCAGGATTTCCAGAGCTCTTTACCAGGTGCGTTGATTTTGAATAAGCTATTAAAGATGGAAAAGTAGGCCAAAGGGAACATGGAAAAAAAATGGAGAGATACACGCAAGATCCTTGCACAGCCCAGGTTCTATAATTTTGGGTGATTATTCATCTGTTGTTTTGGATCTCTGATATTTTTTTCAGAAAGGATGCTGAAAAAAATGGCTGCCAAAATATTCACACAAGTGAAACAGCAAGCACAAACCAGTATCCTCCATTTCCGAGCTCGGAATTGGATATTTTCACTTAAAACATTTTGGGAGTGGGAGACTAGATTACCTCATAGACATCTACTGGATGTGGAAGACAGATCTCCATGCAAGCAAATGAATGCATGCATGAGAATCCCTTGAATGTCAAATACAGCTTCCTTAGTAAATATTACAGATAGCTTGGTTTATATATTTTATCTCAGTATCATGTAATTGTCACAATTACCTTTTATCCTAATGACTGTTGCTTCTCTCTGTCTCTCTCTCTCTCTCTCTCTCTCTATTTCTCTCTCTCTCTCTCTCTCATTTCCATAGCACTTTCTTATGCAAGGAGCTAAACAGTGATTAAAGGAGCAGGATGAAAAGATGGCACAGTCAGTGCTGGTACCACCAGGACCTGACAGCTTCCGATTCTTTACCAGGGAATCCCTTGCTGCTATTGAACAACGCATTGCAGAAGAGAAAGCTAAGAGACCCAAACAAGAGCGTAAAGATGAGGATGATGAAAATGGCCCAAAGCCAAACAGTGACTTGGAAGCAGGGAAATCTCTGCCATTTATTTATGGAGATATCCCTCCAGAGATGGTGTCAGAGCCTTTGGAGGACCTGGACCCATACTATATCAATAAGAAAGTGAGTTTTTAGACATGTTGTCTTTACTTCCCCTACTTCCTAATTGATTCTGGGCTAGTCACACAGATGTCTGGTGAAGAATGATGTGCCTCCTCCCCTCTGTCTGAAGTATCACTAGGATGCTAAGTGGGCTTGAGCATGTAACGGACCCATTATCCTACAAGTCTTTTGGAAGCACTCATCTGAACCTACATTCCCAGGACAAACTGTACTGAAGGGGCATCATGTAGTTGGTAACTGAGGAAGGGCAAAGTCTATTCCCCTTACGGTACAGTGAAGTAAAAAGTGAAAACAAGGGTTATAGTATAGTATAGTATATTTCCAGAAACAGTATCTAAATTCCTTTTTTACAATCTCAAGCTCTAAATAAGTTATTTTGATCATCAGCAGGATTACGCCTTTGTACCATAAACTTTGCCCTTCCCATGGCTCTCTGCAGAAGAAATAATAGTAGGTGACTGAAGTATCCCTAAAGGAATCTCATCCAAAAACACACCTGGAAAACTCTGAAGTTCTCATGAAAATTTTTATCAAAATGAAGAAGTAACCAAAGCCCCATTTTTATGCTTTTTGTGAATTATAAACACGGTTTTAAAATACTGATATCAAAACTTGACAAAGATGCTAAGAATTCCTATGGCATTGACTACACTTTTTTTTCTTCCTCTTTTAAATCCTCAATTCACTTACCAAATTTAGGAAAGTTTATAGTGCTCAGAAAAAGCACCTATCATCATGTCGCATATTGGTAATTCATGTATTACTATAGTATTTTATAATGTAAAATTTTAAATAATGGTCTCACCTTTCTCTTTAAATGTTCTTAATTTTAATATTAAGATCCTAAATTCTGTCTTATGTTTTGTGTTTTCTTTTTCAGACATTTATAGTATTGAATAAAGGGAAAGCCATCTCTCGATTCAGTGCCACTCCTGCCCTGTACATTTTAACTCCCTTCAACCCTATTAGAAAATTAGCTATTAAGATTTTGGTACATTCATATCCTTTTTCAACTAGTCGCTTAATATGATTTTGTTCTTTGAATTATTGAGCTGGGATTATTTTTTTAATATGTCTGGTTGGCAACGTGATGTGCTCTTTTTTTCTTTCCTCTTACTCAACAGTTAGCATATTGCAAATGGGATCATAGGTAAGTGAACCCATTTTCCTCATCTTTTAGAAGTTCCCCTTCTCCTCAACTTACTACACCTTTCTTCTGTACTCCTCTGTGCCCTTCTAAATTGCTTGCCACGTCCAAGACTTCTTCATGAATGTGGATCATGTTTCTAGGCTCTTGTTTTATAAGTCTTCATATTTTACAATGTTATGCAATGGGTGAACTCCATGAGCTAATTTTCCTTACTGCTTTCATATTTGGAAACTATATTCATAATCTGAATGGCACAATTTTATATCTTTTTGGTCTCAGTTGTACTACTTTCTGCTTTTTATTTCAGCATTTGAAAGCTTTGAGTTAGTAAATGTTTATAATTATAACTGTATACACACTGGCCTTTCAAATATATCTCCAAAAAATTTTCCCCAACAGCATCCCAATGATTTTCTTTTTTCTTTCTTTCCTTTCTTTCTTTCCTTTCTTTTTCCTTTCCTTTCCTTTTCCCTTTCCTTTCCTTTCCTTTCCTTTCCTTTTCTGTTCTCTTTTCTTTTCTCTTTTCTTTTTTCTTTTCTTTCTTTCTTTCCTTTTCTTTCTTTCTTTCTTTCTTTCTTTCTTTCTTTCTTTCTTTCTCATTTGTTGCCGTGTTTTATTCAAGGCATAGGTCCTGCTACAATTTTCTCTCCAAAGGCTTATTGTCTGTCAACCCATATACATCCTCATTTTATTCTTCATTCTCCTTACTGAAGTAGCTATTTCCTAGAAATGAGATTGATGACACCTTGGTGGGAGATGGTAATTTGAAGTTAAATAGAGTAGTTGTGAATGAGAGGTTTTATTTTAAGTAAGGGATAGTGGTCAGACTGATAGCCAGCACTGAGAAAACCAAGGAAGCAAAGGTTTGGGAGACTGGGGCTATGCCAGGCAGAGGCATTTACAGGAAGAACATTTAAACTTTGGGAGGAGGATTGATATGCATCAGGAACCAGAGGTAAAGTTCCTGAAAGGGAATCTGAAATCTAAGTAGAGTCTCAGAGCAACTTTTAATGCTGTTTCTTCTTTAGAAAGAGTCATTGCCTGGGATTCCATGACATGGTAAGTCTTTCCATGTAAACGCCCACTTCCCCCAGTAGGCAGAGAAAATGTTTGAAATAGATAAGGTGAAGAATTCTGGAGATGGGATAAACTTGGTACAGTAAACTTGTTTCAGTTCTGGGTGGAAGAGCTGTAAATCATGTCCCGAGACTTGACTGGCAATGTGGTAAATAATGTTTTCAGAAGCACAGCATTTTAGAATTTAGTCTCCTTTTAACATCTAGTTCATTCCACTTCTTCCCCTATGTCCTTTGCATAGACATCAACATATTTTAATTCGAAAAGCTTTAAGATTTAATACTTTTTTTGTGCATTATCTAAAGCAATATTTCCTTACTTGGTATTTTTCAAGAAAGAGAACCCAATGGTATGTGGGATAAAGATCTTTGAGTTAGCATTAGAAATGAATAAAAAGAGGTGCCTGGGTACCTTGGTCATTTAAGCGTCCGACTTCGGCTCAGGTCATGATTTCATGGTTCATGAGTTCAAGCCCCACATTGCGCTCTACACTGGCAGTACAGAGTCTGCTTCAGATTCTCTGTCACCCTCTCGCTCTGCCCTCCCCCTGCTTATGCATTCTCTGTCTCAAAAAAAATAAACATTAAAAAAAGAAATGAATAATAAAGTTAATATTAGATTTGGGTCTCCTGAATTATAAATTATGGTCTATTATTATGTTTTGGGTATTTGTAATCTTTGCACTAAATAAATCTTTCCATAAATTATTATATTTTTAAATAACTATATGCCCTTTATGTAAACATTTTTATATGAAATTATATGAAAACTCAAACTTATGTCTGATGCTATGTTAAAATTAGATACTGGAGAGTAGGTATTGAATAAATAAGAGACTAATGAAACAGAGGTTGGAAAATTATATGCAAACAAAATGGAGAGTTTGAATAAGTGAGAAAAAATCTATTTTGTCCTGAATCTGAGTGAATAGGTAGAATTAAGAAAGCCCAATATTAAAGAAAAAAGCAGGTTTTGTTTTAAACCTTTTGTGTGGAGATCATGTATTTTTTTGGAAATGTAATGAAAGCCATCGTCTCACTCCAAAAACTCCTTTGAAGCTGGGGAACCCATGAGTCCAAATTGACCCTTTGATAAAAGAGACTTCCAGTGGTAGAGGACAAGCACAGTTATAGAAGTTTCATTCAGAAAAAGAAAAAGAAAGAAAAGAAAAAAAGAAATTTCAAACAGAGAATCTGGGCATTGAGAACATAGTTATGGTGGGGGGCCCTCTGGCTCTCTGGGAATCAAGACACAGCTTGAATTTGAGGGTTTGCAGTGCCTTCCTTGAAGAAACAAAACCTTTAAGGAGCTTCAGATTCTCTGTCACCCTCTGTCTCTGCCCCTCAGAGGACTGCTGTGATGTGAATTGCAATGTGAAGGTAGCCAGGTAAATTGATTAAGATTTGCTAAAGTGAACAGTAAGAAGCTTAAAAATGACTGAAAAGCCACAAATTTCTTCCAATGTAGAAAAAGTAGGCTTTTTAAAATCTCTAATTACCTGAATGAAAATACTATATTTCACAATCTCATCTTGGAGTAAAGATATAAGAAAAGAAAAGGCAAGTGGACTAATAGTCTAAGATAAATTCTTTAGTCTTTTGGTGACAGTGACATACTTGATAGGGGAGCCTAGTAAACTTTGATGTATATAATACTGTAGAGTTTGCAAGTGATTCAGCTAGTGATTTTTTCTTTTATTCTTCACCTCATAAGCCCTATGCTCAAATCCTGGTTTTATGACTTCAAGTACATGCCCTTTGCTTTAAGGTAAAATTGCTTGGAGATGCTGATGGTGGGTTTAGGCACAGTTAAGAGGTCATTTGTGTGTGTATTTATTATCGTTAATTTCTAAACAAGAAAGTGTCCCTTCACAATAAATAAAATTATATTTTAAGCCTAGACTAATATCCTATTTTGGAAGAAAACACTGTCTTATTTCTTAAAGGCTGTTATCTTCATTAGAAACTGTTGCATATCAAATTAGCTTTGTTTCTCGACTTCGGCAGAATGAGAAGTTATACTTATGCTTACTATATTTGTGCCAGGGTGTATTTTGAAAACTGAAAATTCTTTTGATATGCTTAATATCTTGTTTTGATAGTTAAATAAAATATGGTTATATTTTCTAGGTCACAAACAAGTTTTTAAAAATCCATATTCCTAAAATTCTTGTCAGAAATGTGTTTCATGTCAGTTTTTAGTATTTTAGCTGCCTATGCTTATTTCCCTTTATTTTTCATTTGTTATTCATTTGAAAATATTTTTTAAGTACCTACTATATGGCAGGTGTTCTTCTCGGCACTGGGATGCAATACTGAACAAAACAAAGTTCCTGCGTTAGTGTAGTTAGGTTGTGTATATGTGTGGGTTTGAGAGTAGATCATATGTCAGCTAGTGATAAGTGCTATTAAGAAAAATGAAGCTGTATAAAATGAGAAGAATGGCAAGGTACTGTTTGAGAGCATATGATCAGGGAAGTCCTCTCTAAAAATATACCACCTGAGTAGAGAGTCAAAGGAAGGGAGACAGTGAGACATGGGAATGTAGGGGAATGGTAAGTGTAAGAATAGCAAATATGAAGGCAAAGGATGAAGGTAGAAGTATCTCTGGTATGTTCAAGAATCATCAAGGAGTCCAGAGTGACTGGGGCAGAGTGGGAAAAGCAGGGTGTAGTAGGAGATGAGGTCAGTGAGAATGGAGGGCAGAAGCTGCAGTTGTAGAACAAACATGATGAGAACACCAATTTCACTCTGAATGAGATGCAGAGTGATGGCTGAAGGATTTCCAGCAGGAGAGTATCATGACCTGACTTACATTTTATAAATACCACTCTGGCTGCTGCATGGAGAACAGACTGCGTGGAGGGAAAGAAGATAGGGTGGGGGCCTCCCGCCATGATGAAGGCAAGGGATGCTGGTGGCTTAGTCTATGGTAGAAACAATGAGGGTGGCAAAGTGGCATCAGACTTGGATGTGTTCTTCAGAAGACCTGGGGCGCCTGGGTGTCTCAGTCCGTTAAGCGTCCGGCTTTGGCTCAGGTCATGATCTCACGGTTTGTGGGTTCGAACCCCGTGTCGGGCTCTGTGCTGACAGCTCAGAGCCTGGAGCCCGCTTCCGATTTTGTGTCTCCCTCTCTCTCTGACCCTCCCCTGCTTGCACTGTCTCTCTCTGTCTCTCAAAAAAAATAAATAAATAAAAAGAAAAAAATTAAAAAAAAGAAGAACTAACAGGATTTTCTGAGCAGTTGTATTGGATTTGAACATGTTTTTGAGATGGCTATTAGACATTCAGTGGAGGAGTTGAGTACTTAGATAGAAATGTTAAGTCTGGAGTTCAGGAGAGGGTTGGTCTGGAGATAAAACTTTGGGAAACATCAGTACTTAGATGGTATTTAAAGTTATGACAAAGAAATGTTACACTCCAAATCACACAGCTAGTGTAGACTTCTGGTCATTCACACAGAGTAAGAATATGAAAAACAGCTGTTGGTATCAGAAAACCTAGATTCAGGCCCCACCTCTGAGATTTACCTATTGCTTTATGACTTTGGGCCAAGTTATTACAACTGTTTCGAATCTCAGTTCCTCCATTTATAAAATTGTAATCAAAACTTATACATTAATACTGATAAAATACATAAGTACCTGGCATCATGACTAGCACATAGTGGGTACTTGATAAATGGTTGCCATGATAGCTATTTTGGTTGTAGTAGCTACCATCCTAGCAGCAACTGCTGCAAGACTAGTAAAGGAAAACTCTCATACTGCTTAAGGAATCCCAGAAAGAATACTGTATAAATCACTACTTTCTCCCAGCTTCGCTTTGCAAACAAAATGTTTATGTAGCACCAGAGTTTGGAGCTGTAAGTGACTAAAACACAATCTGATTGGTTTCAACCTTCTCATTTTGGGGACAATTTAATTAAGTCCCAGGCACGTTTACTCCCTTCCTCAGGCTATATTTTATATCAGTGGCAGAGCTAAAACTTCAAACCAGGTCTTCTGGTTCTCAGCTGGATGCTCTTTGCATTTTCCACCTAAAAGAAGATGACTCTCAGGTATAATCTAATAGGTTCATTGCCAATATTGTTGTCTGTATGCATTTCAAAGGTTGTTTTCAGTGGCTAATTCATTAAATAAGGAGGAGACTTTTTAGCTCATTCAAAAATTATATGGTATTTATGTAGAGATAAAAAATGTTATGGTTTTCCATGCAAAGAACTAGGTAAGTCTGTAGGAGAGGAGAGGAGGAAACTTATAATTTCCATTTCCCCTGATTTTGATGCTCAAAAGTTATCACACATTATCACATAGTTAGGGAGATGGTTAATCATAGAATGAAACAACTCAAGAGTTAAAAGTACATATGTGACATTTAGTCAGTATTTCTGCTGGGTTAGAAATATGCACTGATATGTAGAAAGAGGTCTATTCTACTCTGCTTTGAATTTTCCATTTTTATGTTAAAAAAAAAGAAAACAAAAACAAAACTCTAACATCAAATTGTTTTCTCCCTCTAGTTTAGACTTAAACATTCCTCTGCAACTTCTCCAGATATTATATAATATTACAAAGTCCCTGAACAGACTCACAAACAATATCTTTCCTTTCTTTAAGAATAACAAAAAATATGGGACACCTGGGTGGCTTAGTCTGTTAAGCATCTGACTTCAGCTCAGGTCATGATCCCACTGCTCATGGGTTTGAGCCCCACATCAGGCTCTGTGCTGGCAGCTTGGAGCCTGGAGCCTGCTTTAGATACTGTCTCTGTCTCTCTGTCCCTCCCCTACTCAAGCTCTGTCTCTCTCGCTCTCTTTCATAAATATAGATTTTAAAAAACATTTTAAAAAAGGAATAACAAAAAACCCCCTACATTTTATGTTTAATAAAAAAATGATTACTAGTAATAAGAATAACTGTGTCCTCTAAGGGAAGTATTAGTACTATATTTATGTAAGAAAACAGCATCAAAGAATTAAGCAACTTGCTGGAACCCATGTGGTTGGTAAAGGATGCCTCTGGTCCATCCTTCATTGCCTTAAAGCTCATGTTGCTCCATCCTATCTACATGGATCTGGGAGTAGGGATGTCAGTATTTTAAATATTCAGGTTCCATGTCAAAGGCTACATAAACAATCTTTAGCATAGACTTGAAGTTTCATTTCATCATATACACACAGAAAATATTTTAGATTTGCCAACTGACAGGTTAGTATCAATCAAATCAAAGGTTAACACATTTTTATCAATACCTGGTATAAATAAATTAATAGATTTAAATAATCCTTTTTTCCTGAAGTTATATAAGGTTAGTCTTCTTCTGATTTTATATACCAAAGCTCTTAAGGAAATGTTGTTCTTTTGAAAAATATACTTTAGTATATTTCTTGGCCTACAGGATTTACACATTTTATTACTATTTATTGCCCCTTGAAATCCCCCTTGATCTGGAGTTTCTATACTTTTTCAATGTATACCACGTGTATTTCAACAATACAAAATCCATACCTACATTTTTTTCATATCTGTATATTTATTATGATTATCTGAAACCTTACAGAAAGTTACTCACCAAATTCTAGGAATTTTAAAAGTATGTGACTGATAAAATTAATCCACAGTGATCTTTAAAAATTGATGAATTATGAACCACCCTGTTTAGAGATACCTATTAAAGTAAAAGCAAAAAACCTAAATCTAGTTATCTTTTATTTTGTTTTAAAAGCAAAATTGTTTTATTTGCTTTCCTTTCCTGAGTGTCTGTCAGGATCTTTAACTTAAATGTATTTTTTATTATTAAAAGGATAGTCATGAAATGTTGAAAATTCCTCTTTGGGCATAAATGCTTTATTATTCGTGACTTATGGGACAATGTTCATTTCTATTATTTGTTAATATTGAAATATATATTTTACTTCATTATATAACTAAATTCTATCATTATAAAAGGTAAATAGGGGCACCTGGGTGGCTCAGCCCATTATGCATCCAACTTATGCTTTGGGTTCAGATCATGATCTCATGGTTCATGGGTTTGAGCCCCACATTGGGTTCTGTGCTGGCAGTGCAGAGCCTGCTTGGGATTTTCTCTCTCTCCCTTGCTGCCCCTCCCCCACTCATGCACACGCTCTCTCTCTCTCTCTCAATAAATTAATAAATAAATAAACTTAAAAATATAGTGATTCTTGCTTAACTTAAAGAAAAGTATATATATTTTAAGGGTCATAAAACCATGGCTTAGGTTATTATGTGACATAAACCCCATGATGCTATTAATTTCTACCTTATGTTTGCGTTTGTCCTCTCTTTCAAAAAACAAAGTGTAGAAACTTGTGTACTCAACATATTTGAAGACAGATTTCATGCTGTATTTTTATCCTGTATCAATCAGTACATCATCAAAAATCATTAAAAAGGAAAAATATTATTCTGCTTAGTAATAAATGAGTTGCAAAATTTATTTCATTCAATAGTCAACTGACTGTGCAAAATGGCAAGCATAAGTGGTGAACAGTACAGACATGGTATCTGCCCTCACGAAACTGACAGTGTAGTAGAAGAAAAGATGAACATTAAAATTAGTCATTGAAAGAATAGTAAAAGATGCTACAGGGAAATATAACTGGTAGACCTAAACAGGTGAGGTACTATGGTGAATAACTTTCTATAAGAAATCATTTTTAACATGAGTACTGAAGAACAAGGATGAGTTGACTGTAGTGCAGTAGAGAGCATTTCCCGGGAGGAGAAGTGGCATTTGCAAAGACTCTTATTTGAGAAAGAGAGTATTTCATTACATGATCTAAAGCAATTACAGTAATATGGGACAGGGCAGAGTGTAATCAAGAGTAAAGAATACAGGGGTGCCTGGGTGGCTCAGTCAGTTAAGCGTCCAACTCTTGATTTTGGCTCTGATCATGATCTCACAGTTTGTGGGATCAAGCCTTGCTCTTTGGGATCTTTTTTGGGATCAAACATCTGGCTCTTTGCTGACAGGGCAGGCCTCCTTGAGATTCTCTCTATTTCCCTCTTTCTCTGATCCTCCCCAATGTGCACATGCATGGGCCTTCTCTCTTTCTCAAACATTTTTAAAAAGAGTAAAGAATACAAAATTAGAGGAATAGACAAGGGTTGGACCTTCTAGAATCTAGACTGTGTTAAAACATTTGATCATCATCCTCAGAATAGTGGAAAGCTAATGAAATTATTTGAATTGCATTTACACGGGTCATTTTAGCACAGTATGCAGAATGGATTGAAAGGAACTAAACATGGATTCAGAGAAACTAGTTAGGAGGAAACTGTAGTACTCTATGTCACATTTGGTGGGCACTGGACTATGTAGTGATATGGGGATGTAGAAGTGCACTGACTTCAGTGATAGCAGATAGAGTTGGCAGTATTGGGTGCTAAATTGGATGTAGAGGTTTAGGGAGAGAGAAAAATCCAAGATTGCTTCTAGGTTCTGGCTAGATCATGGAACATTTTATAAAATGCAAGAATATCAAAGGAGCAGTCCTGGGGAAGAGGGAGGGGGGAGTAGGAGGGAAGGACAGTATGAGAAGTTATTTTTAGTCCAGTCTTAGAACTCAAAATCCTTTAAATGATTTTGAAATATTAATGAGGTACTCAGTGCAGATGTCATTTGAACACTTGGTTGTGTAGAGTTCAGAAGAAAGGTCTAAACTGGAGAGAAACAGTTGAGATGGTGCATACATAACTATACCACTGGCCCTTAAAGCTATGTGGGTTGATGAACTCTACTAGGATGCATATAGGAGAGGGGAGAAATGGCTCAAATATCCTACCTCCTTTTCAGAAGGAAATTGCAACATTTCAAAGGATACAAAGAAATTGTTGTCCTTGGGGCATAAGGAAATCAGAGGATTAGGACCTCATAAAAGAGAAGGGAAAAAAAACATGAAAGAGGGAAGAATCTTCCTTGCAGGATACTGATGAGAGAGAAAATCAAATAATTCAAAATTGCCCCTTTGTTTTTAGTGAAAAAACTTGCAAAGTCTGCCATCTTTAGAAAAAAAAGCTAGTTAGCTAAGGATGTGATGGATGCATGAGGGGAAAAAAAGATTAACAGCTTTTTCAAGAAGTTTGGCTGTGAAATACAGAAAAGTTAAGGCTGTAAGTAGTTAAAAAAGATTTGGGATTACAAGAAAGTCTGCCCTCCCCCAAGACAAGAGAGGCTCAAGAAAGTTTATATTGATAGGAAGCACCTAACAGTGTGGGAGACAATAAAGATAAGAGATGAGAGATTTCTGAAGTATTCTGGAAAGGAAGAAGGTGTCCAGAGTATGTGCAGGGGGAATTGAAAACTTTCCCTGTTGAAACAGGAGGAAAGAAAGGATAAGCCCTAAAACCTCTGGAGAAGTTTATCATCTTGGGGGTGGGAAGTAAAGATATCTTTTCTCTCAGTGAAGTCGGAGATAAGGACATCAGCTTCAGGTGGGGAGGGAAGGAGGAAGAGGGTTGGATTGGAGGTCAGAGGAGACTGGAGAATGTTTGAAATTGTCTTTGCAGAGGGTAGGAGATGGAGCTAACTCGAGTAATGCAGGACTGTGTAGAGGACAGTTGAGGTTCAGAACCATGCATTTAGAATGGTGCCGATCTGCCAAAGGGAGTGATTTTCTCTAGTAGGACCTAGCAGGTTAGTGGACACAGAAGGTCTTCTAGCTTTATATACTAATAGCAAATCATCTTAAATTTTATCTTATTTTTTGTTTATTTTTAGCAATTAAGGAAAAATAGATTTCTTCTTTGAAACGGTGGTTTTTTTGTGTGTTCTCTAGGTTGTAGTGCCCTCACGTGGCTGATCCACGTCATTCACTTAGGACTGTGCATGTGGATGCATTTGAACAAGCTGAGAATGAAGCATGCGTCTTACATCACTGTTAGTGAAAGCGAAAAATGAATTCTTGCTTTGACTAAAGGAAGTTGTAGGTGCAAAGAAACTTCCATAATAGATTAATGCAACATTGGCTACTCACTGGCCCATTTTACTGCACTTAAAAATCATGTTACTTTTTTGTTATGTGCCAGTAATGTGAAAATTTATAATAAAAATTAAGAGTAATAAGGGTTATAGGGCACCTGGGTGACTCAGCCAGTTAAGTGTCCGACTTCGGCTCAGGGCATGATCTCATGGTTCGTGAGTTCGAGCCCCGCTTTGGGTACTGTACTGACAGCTCAGAGCCTGGAGCCTACTTTGGATTCTGTGTCTCCCCCTCTCTCTGCCCCTCCCCTGCTCGCGCTCTGTCTCTCTCTCTCAAAAATAAATAATAAACATTATTAAAAATTTTTTAAAAGAGTAATAAGGATTATGAATAGCATTTATTCAATCTCTGGGATTTTTATCATTGTGTTTAAGTTTACATTGATAAAGGCTGTTTTTTAGCATAATTGCAACTGAATCTTTCTTGTGCTTGTTACTATATATGAAAGTCATTTTAATTGTCTGATTACTGAATATTTTCTGAGTTTTTGTTGTTTTCCAATGTAAAGGAAAGTGAAAAGCATTGGTTATGTCTACAAAGGCCAAGTGAGCACAGTGACATAAACCAGATGTTTGTTATAAGTAGTATTCTCAGGGCATGTGGATGGTTCAGTCAGTTGAGTGTCTGACTTTGGCTCAGGTCATTATCTCACGGTTTGTGGGTTCGAGCCCCGCGTCCGGCTCTGTGCTGAACACTTGCTCAGAGCCTGGAGCCTGCTTCCGATTCTGTCTCCTTTGCTCTCTGCCCCTCCCCCGCTCACCTTCTGTTTCACTCTGTCTCTCAAAAAATGTTAAAAAATTTTTTAAAAAAGTAGTGTTCTCTATGATTCAGGAAGTTAGGAAAGTAATTTATTGAGCACCTGTTCTTTACCAGGCACATTTAAGTGTAGGAGCTTTTGCGTATTTTAACTAATTTGGTCCTCACAGCAATCCTGTGAAATGGTTATTTTTTTCTCACGTCTGTAGAGAATTGAACCAAGTCTTAGGTTCAATAAGTAATTTAGCCACAGTTACAAACCCAAGAAATGCCATCACTAATACCAGCCACCTTTTCTTAGTATTCAGAATTTTATGAGCAATTACCGTGTGTTATACACTCTACTCAGAAACGATCTTTTTAAAGGCATTCTTCCAAAATGATCCTTATAATGGAATTATAATGCATTTAATTAATCACTTAAATTCTTTTGTTGAATTTTTGTCAGGATTTACAGACATGCTGAACTTGCAGTTCAGTTGAGTCTGTCATTAAAAATTTTTTTAATTGATAAATTATTTATCAGTGAACCCATATCTTTACACTTAATTATTTAAAAAAAACACCTAAATGGCCTCAAAATAGTTGATGTCTTGGTCTGACATGGCCTAATATGTGGTGGTTGAATTACAGAAATGGAAAAGATGAACTGAAGGATAAAATAATAAGGGCATAAAAGTTCTAATAAAAGGCATGGAGGGGCATAAAAGTGAGATTTTCCATTGAACTTTGTCTTCCTTGACAATACTCTTCTACTTTATTCAATGTGCTCATCATGTGCACCATTCTTACCAACTGTGTATTCATGACCATGAGTAACCCTCCAGACTGGACAAAGAATGTGGAGTAAGTAGAAAAGAAAAAATATTTTTTCAATATTGTCATCCCTTATATTTTAGAATACACTCTTGAGACCCCATCATTTTCATTAGCAAATCATACTAGCTACTCTAAACCAGACAAGTTTAAACGACGATTCAAAGTTCATTTCAACCAGTAATTTTCCATAGGACAAAGCTTGCAGTGGCTCATTCATTATCTCAAATTACTGCACTTATTTGACTGCCAATATTTGTAGCCCTTTATCTTCCTTGTGAGTCTCATACTCTTCTGAATATCATCTGTGATTACTAACATCAACGGTAAAAGTTATGCCTATCTTGTATGTTCGTTTTGTCATGGCTATCACTTTTCTATGTTTTATCAGTATATATCTCATGGCTCTTAATGATGCATATTTTATTAAATGCAGTGCTTTATTAATTTGGGGGCTAATACCTATTTGCTCAGACTGAAAGCTAGAGTACTTCAGATATCATCCTATAGAACCATATTATTTGGGGGGAAAAAAAAGAAGCACATTATTTGGGCCTTCAAATTAGTTCATGTAGCAAATATAATACTTATTTACTTACAGTCAATGAGAATGTCTTTCAGAATGTAAGGCTTCTTTTGCCTTAAACTCTACTTAAGCTTACATGATAGGGATACTAGTACAGACTCATCTGGAAGCTTCTAATTATTGTTCGTTAAGCTTCCTTTAAAACATGTACATGTAAATTACATACTAGATCTTTAATGTGAGCTTGGCTATTTCCTCTCAGGTATACCTTTACAGGAATTTATACTTTTGAATCACTTATAAAAATACTTGCAAGGGGCTTTTGTTTAGAAGATTTCACATTTCTGCGGGATCCATGGAATTGGTTGGATTTCACAGTCATTACTTTTGCGTAAGTATCTTAATACGTTTTCCATCCTGGAATAATAAATCACTGGTGGGAGCCTATGCTATATTTCTCCTTGGTGGCTTCCCTTGACAGAGCAAGCATTTTTCTTAGTTATCATGCGAATTTTGAATATTTTTCTTCTAATCAAAATATGCACTTTGGAGAAATTAGGAATCTCATAATAATTATCTAACTTTGGATTCAGTTAGCACTGTAGAGTAATAAAATAAAATTTTCAAAGTAACATAGATCGTGATTGAAGACAATGCCCTTTTTCTCTAATTGGGAAATCTGATGGCAACACTCATTGAAATTGAAAAGGTCTTGATGAAAGACCAATGTAGACTTAGATTTCCCTAAATTCTGAATAACTCTGATTTAATTCTACAGGTATGTAACAGAATTTGTAAACCTAGGCAATGTTTCAGCTCTTCGAACTTTCAGAGTATTGAGAGCTTTGAAAACTATTTCTGTAATTCCAGGTAAGAAGAAACTGGTATAAGGTGGTAGGCCCCTTATATCTCCAACTGTTTCTTGTGTTTTGTTATTGTGTTGTGTGTGAACTCCCTATTACAGATATGTGACAGAGTTTGTGGACCTGGGCAATGTCTCAGCGTTGAGAACATTCAGAGTTCTCCGAGCACTGAAAACAATTTCAGTCATTCCAGGTGAGAGCTAGGTTAAACACCGAGGCTGACTTTAGCTGCACTGGCGCTACAACCACAGCTTTTGTGCATAGCCTTTTGTCGTCACATGCTGCAAATCAATAGGTAAAAATGCGAGAATCAGGACATCATACTTTGGATGGATTTGATTCTTTGCTTTTTTACTTCTTGCTTTATATAAAACCGTTCTAAATCAGCCTTTGAGTTTAACAAGTTTTTGCATGAGGCATTTGCAGTAACAGGCTACATGGTTTGCATCCTGTAACGTCAAGCTTTCCGCATAGAAGCTAAACTATGAGACATTCAGACTGATGCAAATTTGACCATTTAGGTCCAAAACTGGTGATTATCTTATCTGCAGATAAATGAAAGAGCGAGAGATAGCATGAGTGCTGCATGGGGCTCAGTTTTCAGATGTCTTCCTTTTTTAACCCATATTCCAGCTTGCAGAATTCACAAATATATTACCTCATAATCCATTGACTTCATGATTTCGTACCACTCTATTCATATAGATTTTTCTAAAATCAATAAGAGGTTAGGGAGTAAGACATCTGCAAATAAAAGCAAAATATTTACACAAGGTTGATGTTTAAGCATGAATAATAAAATCATTTCTTTTGCTCTGAGGGGTATTTGGAAATACACTTTTGGTTCATTTCCATTCACGGTTTTCTAATGAACATACAAGTTCTGCTTTCATTCATTTTCACCAGCTAGCAGGCTTTTCATGAAAATCTTATTCAGTCACAAACATTAAACTAATACTGTTGGCATTCTGCATGACATCTTTATTTTCCAGGACAAGCTCATGATGTTTTTGCCGGTAAAGTAGCTGTTGAATAGTATATTTAAATTCCTCCCTCTGGTTTTATTCATAGGCCTGAAGACCATTGTAGGGGCCTTGATCCAGTCAGTGAAGAAGCTCTCTGATGTAATGATTCTGACCGTGTTCTGTCTGAGCGTGTTTGCACTAATAGGACTACAGCTATTTATGGGCAACCTGCGGAATAAATGTTTGCAATGGCCCCCAGATAATTCATCCTTTGAAATAAACATCACTTCCTTCTTTAATAACTCATTGGATGGGAACGGTACCACTTTCAATAGGACAGTGAGCATGTTTAACTGGGATGAATATATTGAGGATAAAAGTAAGATATACCTTTTTAACTATTAAGTTGTTTAGTCCTTTAAATATTAAAAAATACATATAGTAGAAATTGTCTCCATATTAATGTAAACCAAATGATTTAACCTATTTAAGATTACGCATGCAATACAGAAATCAAATGATATTTATGACATATGATAATGATTATTTTACTCTTTTTTTTCCTTACCTATCTCATCAATCAGTATGATAAAAGTTACCACTTGAAAATGTGTTATCTTTTCCTTAACCAGTGTGGAAAGAAATACCATTTTATGTTGTATAAACAAAAAATATTGGGTAGGCATTGATCAGGAGTTTTCAGTCATGTAGTAAATAAACCAGTAGCTTGAACTATTCAGTGTATTGTGCTTAAGTGCATTGTTAAGACTGGGGAAAAATAATATGGCCCTATTTGGTTAACTCATTATATGTATTGAGTGCATATGATATACCTTAAAATAGAGAAATCACTCACCAAGATGAAAATCTGAATTTCTGTACTCATAAGAAAGTTAAGCAACTTCAATCCAGCCATTCACTTATTAATGATACGAAAGCGTAAACTCAAACCCAACTTCTGTTATTCCAATTTATCCTTTTGGTGTCAGTCATTGTTTTGGAGTTGTTTATTAGTATAGTTTGATTATATTTAGGGATGGGCATTGGAATAAACTTATGATATCATATACTTCAATATAATTTCTTTTCCAAGTCCTTCCTTCTTCCTGTACAATTAGCCAACTCCCACTGGGCCTTTGATTTTCAATATTCTACTGGGATACTTCTTCTAAGGTATCCTTCATGGTTTTTAGAACCATATGAAATTTTTTATCCCTTCTCAAATTATATTCATGTTTTAAGAGTTAGTATTCTTATGAAGATTTATATCATAGAAATAAGATTCATTGGATAAATAAAAATTTTTAAATATCATTATATATGGAGTTTCCTATTTATTAATATTATAATAACAGCACAATAGCAATATTTGCACATAAATCTTTTCTCTATTTCTGATTGTTTCTTTCAGATAAATTTCTATTAATAGCATTTTGGGTAGGGTGGGGCGAGTAGGGAATGGCAGTGTCAAAGAGCATAACCAGATGCAGACTATGGAGATAGAGTGTCAAATTGTTCTCAGGAGAGATCATACCACTGTATACTCCTTACAGCAGTGGTCACCTTACTGAACTCTCCCTAATATTAACTATTACTGTATTTTTAAATCTTTTTGTAGAAGGAAAAGTCTGTCCTCTTGTTCCTTAATTTTTATTGCAGTAGAAATTTTAAACTATGTTTATTAGTATCATTAGCAAGTTATCTATTTCATATAATATGAATTATCTGTTGATTTTTTTTTACTCATTATTTCATCAAGTGATAGTATATTTTGGAGAATTCATATGAATTCTTTATTTTTTATCAATCACATTAGCATTTTGTCTTTTTTGGCAAATATAGCTTGTTTTTCATCTTATTGCTCGTTTTTGATATTTAAGTGATTTTCATTTATGGCAATATAATCATCAAATTTGTTTTCATTTTTCTCTAAGTTTAGAAAATGCTTCTTATTTCAGAGATCATAAAAATATTCACTTAGATATTCTACATAGAAAGCAGCCACCTATATATTCTACATAAAATCACTTATAAATTTTATATGTTATATTAATGGATGTGTTTTTAAATCTTCAGTCTTTAAAATTCTAGAAATATTTTTTGGTATATATTGTGAAAGAAAGTCTAAAACTTTTCACAAAACTATGACCCAGATTTCCCTGCATAATACGTTAAGGTACTCATTCAAGTAGTCCTAAAAACAGTTACAATAAATTTTTTGTGGGGTACATTATATGTTTTAATGTTTGTGTGCTTTTGTATGTGAATATGTAAATATGTATGTTTACGTATGTGTATGTTTTATAAGATCATTTTTGCAACTTATTGAGGTTATATATAGATATTCCCTAAGAATAGAAATTAGATAGGAGCACCTGGATGGCTCAGTCGGTTGAGTTTCCCACTTCAGCTCAGGTCGTGATCTTGCAGTTCGTGAGTTCGAGTTCCTCATGGGGCTTGCTGCTCTCAGGGCATAACCCACTTCAGATGATCTGTCCCTCTCTCTCTCTCTCTCTCTGTCCCTCCCCCACTTGCACACTCTCTCTCAAAAATAAGTAAAACATTTTTTAGAATTAAAAAAAGAATAGAAATTAGATATACTTAGAAAATTATATATCTTCAAAGAAACAAGTTTATTCTGTTCCTTTGAAAGACAGTAATCAAACCAAAATCCAAAACACAATACTTTTCAGAGCATCATAGAAAGCAAAAACACCTAAGCCACTTTTCACAGGAAATTAACTTAAAACTGGTAGGAAAATAAATGTCTGAATCTATTTTGAGTCCAGGAAAAAAAGTACTTATAAAGTAAAATTTTTCTTTCATGGAAACGATTCGAAACAACAAGGTATCTCTTTCTCTCACTTTTTGTGCCAAACAGACTTAATATGGCAATTCTTTTTTTTTAACTATCCCAAGCAATTTGAGTTTATATTTGCAATAAATGCTGATATGAAAATACTATAATAGTTATTCCTCCCCCCCCCAGATTATTTTTAAAACAGATTTTCTAAAGATTTATTTAATTTAAGACTTTATATTTTGGTATTTGTTTAATATTCAGTTATTATTGACACATTTTCATTCAGCCCATATTATTATTTTATCCATTTCATTATGGTTGAAAACAAATTGTAAGGTTTATTACCTAAACACAATGGCCGAAGTGTTTTGAGGAATTTTTTAATGATTCTTTCTATTCCTCTCTCCTTATATAGGTCACTTTTATTTTTTGGAAGGGCAAAATGATGCTCTGCTTTGTGGCAACAGCTCGGATGCAGGGTAAGTGATGTTTCATATTGAGTTTCAGTCCACACTGCTCCATCGGCCTCAATAACTTGCCACCTCCCACCCACCCAGCCCTCGTTCACTCCTCATTCAGGGCCCTTCATAAATTCTACTTCATGCTGATTCTCAAAATAGCTGAAATAAGTGTGGATTCTCACCTCCTTCACACACTCATATGCGGCAATTATTTTTCCATACTAGGTCACAGCTAATCTTCCAAATTAGTTAAATGGAAAATTGAAAAAGCAGTACATATGTATTAGAAGATTAAGTTAATGGAATTCATAAGCATGTACTTTTATAAGTGTGATATTTTTTATATGCTAGTCTCCATGGCTTCAGATGTAAGATCTCTGAAGATAATGACAGTATCTGAGTCATGGTGAGTGTATGTCAAGCATCTTTTAGCAAAGTGGTTAAGAGCACAGGCTGGGAAGTTTGCATAGATTCAAGCCTGACTCCACCAAATAACATACCCTCTCTGTATCTTAGTTTCCTTAGGTGATAAATGGGTATAATAGAGTTGCTATGAGAATTAAATGGATTAGTGAACAAATAGTTATTATAGCACTCAATATGTGCTTTTGATTATTATGATTGATGTGTGAACATTTGTTATTAAGAAGTATGGCACTTGGAGCTAAAGCCTAGGAAGATTCAGAGAAATAATTACTTTCCCTTTTCCCCAAGAATTTAGAATCACAAAAGAATTCTAATGTTTTTCAATGGAAGATGATATTGTGGTCATTAATAATTAATACCTGTAGCAAAATTTCCAATAGCTTTACATTTGTCTCATATGATAAATATTGTGCCGCCTTTATCTCCAAATCCCAGTGATGAGTAAAACAGACTAATTTTAATTCCTTGTCTGTAATACTTAGTGCTTTACATATGATATTCAATACTTGTATATTTACAAGGCAATTTCAGTATTAGTTGTTTCTTACATATGAGGTGCCCGAAGATTAGCAACGTTAGGAAACTTACTAGATCATGCAGCTCAGAAGCATCAGGTACAATATTGAGGCCAGGTTTGGATTAAGGACATAACTATGAAATCTTCACTATGCAGAGTCGTTCCTTCCTCTCCATGGGCCCTCATCCATCTTTCCATCACCCCTCCTCCCTACACACACACACACACACACACACACACACACACACACACCCTGCCTCTAGATATCTTCAGTGAAAATCAATTTTTCCCTGTAGACTTATTTTTCTGGTCATGTCTATAAGTCCCAGAAGATATTAATCATGATGTGATTGCTTTTATATGGAGACATGATAAATATAATGACAATTATGAATCACAGAGGAATCCACAAATATACTTAATAGATTCTTTTATTATGTAAATCAGTCCACATAGTGGACTGGGTAAGGTGAAAGAAATCTATTTTCCCTAGTGTCCTATAAAATAGATATTGGCATCTATAAAAACAAGGAAGTCAGCCTGCAGACTTTCAGTCCTGACTTTCTCTTTCTTTTAATCTAATTACAGCCAATGCCCAGAAGGATACATCTGTGTGAAGGCTGGTAGAAACCCCAACTATGGCTATACAAGCTTTGATACCTTTAGTTGGGCTTTCTTGTCCTTATTTCGTCTCATGACTCAAGACTTCTGGGAGAACCTTTACCAACTGGTGAGAACAGATAAAATGATTCTTCTGGGAAGCAGGAAATACTGAAATCAAGAGAAGTGCTATAAAATACTTGATTACTTGGGAGTGTGAGCTTGTAACATCTATATAAAATTTAATAAAGTATCCCTTATATTTTTGCAGACACTACGTGCTGCTGGGAAAACATACATGATATTTTTTGTGCTGGTCATTTTCTTGGGCTCATTCTACCTGATAAATTTAATCTTGGCTGTGGTGGCCATGGCCTACGAGGAACAGAATCAGGCAACTCTCGAGGAAGCTGAACAGAAAGAAGCTGAATTTCAACAGATGCTCGAACAGTTAAAAAAGCAACAAGAAGAAGCTCAGGTATAGTTAGCAAGCACAGAGCTCTTTGGTGCTTCCTTTCATCTCAATCCTCTGACCTCACTGGTGAGGGCAGTGGCATTTAGTACATAAAATCAGTAGTGGATAAAAGTGACCTTTGAAACATGTCACATGTGTTTGGTGTTAGAAGCCTGTTAGGTTTTTAGGAGATTATTATTTTAGTTTTATGATTACTATCAATCTGATGGCATCAACACATGGAGAATTTATAATTGCCTTGTTGACATTTTTTTTTCTCCCTTGTAACTCTTCATGTACTCAAGCTTACAAAGTGTTTAAACCTACACTCCCTCAATCAGAGTATTTCCTTAATTTTCTGGGGAAGAGGAATTTGTTCTAGTTACTTCTTCATTAGTGTCACTAGAGGTGGGAAAGGTCAGAAAACCAGAGTCAAGCTGAGAAGATTATTTCCTAGAACCTGGAAAAACAAAGACCTATTTAATGTTTATTTTTTATTTGAAAGGTGTTTAAATGAAAGTTTAGGGATTGCATACGAAAAACCCTGGTGTATAAATACAGTAAATCACTACATTCTCTGCCTCCTATCCCATAAAAATAATTTAATTTGGACTTCATGAGACTTCAGAATAAGGCAAGGATTGTTCTAAATATATTTGCTTGACTTAATGGCATTAACTAATCCATGTGACTATTTTTGGCTTTTCTTGGATCTTGACTACAGCTCCCTTTTAATACTGAGTATCCTGAATATTTAATAAAGGTCAGATAGACAAAATATACTGGGGTAACAGCAGCAACACAGAATACATTGTCTTTCCAAAAACTATACTATTATAACTTAGACATTCATTCAGAGGCCATGATCTGGGATTTCCTCATATATACTATCTGTAATATGTTTTTGTTGAACATTTCTTAGTGAAATACTCAAGTAAAGAAGGGAAAATTTTTATTAAAATAAAAATATTTGGCTGAATTAAATTCACTAATTTAGACTGGCGCTAAAAGTTATTGTCAAGTGGAAGTGTGATGGAGCAGGTTAAAGTAGGAAACCTTTAATTCTTAAATTCTTTCCTTCTTAATATAGTAGTTAAGTCATAGAAAAATTTGTTATGATCTGTGAATGTCTTGCTCATATTATTGAATAATTAGCATATTGAGAGGCCAGGGCTTGAAAGTTTCCATCAAAGTCACATGTATCATTCTTCCACGTGTCTGTTGACTTTAATTCTTTAATTGGTCTAATGACAATGCATTGTTTTCCAACATATGGACCAGAATGGAGAATTGTTTTTCAAGATCATATTAATGATACTAAAGATAAATTAAGCAGTAAACATGCGTAGAATTTTTCAAGGTTTGTATGCAACTACCATTTTACCACATGCCCTTCCAGGCAGCAGCTGCGGCAGCATCTGCTGAATCGAGAGAGTTCAGCGGTGCCGGCGGGATAGGCGTTTTCTCAGAGAGTTCTTCAGTAGCATCAAAGTTGAGCTCCAAGAGTGAAAAAGAGCTGAAAAACAGAAGGAAGAAAAAGAAGCAGAAAGAGCAGTCTGGAGAAGAAGACAAAGAAGATGGAGTCCGCAAATCGGAATCCGAAGACAGCATAAGAAGAAAAGGTTTCCGTTTTTCCTTAGAGGGAAGCAGGCTGACTTATGAAAAGAGATTTTCTTCTCCACACCAGGTAAAGATATTATTAGCTCACACAGATTGCCTTTTCGTAGCAAACCATTTTTTAAAGATATGCCAGAATTTGGTAGAAATAAAACCGCATTACCCCTGGATGGCACAATGTTTTCAGCACTGTAATGATGGTCAAGTGTTTTGATTATCACCTCAGAGACTTTGTGAGTTTTGTGACTTTTTGGAATCCCAAGAAAGCATTTTTAGAGCGTAGATCCCCACTGAGCCTGGGAAGGTTTGTGGTTTTGAGGTTTTGTTGAAGACTCAAGCATCTCGGGGCAAGTTTCCACATGAGAAATTCTCAGCAGATGGTTCCCATCCGTTTTTAGCTATGCTGCTGTGCCTGGACCCAGTGACTGTGGGCTTTCTGAGTGGCAGGTTCCTAGAAGCGAACTGTATTATTCTTTCAGACCATCTGTGTGGTTGTTCCCATTCAAACTTCATTGGAAGAATCATTCTTCAGACCCTGTTTCAAGGGGAACTGAAGCAAAATTTTTCTAGAAGCATAGCCAAAATTGTTAGGTGGAAATGCACTGAGGAATATTTATGACACTAAATAAATAGTGGTGTTGAAGGGTGCTTGATTATCTGTCTCCTGGTTAATGTGGGATTCGCACTGAAAGGATACCTTGCTTCTATAGTGCAGTAAATGTTCACTGGATGCTTGTGACTTAGGTACTAACACAAGCTGTGGAAACTTTGAAATTTAGGATCCTTACATTTTGAAATTACCAAGAGAATTACCAGAAATGCAGGTTCTCAGAAGACAATTTCACCAGTGGTGAAACCTTAGTATCTATATAGTAACAAAGACAATTAGAACAACACTGATAGCAATGATAATGGCTAACATTTAACAGAGTGCATTGCAGCTTTCAATATAAATTTGTTTAAATCCATCACAACAGCCCTGAGCAGGTACCATAATCGTCATCCCCAAACTACAGATGTGAAAAGAAAGAGAGGGCTGTATTCTTTGTCAAATGCTTCTTTTATTCTTGGCATTCTTTTGACACTATCATAATTAATACTAAAAGCTCCACATCATATTAATTTCACTATTTATTATTAATAAATAGCCCAGTGAAATTAAATAACTGACCAATGTCACATAGTTATTAAGGGCTGAGGTGGTATTCAAATTTGATATGACACTGAAACTCCTGAACTTTCTACTTTACCAGCCCATCCTGAAAGAGTATTTAAAAAAAAAAAAAACTGATAAGAAAATGTACCATTTGATTTCACTAAAAAGATAACATATAGGGTTTTATTTGTTCTTCATACCTTTTATAGTATACAGTCTCACTTATATTTAATATATAAAATATATATATAAGATATATAAAAACTTATATTTAATAGGTATAAAAATTTTATAGGCCAACTTGATTCATTCCAAGTCCAAATAACATTATGACATGGAATAGATTAAAAGATTAGTGGGGCTTTATTCATATTTAAAATAGAATTTGTTTTCAATATCTACATTTTATACTCATTCTCATTCATGTTGTCATAATCATTATGATTTAATTAGTGGAGACATTAATCTTTATAAATGTGAATTCCTTAAAAATCAGATTCCCTTTTTACAGCATCTTCATTTTGAAAAGAAAGGAAAGGAAGAAGGGAGAAAGGGAGGGAAGGAGAGAGGGAGGAAGAGAGAAAGGAAGGAAGAGAGAGAAGGAGGCAAGGTGGGAGAGAGGAAAGGGAGAAAGTAGATAGGTTACTAGAGGTAAAATTGCCCAAATTTGAAACAGCAAATCATCAGGTACCACAGAGAGTCTCTTCAATTTGTTTATTTCAAATTCAGTAGAACTAATTCTAGGTGAAATCGTGAAACCTGAAAAGGCTAAGTTCTGACCTGCTTCTTTCTATAAGTTTTGCTCACAAGTATATTTCCCCAGCACTGTCTTCTTTGTAGCTCTATTTCCTAGCTAGTTGGGCATGATAAGTGATTACTGACTTATACAACATGCAGCGTCTGGCTCAAATTGATACTTGTTTCTTAAATGGTATCTGTAGTTTTTAAAAATTGAAAGACTTTCCTTTTATCTGATAGTCAAACAAAAAGCTAAGAAGATGAAGAGGGAGATAGAAAGAGGAAGAGAGAGAGAAAGAGAAAAGGAGGAAGAGGGGAGAGAGACAGGGAGAATCCTGAACTTATACTAATCCCACTTTCCAAATTCCTGGAAGTAATACTGAAAATATCAAGCAAGGTAGAGGTTCTTAACTTGGGTACAGTGATGAAAGGTCCATTTTTAGATTTTTTGAAAGTCCAAGACCCCAAAGTATTAAAAACTATTGTTCTGTGGTAACATGATGGAAAGGCAATTGTGTTGGTAACCATTTATATTTTCATATTAATGTATATATTATATACATATATAGTATATATATAATATAGGCTTTTACTGAAAGATTATAATTTTTCAGTATAGTAGGTGGATTGTATGAAATATGAGGCTTCAGTTTGGTTTTTTAGAATGGAAGAAGGGAGAGAAGGAAATCAAGAGTACAATCTCTAGGGGCACCTGGGTGGCTCTGTCAGTTGGGCATCCAGCTTCGGCTCAGATCATGATCTCATGGTTTGCGAGTTCTAGCCACACGTCAGACTCTGTGTTGACAGCTCAGAGCCTGGAGCCTGCTTCAGATTCTGTGTCTCCTTTTCTCTTTCCCAACAAATGTAAAAGAAAGAAGTGGCTGTCAATGGACTAAGCAGGGTCGCCTGCCCGTCTTGAAATGATTCTCTATGGAATGCCCTCATTGGCTAGGCCTGGGTCATGGTCTTGTCTGAGCATTATTGTCAAGGATAATCAGAGTACTGTTGACAGAAGAAGGAGAAATGGATATTGGGCAAGTAAAAAAGTGTTTCTTTACCACAGTAAATTTGTAATAAACAGGAAGTGATTCATTGTGTTCAATGCTGCTATGCTTAAGAATCAAGGTAAACTGCATGGTGGCAGTGACAATGTAGCCATTTAGAAACCTGGGTAATGATTGTGACCAAACACTTAGTGAAAACCAGGTTTTTGTGAATATGGTGCTCTTCAGATTTCTTGAGAGACAAAAGAGTGAAAATCAGGGAATGAATCATACAGTTCTCAGCTTGATTTGTTTAATTTATTCATGAAGACTTTATAAAATATGCAAAGGGAAGGGGGGAAGCTGCTCCTTGTGCTATAATTAAACAGACCTACCAGCAAGATTGATTTTATTTTCCTCTGTGGTAAGATCTGCATCAGGGTGTGGTCACTAGTGAGCTCTTGGTGGGTTTTTGGCTTCAAAGGATCTAAATGTAGGTGTGTATGCAATTGTTTTCCATTGGCTTGTTAAGTGAGACTGTCTTCTAGAATAGGGTCTGGCAAAAAATCTGTTCTAGGTGACAATAATGGGAAAAAACAATGTTGAGAGGTATTTGTGACTGTCTTAAGGCATACGTAAAATAGAAGAAAATGACAGAAAATTAAAAAATGAAGGAAGAGGGAAAAGGGGGAAGCAAAACAAAAGAAGTGAACCTAATAGTGCCAGAACACCACCAGCCGTTACCACAGGGGCCCACGGTTCCGCTCATCCAATGACCTAGCCTTAGGTAAATCAACAAATCTGACGCAACAAGTCAAGCCTCACATATTTCTAGATGACTGCTCTTAATTCCGTTCATCTGTGTTTTGTTTGCTTTCTTGTTATTCATAGTCTTTGTTGAGCATCCGTGGCTCCCTTTTCTCTCCAAGACGCAACAGTAGAGCCAGCCTTTTCAGTTTCAGAGGTCGAGCGAAGGATATTGGCTCTGAGAATGACTTTGCCGATGATGAGCACAGCACTTTTGAAGACAATGACAGCCGGAGAGACTCTCTGTTTGTGCCACATCGGCACGGAGAACGGCGTCACAGTAACGTCAGCCAGGCCAGCCGCGCCTCCAGGGCACTCCCCATCCTGCCGGTGAACGGGAAGATGCACAGCGCCGTGGATTGCAATGGAGTGGTGTCCCTGGTGGGGGGTCCTTCTGCTCTCACGTCTCCGGCTGGACAACTCCTTCCAGAGGTGAGGCCAATGAAAACTGCAGCTGCTGGGAAGGGACCTGTGGCTGGTGCAGGTGGGAGGATTTGTTGATTTCCACTTGCAAGAATTTTGTCAGTTGTTAGGGTTGGTTCAGTCCAGCTGTGAAATTCTTTTGTCAAATTGTTCTATTTAGAGTTTTCTACAAATTAAATATATAGGTTGGGTCTCATAAAATCTTAATAGAAGTATTCATCATAATATGGGAAGAATAAAAAGATATACTCAGAGGCCAAGGCGTGTGAAACTTGCCAAAAAGCACAGCAGCATTAAACGTAATGTTTAATTAATATAATAGAACATTAATATAATAGAAGGAAATGCAAGAAATTATATACTCAACTTAAGGATCTTGTTACTACTGTTCCACCAAAAGGAGAATTTGATACTTCCACTTGAAATAGATACTATTATTAAAGACATCTAAATCCTGCCCTGCAACCTTTTTTTTCTTTGCAAGTCAGAATGCTGTAACATGTCCAGCACCCACTCAAATGCCCCCAGTCATTGTACCTTTGTGTGTAAAGAAGTCACTCAAAGTACCTGGTAGAGTCATGTATTGTAATTTTTAGAAAAGATTTTAATTTTTAATATTACTGTCATGATTTCTTTATGTAAACAAAGAGGCTGTAAATCAAGAATATAAAAAAGAGCTTCTACTAAATAGCAGACACTTATAAGGATATATTATTGACATTTTCCTTTGTAAAACATAAGGTGCTTTTTAACTTTGGTATTAAATAAGAATTTATTTGCTG